>VXAD01000990.1:864408-1041533 GCA_013399195.1 Dicrurus megarhynchus
CCTGGCTGTGACAGCGCCCGGAGAGCCGGGCCAGGCTCGGTTGTGGCAGCGCCCGGAGAGCCGGGCCGGGCCCGCCCCGGCCGTGACAGCGCCCGGAGAGCCGGGCAGGGGCAGCCCCGGCTGTGACAGCGCCCGCAGAGCCGCACACAGCCGCACACAGCCGTGTCTGTACTGACTCACAGCCCCGCGCCCAGCAGGGCCGGTTNGAAGTACTCTTGCAGAGCTCAGCCCACCACTCTTGTTCTCGGTCAGTCTTTACTGTTTCTAGAGTGTACATCCTCTCTGGCTGTCCTGGAGGCTTGCCTATGCACACCTGAGGCTTGCACATGCAGACCTACGCTGGCAGCTCAGACTTTAACCACAGCAGCCCTGTGAGCAGGCTGCTTCCTCAAGTCCCCAACCAAGCCCTGCCTCCAGGCGCTGTGATGTGGGTGGATGTTTGGAATGGTTGCCTAGCTAAGGCTCAGAGGAGGTCAGAGGAAAGGCCGAGGGAGACAGAGAAGGGCAGACAGAGCCTCACCACTGCTCAACGTGATTCATGGTACTCTGAACTTACCTCACTGTTTACACCACAGTGTTTTGCTAACAGGCTTTTTTTTATTCTTCTCTTAGAACAAGGCATACAATTTAGTTACCTTAAAGTAAGACTGCAGTATTTTTAATGAAGACAAGCTGACTAAATTTACTATAAAATAAGGAATAGAAATGCTAGTAAAATCATGTTAAAAACTGTACAGCAGCATGGATCAGAAAGGCTCTATTGCTCAGGGGGAGAAAACCCCAAACAATTATCGCAGTTGCAGCTACGATTTTGTTCTTCACCCGCTTTCTGCACCTTCCACGTTTAATTTCAAGCACTGAGACAGTGGGAACTTTGCAAAAAGCTAAACAAATACTAACCCCGGTCACTGCACTTCAGAACAAGTACTTCTCGCTACCCCGCCGGGGTAAAAAGCTCTGGGATGCTCACGCTTCCCTGGCAGTCAAGGTGATAAAGCCGGAGGGCTCCATGTCAAACCCGCGCCGCCGAGGCCGAACGTCCCTCTTGCCGAGGCCCGGCAGCTCCCAGCTGCAGCCCCGGGGGCGGGGAAAGGCTCCGCTCCCGCAGCCCACAAGCCCTGCTGGACTCGGCGAGGCCCAGGGGCAACGCTCTCGCAGGGCAGGGCTGCCTGGGCCGCGCTGTCCCCTCAGGCCGGGCCAGACCTCCCCTCCGTTCCCTCTCCGCGCCCCCCGGCCCGCACTCACTCGTCGTCCTGCAGCGCGCTCTGCTCCGTGAGCGGCCGCAGCGGAACGCGGCTCTCGCCGCCGCCGCCGCCAGCCCGGGCCTGCGGAGGCTCGAAGCAGAGGGACAGCTTCGCTCCTAGATCCCCGCCGCCCCAGCCGCCCTTGTCGCGGGCGGCCTCGGGGCCGCTCCCCGCAGAGGGCTGGAATCCGGAGAAGTCCTGCCAATCGCCCGGGTCTCGCTGCGAGGCCGCCGCCGCCGCCATAGCCGCCGCCGCAGCTGGGGANCTCACCTAGTTCCAGCGCCTCTGCCATGGTAGGAGTATTTGCAGTAGTTTCGTTGTAACCTGTTTTTTTTTTTTAGTATCATTTATGCCTCCATTCAGTCACCTAGTACGCAAGAATCTAAGCTTTGGAGATACTTTGTTCTTACCAGCACTGTCACTCCCGTGCCCATCCTTACCTAGCATTGTGTTGTGCCCTTAGGCACAATAGCTCAGGATGGGCTTTTTTTTATCTTGTATTTTTTTTTGAGCCACCATAAACTTTTGATATCCTAAAGTATGTACCAGGAATTTTCTCTGCTTAACTTCCTGATTCGGTTTGAGCCTCCTTTAAGTTTCTTTCTGTACTTTCTACTTGATGTTTGGCAACACTGCAAGTGAAAAATGCATTCCTTGTTAAGCATCTGAGTGCCACTGAGATAATCTAAAGGATTTGCATCCTATCCTACTCAGGATAATGACAAGCTGACAAACCCTAGTGTAAATAGGCATTCCAAATATGATCCTTTCAGACACTGTAAGGCAGAGAAGGCCAGGACTACTTTTGAGTGTTCAAATGTGGATGCACCATTGTTTTAAACATTGGTGCAATGATGTTTTCTGTTTCATTCTGATGTAAACCTAAAATGCTTGCAGAGTTTGAAGATGCTCTTCTTGAAGACGTAAGTCTTCCATAGCCTTAGTCTTGGGAAGGAGCAATAATGCTGGAACAGGTAACTAGCGAGGGAGGGGAAATTCAGCATATGGAAATGTAAAGGGATGCACATAAATACTGATCTATCCTAATTAAAGTCAATTATGGGCTTTGCAGTAACTACTGGGCATTTTGTATTATTGCAGCTAGCTCTGCAAGAACACAGACTCAGCGGTCAGCAGCAATCCAAACAATAAACGCCATGCTAGATCCAGGGAGTCCCACATGTGAACAATGTGGACATTTTCAGTCCCCTTACCCTTCATCTTTAAAGGATGTACATAGAAGTACCAGGAATGGCAAGGCTGGCCATAAGGTATGGAACTCCTGCCAAAGAATCATATCTTGGGCTTTCTAAGGAAAAATGAAAACAAGATACAGGTCTCTAAATTAATGGGTGACATATAAATACTGATCTACTGCTGCTTTGAACGCGGTGTCAGGGATATTAAATGAAACCATTAGGAGGGTAGGTTCAAAGAAAGAAGGCAGTTTTTCACAGAGCAAGTAGTTAAGCTGAAAACCACCTTGCCTCAGGATCTTACATACCAGAACTTCGACATCAAGTTCATTAACTTAAAAATTACTAGAAGAAAAAGACCATTATAGGCTAATAGAGAAATAGATGACCTGTGGCTCAGGAAGTCCAAATTCTGATTCCATACAGTTTTTGTAGGACCTTGCATTAGAATCTTGTATGGTAAATCATGGCTTTCTGACAGGTAAGACTAGACCACACAAACTCCATGGCAGGGCAAAGGCCTAACTTTGCATTTGATTCATCTTTACTGAATGCTGGAACTATTTGGAATTCCACAAAGCTCTCTAATGTGAAAATTCTTTAGTGTAATCTGCAGAACTTTCTGTACCTGCAAACTCTTCTTTACCCACAGTGCATTCTGAACTGTTCTGATCTCGGGTCAGCATGACAATAATATGAATTCCTACTCACCAAAATATCAAACTATAAACTAATGTGTCAAGGAGCAGTGGACGGAAGTAATAATATGAACAATAAGAAAAGATGCATCAATAGGTTTAAAATTTTTTATTGTGCTGCCAAGAGCCAAATTACAAGAAACCGCCTTACAGTTAAAAAAGTAAACAAGCAATCTGCTGAACCGCAGTGCACTCCGAGTGCCACATATGCATCTATTTTTCAGAAAATTATATCTGCATTTCTCTTACAAGAGCACAACAGGAACCAAAGTAAAAGAGTGTAATGGATACAGCACATAGGATAAATCATATCTTTAAAATAATAATAATAAAATAATAATAATAAAAACATTTTACACCATGTCCTATATCCTGCTAATATTTTCAGAATATGGCCTTGATTGTAAAACAAAAGCAAGCATTTACAATTTCTGGATAAAGACTGCTTACTCTTATGCAAGGAATGGATGTTTTGTCTTGACAAAATCTCTGTAGTTACTGGACAGAAACATCTCTGTTTCGTTATCAGATTGATTACAAAACACTGGGGAGACTACATTTTTTCTTACTGGTGGTTGGAAACTGAAGTTATATAAGCAGAAAAAATGTTGACCCTTAATGATACACCTATTTTTTTCTTTGATGCAAACAGCTAGAACACCTTTTTGATATTCTAAAACAAAAAAATTGTTAATCTTCAGATTAATAAATTAGGTCATTATAATAATAAATTAGTTTTTTTTTTTTCAGTTTTAAAGTTCAGCAATCTCTGACCAAGTATTTACAACAATACTTGAGAGTTCCTTTACAAAAAATACATTTTCTTTTCACATTAAGCATACTGGGTATCTGTGTCTCTTATGACAAGCATTTGTAAAAGAAAAAAGGCAATGCACAAATGGGTAATTAGTATAAAAGTGCCAAGACCTGTTTGGAAAGTTAACATTGTATTATACAGTCAGAGTTATAAATGAGGCAAGCTACAACAAACTTCCAGCTTAATGCGGACAATATTCCAGTAGTTGTTTCAAACAATTGTTTGAAAAAAAAAAAAAAAGAACGAAAAAAAAAAACCCAACCAAAATCCAGGAACTGATCATGTTATTTTATGGAGTTGATTAGTGCTGCATGTATATTGTCATCAGTGTCTCTAGCCGATGCATTCATTAAAAAGCCTTTTTAAGGCTAAGCAGGAAAAGAAAAATAAGAAACACCCTGAAATGTAGCAAGTAGCAAGAGCAACGCTTACTGCTATAATCGTGCACGAACTGAACACACGCCAACACAAGAGTGCACACACACACGCACACGCACACACAAACACTTTCAAATCAAATCAAATCCAAATCAAATCAAATCAAATCAAATCAAACTGTAGGTAGAATGAGATGTTCTTTTCTTGTCTTTCCTAAACTCACAAACAATTAAGCATTGATATGGAATGCCTGTTATCTGTTTCTGCTCTGGGTAAAATCTCTCAGATAAAAATACATTCAACAAGAAAAAAAATAGAAAAAATATATACTGTATACATAGTATTTTATATATACAGTATATATATGTATAGTGTATATACACATGCACGTATATATACATATGTATACTTACATGCATTTGTATATACATATATATACACAAACATACAAATACTTTTTGTTGTTTTTAGCATAATTATATTTACATAAATATTCCTATAATGCTAAAGTTTAAAGAAGCATGATCTCCTTTTTTTTTCTGAGCTTCAAAAAAGGTGCTTGAGTAATATACAATTAAAATTAAGCAGCTTCCTAGCATGGAAGTAGTTTCTAAATCTGCATACCAGTAAATAAGAACATCAACAGGAAAAAAACAACAACCTTAAAACAGTCTCTTTTTTACTCTCTTGTATGCAAGAGCTTTGTCCAACAAAAATATTTTTCCTTCTCCTGTATGAACAACCAGAGATTGATATAAAATAACAAAACAAAACCACAACAGACAAAACAAACAAACAAAAGCCCCTGGAACTGCATGGTGTTCTTGACTTTTCCTTCCTTCTTTCCTTCCTTCCTTCCTTCCTCCCTTCAATACTGCTGTCAAAAGATCCAGTGCTCATATCAGGAATTACTTAGGCCTCAGTCATTTGCTAACTCTGCTGAAGTCTGGCTAATCTAGCCAATCAGCTTTGAAGAAAACAAAAATAAAAACAAAAAGCAGCACAAGGTATAATTTTATACATCCTTAATAAACCCACCCTTTATTTTCTGCTATAATCTTTTCCTTGCTATTTCATTAACTACTGCAGCTTCTCATCATATAGAAAAATATTTGCAGCTACACCACACCTGTGATGCGACAAATTCTGTTCTAGGAGTATATTACTGTAGCAACAGCTGGAAAAAAAATAATCAGACCTTTTCATGTTTTTTTCACCTGGGGTTAGGCTTTTGCTGCAACAGACGTAATTTCAGAGCAACAATGAAAACCACTATCCTGCTGCTTGGCAGGATATTTTCTTCTCCAGCCAAGCATGACCAGCTTTTCTTCTCTGAAGCTTCCTTTTAACCTCATTGCCTACCCCTAGCCCCTGATTCCCCCTCCCAAAAACCTCTATAGCTATGTTACAAGCAAATACATCTTAACAAGTTTTAAAACTTTGGTTCTAAGAAAACACTTGGTCAGTTATCTCAAGGAATAGTGGGAATGCTTTTTCTGGCACATTGCAGGAGTCAGAGCTCATCCCAGAAAGGTCTTAGAGCTGTACATGTACTCACAAATCCAATACAATCCACTAAGCAAGTGCACAATTCTAGTTTTATTTTAATAGCAGACTGTCTCTCTCTCTCCCTCTCTCTCTCTTAAATCCTGCATAAGGGTGCAATTCTTCAAACTGTTTGATAGAAATTATCTGCCTGTAGGTTGTTCTGTTTCTGCATGCTGTAAAATCCACTGTATCTTGAATCTGGGTCTGCAATTCTTAGCATCCTCTGAGAACTGTCCACCTGGACCATGGTACCTTTCTTGCAGTCCACATATACCAGCTGATTGTTTAGGCAAGAAGGCTGTTAAAACAGAAAGGAAATATTAAGTAAATCATACAATTTTTGTATTCCACACGTAATTTAAAAAGTCCTTTTGGTTAAAGTCCATACCCACAAAACAAAATCAAACTGGCAATGAAAGAGTTTGGACTTTTGCTAAAGTTGGCTCATGCCAGACATAGTAACAGACCAGCAGTCTCTTCAGAGTCACCATTTTTCATCTTCTGAAAGGAGCTCTGGTATTCTCATATCCCAGCTGGGCTGGTTTAACTGTTTTCTGTTAATTTAGCACCACACAAAGGCTTAACCTGGTTGCCCCAGATGTGCAGCAGCTTTTCCCCCAGACTTTTAACAGCCTCTTTATTGCTTAACATTTTCTACAATGTTTTGTTCCTGGTTTCCTGAAAATGGGAAAGCCTGGAAATAGACATGGCACCTTTGTTGGAGCTTTGTAGCAGGACACTGGAATCCACTGCTTTTTCTGGTTGATGAGCAGGAGGACGATGATCAGTAACAGCGCTATCGTGATTGGGATTGTCACCAAGGCAACAGAGCTGACGGATGCATCTTCACTGGGGTGTGGCCCACTGCCACTTCGGTATTCTCCCTGGAGATGGTTCATGTCTGCAGGGCAAATGGGAGCATTTGTTAGTAATTATAAACGGCCCTTGGCTGTAGGGGAGAATGTAATTATAAAAGTCTCAGTCGTACATCTTGTCACTCATATGAATTTGGACTTTCTCCCTTGCAATGTCACCTTATTTACATAAATTAGAACAACCGAAAGTTCGGATCCTGTAGAGGGACTGTATTAGCCAGGAAAAGGCCATCAAAAAGAGAGGAGATAGAAGGAAATCTAAAGCACACTAACGACCAAGTCTGACAATAACCTCTTAACTCAGTTGCGTTTGCATGATCTTATCTGATCACAACCAAATTCCCGCTAGTAAAAAAAATCAGACTGTGTTTCCAGGCTGAGAAGAACTTGGAAATCTTAAGATGAAAGTAATGTTTTCTTTTTTTACTTTTAAAAACTGTTAGGACAACTATGATGTGTTCACTCTCTCATCTGTTGAGAGTGTATTTTAATACCTGCAGCACTCAGCCTGTGAAAGCAGACTGCTGGCAGTCTACAAGACTGTAGCAAGTTTTGTGTGTAATTGCAAAGAATGGTAACTTTCAATGACATATACAAAATTCCCACACAGTCTGTAGCATGTGTTTATAATCCCCAGGCAGGATAGTTGCAAGGCAGCTACTAATGCCTGAGAAATGAAAATGCTGTAATTATAAAAGCGTAAGCTTAGAACTTTGTAAAGCAGTTACATTTCATGCATCCTTTCTCCAAACAATAGTGTGCTATGAGATCATCCTCAGATTAAAAAAACCCAAACATCCTCAGATTAAAAAAAATACATAATTTAGGTTGTCCTTCAATTAGAAAAGGTTAACAAAGACTGTGGCACAGAGTGTTTCCTCTACTCTGGAATAATATTACAGTGCAGTTTTAAATAAAAGATGCTTAGATAACTTTATTAGCTGTCTGTCACTACACCTGAGGTGGCTTTTTGTCTAAGGTCTGACATTTGGCTGTGATATATGTTGAGCTGTGGTACAAGTTTTTCTATCTTTGTTTATCTATTCATGAGAATGTCAAATTGATCAAATGAAGATCTATCAACTCCAATGGCCTGCTTTCTAGTTTTTGAATCAGAAAAGACACTGCAGAATCACTTCTGATTCATCATTTTGTCCTATTCTTAATTTTATAGAACTCCATCACACCAACACAGATGTTTCTTCTGTGCAGAACATGGAGTGATAATGAGACCAAAATGTATAAATATAATTTAATCGACTGACTCATCTTTACTCAAAGCAAAGTGCATGTAAGAATTATGCACTGAAGAATATTCCCAGATAACCACCTTTTCAAAGCAGTATACAGATGCTACCTGAACAGAAAAAGCAGATGCATTATAACATGGGGAATAAACGCAGTCCTAAATTATCCCAGTTTATGTCAGATCTGACCTCTGTGAATGTGGATTATATCATTTTCACTCGGTGTTGACCAGTTTGGTACTTCTAGTTCAACATCTCCTCGATGATTTGTCTTCTCAATGGGGATGTTAGTGGGTTCAGGTACATACATCTCTGTGAAATGAGATAAATGTGTTTCACAAGTTACAGGCTGCTTAACTTCTCAGTGCTGCTCTAAATTCAGGAAATATACTTGCCCATCTGCAGTGCTTTGTCCTTTAAATTCTTTTAGAGGTTTCAAAATTTTCACCATTAGCCTGGGATTTTGTTTGAAAACTTATTCCATATTGTATATGGGATACATGCCTGTTGCCATTGCCATTATCATAATGTGAATGGGATGAAGGACTGGTGTGGACAAACTTGCTTTTGAAAATACCATGTCACGATACATGCTTTACTACAGGCTTGCTCCTCTGTGATACATAACAAAAAAAAAAACCCAAAAATGAAGGGAAGGCTACATCTTCCCAGCTGATATGTAAACAGTCCCTACCGGTTTCTTTGCCTTGTTTTTTTTTTGTAATCCTCAAAGCAGGAGAATTGTTAGGGGGGGTACTGCTGAATCTCCCCAGTTGTCCTGTCAGAAGTAGTTACCAGCTGACTGAATAAGGTGAGCAAACTTCTGCAGAAGTATATCAGGACTCACATTAAAAACCAGTTGCAATTCTTATGCCCCTTCGTCCATAGCTGAGAAAATGTCACATTGCTTTTAAGCCAAGTTAAAGTGATAAATAAAGCCAATGTGATATTTGAAAAGTAACCAAGAGACTCACAAAAGACAGAAATGTTAATCACTGTGACATAATCTGCAGAGATGTAAGGATATTAATTTCCCCACTTCATTAACTTATTTCCATGGCCTTGTAAAAGGACAAAATAGGGGCAAGCAAGTAATTTTTGAGTTCACAGTTCTCAGAATAAGTGAAATTCAAACTATGTTTTTGCACAATGTGCCTATCTGTTAAGAATATTAATTTTCCTGAAGTCTAAAAGTCTGTTGCCTTTGTGATACTATTCAAACATGGACTGACATTCAAAATCCAATTAAAAAAACTTATTATCGGCCCAAGGAAACCAGCATCACAATAAACTGGGTTGTCACATCACATTACCTGGACACATGGGACAGCAGCTCCCCTCCACAGTGATGGGTTCAGCACAAGGCAGAGGTGGGCAGCTGACAGTGGAGCAGAGAGTCTGACCCTGCAGGCAGTAGCAGTGTGTGCAGCTGTCAATGTCCCAGCGTTCCTCATCTGCGTACGTTTCTCCACTGAAGTGGCAGACCACTTTCTTTGGAACTGTATCTTCTGAGGAAGGAAAACAGTGCTGTGATCATGCAGTAACAGCCAATTACACACAAATCTGATTTCTTTCCTAAACACAAAAGTGAAACAATTGCCACAAAGAAATCCCAGCTGTAATTAAAAGATCTTCTCTTCATCTTCCAGAAAATCTTTGTGAAAAAAAAGTAATTTCTGCTTCTTTAGCAAGTACATAATTAGCCTGGGCTGCTTCTCCTTGTTTTCTTAATTCAAGAGGCTAGAGGATGGATGATTGGGACATGAAAAGATGATATCAAAAGTGCTGTGAAAATTAAGAAAAATTCATTCTCTTTGACTGTTTGAGACTGCCAACTACTCATCTTCCTCCTTGTTTCCTAGTAAATCCTGTTAAGCTAAATAACCCCCAAGCCCTAACGACTAAATTTCTAACTAGCAAAGCTCAAGAATGATGACTTCTGTCTAGAACACTTAAAAAAACCAGATTAGGCAGGATGCCAAAAAGGATGAAGCAACTCTCAGGTGAAATAACTAGAAGTGCTTAGACTGCAACGATAAAACAGATTTGAAGGGGATCTGATAATTCCCTGCAACTGCATCAGTGGAAAACCCCAGGAAAAGAGCAATAACTAAACTCAGTACATTTTTTCATGGTTAATATGATATAAATTGGAAATCAGTGTGATCCTTCTGCCTAGGCATTCAATACACCACTTTTTAATGTTGCATCTTATGCAAGCCTTTTAGGGGGTCTGCAGTAAACCTATTTCACTGAGAAGGCAGTAATGAATTGCTTAGCCTAGGATGTTTTTTACTGCTGGAGCACTTTAAGGATAATCAAAATAAAACCACACAGCAGAAACTCCAAAGCCAAGCAGTGCCTCATTTTCATCTTAGTTTCCTGCTACCTTTGTTTCTTAGAGGCAAACATTATTGTTATGAAACCTGCTGATAACATGAGCTTGCACATTAAACATATGAAAGAGATAACAGAATAAAATCACAAACTTCTTAAATTTTCAGATAAATGCTGGTTTAACATTCACACAGATTACATCTTTAAGTATGCCAGTTAGACGTATTTACCCTATGTCAGCCTTATTATATATTTTGGCCATCAGTAAAGGTTTTAATTAGTGACAACATAAGAGAGTGACATAATCTGGAATAGCAAGGCTAGAAGTCAGCAGACCAGTCCAACACCTCTGGAGAGAGTAAATTCAAATACAAAAGACGACCAGTAAGAAGTACTACTGTGAAAACATTAATGGAATTATCTGAAGAGCACAAAAGGTTCCAGAGGTCCTTGGGATATCTCAGGGCTTTTATGGCTTTAAGTATGGGTCCCAACCTCTCAAAGCAGATTTTGTAAGTGCACGTGGTGTGGGCATGGGAAAGGAAGAGTGGGAGGAAAAGGTGGCTGCAAGCTGCAGAAAGGACATTAGGTTCTTCCCTAGGCGATGTGCATGCTGGCATTTAGAGGCAGCAGAACCCTGTGTCAGTCAGTCAGTCAGGAGGTGTGTCTGGGGGCAGGGCGAGGCACACAGCCTGAGCGCTCCTCTGCTGCTCCTTACCTATGCAGACCTAAAGCTGAGCACTCTTGGCCCATTCAGATTTGCTCCCAAAATACTACCTTGCTTCACTTAGGACACCTTCTTCAATTCAGCAGCTGGTTTGTCTGGAAAAGTCCTTTAACTTCCTCAGGCTTTTCCAAATTTGTGAAGAACACATCACGATTTAATACAGTAAATATTTTTTAGAAGAACGAACAAAGGTAAAATCACAATTACAGCATTGTAACTTTGAACCTCAAGAGGAAATTTTTAAGACCTAATGAAGTACTATCCTGTGAGTGTCTCCTGTTCTGGTGTCCATCTCTAAGCAAGTATAAACAGGGATGAAGATAAAGGCCACAACACCAAAGGTGCTCAAGGACAGTGGAAACAAGAAAGACTTGCAGTAAGAAATCTGCATACAAAACCACAGTTCAGCATCTAGCTCTACCTGCTTCTCTCAAATTTTTTCTAGCTGCACCAGAAAATCAGTCTCATCTGGTAAATGTGTGGTAAACAAACAGTAATTGCTCTGTTTTCTGCAGAAGAGTAATCTTGTCTCTAATCAAATAGATATCCCTTTATCCTCTCTAAACTAGAAGGTTATCTTTCCAAATTAATCTTTATTTGCATGAGAAAGATGAGTGTTGAACACACAGGATGAATTTGAAAATTCAAACAACAAAGCACCCAAGACTGTAAAATTTTGAATTTGAATCTATACAAATTGGATCAAGAAAGAAGCAGAATAAAATAATGCAGTGCTAAAATCCTGCATAATTTTTGAAATTCCAATAAATGAAGAAGGCCTGTTTCCACAGAGTTTGCCTATTCCCAAGGAAGTGACTGAATCACCATCCGTAGAGGTATTTAAAAGATGTGTAGACACAGCATTTGGGTACATGATCTAGTGGTGGACTTGGCAGTGCAGGGTTAACAGTTGGACTCGTTGATCTTAGAGGTCTTTTCCGACCTAAATGATTCTATGTTTCTAAATATTTTATCAAGCATTACATGAAAATAGTAAGAAAGAATCTGTACAAAGATGTGCTCCACAGTCCTCAAAAATGAAGAGTAAACCAGTAAGAACCAGAAACATGAAAATTAAGTGCATGGCCTGACCCCTCTTACATGCAAGAGTATATATAGTTCATAGAAACCATAAAAAAAGTTAAGTTTCCATGAATTTCAGTTATTTAAACCACAAAACATTCTGATGACATCGGACAACATGGATTAGTAAAATGTAGCATCACTGAAAATCTTTATATCTGAGTGTTAATTAAAATCCGGCTTATGAATTGATGAGCAGTCGCTACTAAAAAAAATCTTTAAGCTGTCATAGCTCACACATTTAAGTATTTGCAATATTATACAACTATATAGGATTCAAAGTAAATTAATTAAAGCCATGTCTACATGCTGTGTGTATATTTGCAAACCTGACATGCAAGATGTAGGCAACAAGGTTTTAAAGGTTTCATTTTTGTAGCTTATTGCACAAGTCCCCATGGTGCATCCCCTCCTCACCCATAAAATTCTCCAGTACAGTACTAAAGCTAATGTTCTGACTCTACTGGTTTGATTGCCCAACTTTTCACACACCCTATGTTTTTTTTAAGGTTAAAATGTTTTCTGGATTAAAATTATTGTATGGTTCAAAGCCACTGGAAGAAAAGCCTGCAGAAAGACAGCTGTAGCATCTAATCACACCATCCATGCAAATGCAGCTAGTGCAGACATTGGGCTTCCAGGACTCAGCTGCAGAAAGACAGCTGTCAAAGAAATATTAAACTCTCCCCATTTTGTATGCAAACCATGAGAAGAAATAGTAATAGGATAACATGGTACTTTCCCCTTAAAATGTCCTCGTCAGGAATCTAGGTAGGGTTCCAAAGGCGACTGAAGCTTGGATAGTTTGTAACTTTTCCAGGCATTCTTTCATCAAATTCCTTGTACATCATATAAAACTGTATCACCTGTTATTAACAGGTGATTATTTAATCACCTGTTAATTATTAATTGCTATTCTATCTGCAATGATTTAAGGATTTCAAGAGTTGTATCAATGTCTGAACATACTTCACAATCTTTCTGAGGAAGACCTGTTTTGTTTATAGACTGGCAAGTTGACTCACATGTTCAATTAAATATTTAAAGCCCATCAGTTTTATTATACTCCTTCTTACTATTCTTTTCTACTGTATCTCTTTTCTACTTTTGCAAATGAAGGTAAGTAAGCTTTGAATGCTTTCCAACAATGCTACAAAGACTTAAATTCAGTAAGTACATTATACGATTTTTCTCTCTTAGCAGCTTCCATTCTACAGCCTGTGTACTTACTGTGAACTCCCAAAAAAAGTCATCTGTACATAAATACTCCAACATACAATGGAAAAATGATTGGTAATCTCAAATTTTGCTACTTTAAACATACCTGGAAATTTTCACTGCCTACAGCATCCACCATTTACTTCAGCTCCAAATTCAACACCAGTGCATGGCCCTAATTCTTTATGTATTTTCAGTACTTAAAAATATATGCATATATTTTCTCTATTTTTATCTCAAAGATATTATCATTAATGAAATTCCATTTTTTCCTGTATTTTAATTTAGATGCCTTATTAACAGTTTTCCGTTTTGCGAAATTTCAGAATGCTTCAGCTCATCTTCTGCAGTCATAATTAATGTTTTCCTCATATTATGACATAAATCTTGACATAACATGTGTTACCTGGCAGATCTTCCTTTAAATAAAATGATTCTTTCGTTATGTCTTCACCTAATAAGGTGTCTTACCAAGATTCCAGGAGGCTGGCCTCTGGAGTTTGTGGGCAAATTACATGTATATCTCTATGTGCTTCTACCTAAAAAACCACAAATCATGATCCTCAAAGCTCTCTATGCAGATTTCACTCTCCAATTTGACTGGTGGCATAGACTGCATCTCACCAAACTGGGAAAGCATTTCAGTTTGGAGAAAAAACTTCTGTCTTACTCCTAAGAAGGGAACAGCAAGTTAACAACTATTTTTATTCGCTCACCAATACAATAAGGACAACACTGTCCCTTTCTCAAAACAGGTCTCTCACAGGATACCGGTGGGCAAGACTCGGAGTAGCATCTAATCACACCATCCATGCAAATGCAGCTAGTGCAGACATTGGGCTTCCAGGACTCAGCTGTCAGAAAAATATCTCCTTCATCGTTTTTGCAGTAACTGGGCATGCTCTCATTGCTTGATGGGGAAGGCTGAAGAGATCCATCTGTAAATATAAACAGATTAGGTTATTTAACTTACAGTGGGTAACTTCTCTCATAGCTCCTTAACAGAGGGTTCACTCTTGAAGAACACACTGGAATTGTTACACATTGGCTCACTATTTCAGAAGAACTAGAAGGACAGAGCCTCATGCCTCTTCAGTTCTTACATGGGATGAAGACCTCATGATAGGCTCTAGCATAATGCTTATTTAGACCTTTATTGAGTTTACTAAAAAAAAAAAAGAAAAAAAGTAGAAAGAGAAAGCAAGAAAAAAAAGCAAAAATAAAAGAAAAAAAGCAACTTGGAAAAAGGACAGGAAAGTGAAAAACAATCACCATTAGAAGCAGCCCCTCTAAAAGTGACTCTGAATGCTCTGAATTGCATGGTGTATAGGAATTCATCTCAAACAAGAGAGATTAAATTTTAAATCTAAAACCTCAATCCCAGCTTCTCCTCTGTCAGCCCAAGTCTTTGAATGATGCAAAGTGAAAAGCTATTATGCTGCTGTCACCTTCACTGGTGGACTTAGATGAGCTAATTATAAGCTGTTGAGAAACTAATGGAACTTGATCATGCTTCAGCCTGATGCCAATGGTTTGCTTTAATTCTCATGCCCGTCCATGGGGGAGACATATTCGTGCAATGAAGCTGTACCTTAACAGACACTACGGGTCAATAAACAGAACTGCATGTGCAGAGAAAATAATAAGAAAAAGAGAAGAAAAGAAATGATTCATAAGAGCACTTAGACCTGGTTCTCAATCTAACTGCGTTAAGCTATGAGACTAAGCTTATTATACAGCCAGTGAGGAAAGATCAGCTCTTCCAAAACAGTATTTTGAAGTAAGCAAATGTTCATTATTAATACTGAAAAAAATGTAGTCAGGAGAACTGGCTACCTTGTTTACTGAAAATATTTTGTCAGAAAAAAAGCCCCACACCCAAATACCCTGTAGCAAAACCTAATGGCAAAACCTAACTTCTGTTTTTTCCTAAAGTAAAATTTTTAATTTTGGTTTTAATAAAGACGTATTTTCTTAGTGAGTTTACATGCAATTCAAGGGTTTGTACTAAATTTCCACTGCAATAAACTCCCCATTTACGAAGTAAAATAGGAATTTATATTCATTTATAATTGAGTATCTTTCCTTGGGGGAAAGAAAATCCTGTTATCTTCTTGACACTGCTTTGATATTACTCAGCTGCTTTCAAATCACTCTCAGAATGATACCATGTGAAGGTAAAAGCAAACAGAAGTATTTTTGAGACCAAATCCCAAATAGATAAGATAGTAATAAAAAGGTTCATAGAAACCAAGGCATGTAGAAAGAAAAAGAAATAAGCCTGTATCTATCTAACACTTTGACTGCTTTCAACATTTCTCTAATCCTCATGTCTCCATAAACGAGTGCATATTTCATAAACCTTCCAAGGATTCTGGTTCTCACGCAACTCCTACATTATTAGATTGCCTTCGAAGATTTTCAAAGTTCAGGGCCACAGCTCCCCATTACACGTAAGATCTCTCTTGCACACAGTCAAGTTTTGCATTTGAATTAGAGGACTGCAGGCTGTCACTCCCAACTGCTGAAGAACAAAGGCACCACAACAACCACTGGAGCACACACTGAAGCATTCTCATGCTGAAAGATCAGACATCCTAAGATCAAGGAAGGGCTCTGATGAAAGCTGGATGTCAGCACATACCTGGGCACTGTGGACAGCAGGAGTCCTGTGTGCGGGTGGGGTTTTGACACAGAAGAGGTGGACAGACTTCAGTCTCACACAGGACACGTCCACTGTGGCATGTACATTGTGTGCAAGAATCAATGTTCCATGTCTCTCCTTCTACAAAGTATTCCCCACCAGGAGCATGACAGATTGATGGACTGGTGAGCTCTGGCTTTTGCACAATTATTTCATCTGGGAAAAACAGAATTGGAATACAGGCAAAATAAACTGTGAATCTTGTAACTAACAACTGTAGAATGAACAAGATGAAGAATTTCTGTTATTATTGAAAATGCATATATATATATTAATGAAACTCTTTTGACTTTATGGCACCTGCATCTCATGAAAAATGGGAAATATATAAACAAGAAACAATTTGAGAATCAGTCTGAATAAAGACTAGTTAATATAAATCAGAGATAACTTCAAGCATTCTTGGCATTTCACAAAAAAATCAAACTAACTTGTGATTTAGGAATTCCAAGAGACAATCGTAATTTTCTGAAAAATTCTAATGATCAGACAGTTTCTTAACTGCTAAATATTAACTGCAGCTACAGTTCCTGAAAGGATGGATAAGTAAGCTCTTCCTCTGGGATTTAGGAAGTCCAGGTGCAAGTTAAGTTTCTCAAGAGGTATGTGTCTGTATCATCTGTGTCATTCGATGCTACATTAAAAAACCAATGAAAAAAGCCCCCTCAAAACCCCAAAGAAACAAAATCCCAACCCACCAGAAAAGAAAAAGCAAAACACAGAATCCACCCCCCCAGCCCCCTAAAAACATGTAAGCATTTAACATCAGAGGAAGTACTTCATCACTGTTCCATTAAAAAACAAAATCTGCCATCTTTGAAAAAAAACTGGATCCAAGGAAATGCCACAGTGTGTAGGCTCATTCTTCCAGTAATTGCATCTGACCAAATGAACCGTACTTTCTTTTCAAACAATTAATTACATCACCTCTGCAGCCCTGGCTAAAAGATTCACCCCAGTGATTTAGAAAACAAATTTGACCTGTTTCATGTTAAGGAAGGAACTGAAACTGTTTCCCTTGTTCAGCATGAGTGTCCTCCAGCCTCTGGAGTATTAAAAAAAAAAAATGGGGGAACTCTTCACCTCTTGGTGTCTTAAAAGAAAAAAAGAAACCTATCTAGTACCTTGAGTGTTTAAGCACTTACCATCAAGAAAAGGTTATGCCACCATCCTCAGCCTGCTAAAATCCTTTGAAGCCTATCCCACGCTAAGGGCAATAAGGGCAATAATCGTTGCCTGCTTACCATGCTGGTTGTTTTGGACCTGGAGAGAGTCCACCAGCTTTTTCCAATGCACTATGCATAGATACCAAGATGTCTCACACAGCATGTTTTATTCAGCTGCAGAAGCCATGAGTTTGAAAGCTACAAGTTATAAAGTGAAGCTTCAGGCTTATAAGTGATGTCTTTTGGCCTGAATTCAACCCATTTAACATTAGACAGCTAAGTTAAGTGCCTCTTTTAAGAACTGAACCTCCTCAGGTTTCCTATGCTATGAATGGAGGAGAAGAAAAAAATGCCTTCCTGCTAACTATGCTACATGTCTAAACCACTTTCTGAAGGTGCCTCTCTCCTACTACATTATAATGATGCCTAATGTGAACCTCATCCTAACCCAAATATCTTGGTTAAGGGGAGGAAAATAAGGTGTACAGCAGTTCCTCTAGTCATTTAGGCAGGGCAAGGCTCTCAAAGTGCTTATGGCTTCTCTTCATGTTCCTAGCACTGCTGTTCCTGTCTGGAGAACGGTGTTTGTGCCCTTTGCTCTAGGACATTGCCACGTAGAAGAACCACTACTCGTTTGTTTTCATTTCTGGAAAATGATCAGTAGAACTCAAGGAAGCTTACTCTGGCTGATCTTACTCTATTCACAAAGTACCTGTGCTTTTCTTTCAGGGAATTATTTCATCTTTCACTGATTTGCTTATGCTATGCTTTGCCAATTGCTTACATTTATGAAGGACATACGTGATTCAGCAGCATTTACCTGAAATGAGATTGCTAGTCTGCTGCCTTGTCACTGTTAGATTTTTATTTCAGCTGGAACAATATATTACATGTTATGCAATGGCATCCTAACTCACCATGGCAAAGGCAATACTAATTTTTTTCTGGAAATTTTCTGAGCCATCTCCTTTGCATTTAGTTCTCTGAAAAGTTACAGGCCTGTTTTGCTACAGCTCATTACTGTTCCTGATCAAAAAAGCATAACCAAATAGTACTGCTGTATGTATTGCCTACTGCATCATTGGTAATGATGTATCTCTGCAACTGAAGTGCTACAAATGTGCAACTACTCTATACCTGAACAAGCAACTGGTCAAACAAATACACACTTTCTGCATAGCATGGTTCTGCAAAACACTAACAATTAATGGCTTTCTAAATCTGAAAGGAAACCTGGAGATGTCCACAAGCATTGTGACAATCCATATAAACCTTTTAATATATAGCAACAGGGCTATAAGGAACGTTTTAGCATTCAAAAATTCACGGGTATGCTGAGAGTAGAATGAAGTCAGGGATGACTCTTGGGGACCTAACAACAGAATTGATGGAATTGGAACAACCACCATACATTTTAAATTTTGAATCTTGTTTGTTTATCTAAGGCAAGACTGACATGTTATCCTGCCCCCATCCATATGAAGTATACCATCCCGTACAATACCACACAAATCATTGTGGAAAGGCTGAAAGAGAGACCCTTTGGAATCTTGCATCTTTTTGGGGACTTATGCTTTTCCAGTTACCACAAGGTGTGAACTGGATCGGAGATCACCCTGTGTCTAAGAAATCCAAAAAGATTGGTTATCTTAGGTCACAGGGAGGATGCAGCACTCTCCTCTGTCACTTTCAGAAAGAGGATCTGGCTGCTTATTTTGCCCCTAGGATTTCCTGTTCTTTACAAAGAATTTGAAACAGCTTGTAATTGCTTATATCCTGCTAGTACTGTCTTACTGTTCTGCTATTTATAGACATTTCATGAGCCTCATTGTTCTTACTCCTAACACGAGTGCCAATTAAGTCATAGACAATATCACTGTATTTACAAATTAATCTACTTAGCACATGAAATACTGTAAGAATAATTCTGAAAACAGAGGGCATTAATCTTACACTCCACCCATACTTTTTCATAGATGTTTTTCATATTAACACTTGTTAAAATTATATTGGAATGCAACATGAACTGTACTTGGCCTTCTCACTGAATGTATTGAAATAATCTACTGCTGGTGGCATAGGGGCCTTCCCTCAGAACACAGAATCATAATGTTCAATTACTTAAGACATCTGTTTGTGTACATCTTTGAGGGGTTGTAAAACATACATCAGGAGATACATTTTAATAAAACTCCACTTTAAAATCAAAAAATGAAAATGTAATGGCTTATTACAATACTTACTATTATAGGTAACAGACTAGAAACTTTTACTTACTTTTAGTAGTTTAAAGATTCCAATGTGTCAAAGATTAACATGTTAGGACCCAAAACATGCATATGCTTTAAATATTTAAGTTCCCATTTTCCACAGCTGAGAACTTAATGACAGCAACTCACCACGTTACGTTTGGGCACAGAAACCTTCATCTATGCCTACTGAAGTATGCATGAGATTATTTTCATGTGTTAAGAAACAGAACATGAGTAAAATGAAACTCAATTACAGAGCATGTAGAAGAAATCATGTGTTACCTGGACACGATGGACAACACTGCCCTGGATGTATGGTGGGGTTACCACAATTGGGAACGGGGCAGGTGATCAAGGCACACATTTCCCGTCCATTATGACAGTAACATTCTCTGCAGCCATCGTGCCAGCTCTCCTCATTCTCATGCCGGCGCCCATCCATGGACAGGCAAGAGCCTGTTTTAATGGGAGGCATAAGAGAAGCCGTTGCCTCTGCAAAAAATCACAGAAAAATGAGGTGTCCTGATAAGCATCTGTTGCTTAGGAAGAAACACCAACTTCATGTCTGGATCGCATTTACCTTTAAAGCACATCTAAAACCAAATGAATAACAGTTCTTTCATTTACACTTAGAAATAAAGTAACAACACAGAGGAAACAACTAAAAGGTATACTGAAGGGACAGTAGGATGTAGTAGCATATATTTCCTTTGAAAGTATAATCACTTCCTTCTGTTGAACCTACACTTTTTTTAATCAAGCAGAAATGCAGTAGTGTCTAAATAGTGTAAAGAAAAAAGGAGAAATGCGATGGAGGAAAGTAGCAGAAAGCACAAAGCATATTTAAAATGAAATATTTAAATACCATAGCACATTAGATTATCTATAATGTATCTGATAGCAAGTAGAAGATAAAAACATTTAAATGAGCTATGGATGGTCTTACGAATGATAAAAAATTGCAATCAGGTGCTAACAGGGTAATGGGAGATACTGGAAATATTACATAAAATACTTCCTGTAAGAAATTATTTGTTTATATTACTATGACAAATGAGATATTTTGAAGAGAATTATGAGAATTTCATCCCTCATTTCTTTTAGCTTTTACTGAGATGAGAATAGAGTAGCTTAGACTGTGGCATTACTTGCACTCTGTCATAACACACAAGCAGTTGGTCTAGGGAGGATAAAGTTTCATTTGTATCTTAAGGGGTATTTAAGTGCTGCAGGATTCAGCCTCAATATATTCTTTGTTAATCAGCAGAGTGAATTTAGAGCCAAATACTCCCTCATCCACATCACTATTGTGATGAAGGATGTAGGATCAGTTTGTCAGTGAAGTGACTTGTTTTCAGTGGTATGTCAACCATATTCTGCTGACACATATATATATAAGGTTATTTGTACTAAGTTCTTAATTTCATTTCCTTTTCAAAAAGGATCATGTAAGAGAAGTAGTAATGTTTACATGTAATTTTAGTAAGTTTTCAGGTTTTTTTGCTTGTTGGTTTTTTGGTTGGTTGGGGTGTGGGGTTTTTTTTTTTAGCATGTATGTCAGCACTTCTTCAGCTGTGGCAGATCTAACAAAGATGATCTCACAAGCAGATGGTACAAAGTTAGTTTGAGGCACATTATCAGAATAGAAAGCCAATACACAGAAGTTACATTAGTATACCATTTTGTGAACTAAACAGAAATGCTGCATAAGGATAAAATACTCCTTAGGACAGACTTCATCCTATTGCATGAACAGAAATACTACAAAAAAAACTTAAATTCAGTTACTATACTTATATACTTTAGTATCAGAGTATTTAAATTATGACTTGAATTAATATCACTGGAATACTGCTCTATATTAAAATGATTATTGATACTCAGAAATCCTAGATAGTCAGATTTTTCATTTATTTAGGAAGGGAAAAGGGTATTTGAAGCAATCAGACTTTTTTTCCTGAAATATTCTAAAGTTCACTCCAAAATTTGGAGAAACATACATAGGCAGCTATTTAAAATTAAGTTCACAAACTGAGATTGTAATTAAAAATTGAGAAGTGAAAACAATAAGTACAAAAGCTAATACTTGAAAAAATCTGATGTGTAAATACAAAATGGGAGTAACTGGCTAACTAGAGGTATGGTTGAAATTATCTGAGATGCAGTAGTTCACAAGGAAAAGAAGTCTGTAATGTGATATCACTGCAGAAAAGGCAAGTTCAATATAAGATACAAGTACAGGAGCACTGTAAATTTAAATACAGCACTACTATCTCTGCTAGTCTGAAGATTTCACTATGGCTAAAGTACAATATCAAATTTTAGAACAGTGATGAGAAACCACAGTAACTGGGTTTGTTTGACTTAGAAACCCATTTCCCACCCAAAAAATATTTTTGAGTGTCCAGCTGCAACCCCTTAAATATTGCAAGAATTCTAAAGAGAATGGTGCTTAGCTGCTCCATATGTCTGCTAAGCTCAGGACAAGAAGTAACCGGTTCAATGTCTATAAAGGGAGACAGAAATTTTAGAAAATTAATTTTTAAATGTCATATGTTTCTAACCACAGGAAAACACTATTTTAGAAAGGTTTGGGTTTTTCTCTTTCTGCTTTGTTCTGGTTTTTTATGTCCCTTGAAAGTGGAGATTCTTAATAAATTAAATCTTAGACAAACATCTGTCAAGGATTATCCAGATACACTATTTTATGCAAGGGCAAAGAAGTGGACTCAGTTTTTCAGAGTACTACTCCAGCCTGTACTTCTATGGTTCTACTTCTATTAATCCTAGCATAAGCCATTTCTGGCAGAAGCAATTTAGAAAGTGGAGCTAATTCAAAGGCAGGGGATTTACCCATCCCTTCCTCTTACTTAGGGATCCTGGGTCAAAATTTTAACAAGGACACACATTTTCCCCAGAACATATTAGTGATTGTTCTAATCATTCTTTGACAAGCTGCTAATGAAGTCTTGTTGAAGTGATATGCTCATGGCTTGGTATCTTTATGATCATGACAACAATAAATACTACTTAGAGAGGGATCAAGGTAAATTCACTAAATAATCGTGCATGTTTTAAAATCTGTACTTGTTAGGGAAAACACTTAAAAGTGTGCATATACATAATTAGTGACCAAAGTTTATAGTCTGGGAAGCAATTATGGTACACCTAAGGGAACACTTTGTGTGTATTTAGTCACAGCATTATGACAATCAGGAAAAGTGTTCTGATTGTGAACATGGAGACAAATGACAAGCTGAGTGATAAGAATTATCTCGATGGGACACCATTCAGCAGTTACCCTTTCTTATTTAATTTTTAGAATTTTAATTTCTAGTAAAAGTCATATATTGCATCTTATGTCAATGAAACACATGGAGATGAGCAATGAAGGAAGTCTGACACCCAGACTAATACAAAACACAATCTGAAAATATCATAAAAAAGAGACATGCTAAAAGCAGCACAAGTATAAAGCAGACAACAAATGAACATCTGATCTCAATATCCACCTTGAACTTGGTGGTTACAGGTTTGGCGCGTGGCATGTGTGAAATTTTTAGTTGAAGAATACCAAGTCCTTTCTCCTGGGTAACTGTTCTCTCTATTCATTGTTCATTAAGATTGCCTGAAAAGCATCCAAGAAACAGCACTCCAATTTTAGGTGATATACTGGACCTATCTCAAATCCAACACTCGTTTGTAAAGAAAAGGCAATGGTGAAGAAGCCAAGATGAACATTACTACCAAAAAAAATGCCCTCAACTAGCTTATTATTAGTAGTTGCTTATTAAGAGCCTGATCCAACTTTTATTAATGATAACAAATTTTTGTGGCTTTGTAGTGGGAGATGAAAGCAGAGCTGACGCTTTCTGTTGAAGCCAAGATGAACAGATCATAACAAACACCAGCAAAACAATAAATTCCTCTGAGCAATATTGAACCAACTCCTCCCCAGTTACCATATCTCAATTTGTAAGTATTCTGTGCAGTATTGCTTTTCTTTTACTCTGGTTTCCAGCTGCTTTGAAAACAAGTTGTAGTTAGAGGTGGTAATGCACTGGCACGTACCTCTGCACTTGCAGATAACACAGCCATGACTGTTCTGCTGGAAGCCCAATGGACAGATTTTACCACAAGGCAGGTTGGGGCACTTCTTACACCGACAGATTTCACAGCCATGCTTGTTCTTCCTAGATGACCAAAATAATTTGTAAAAGGTCAGCAAGTCACTTTAAATATCTACATCTTTAAAACAAGAGCATCCCCACTAACGAAGTGACTGATGAGCAAAGAAAATTACTGTTAAGTGCCACCCTTAGATTCAGTGGTTTTATGGGTTGTACAAATCTCCATCCCTGGCATGTGCTTCCTCCATTCTGTGAATCCTATGCTGAATGTTTCCATGTCTTTTTTCAGAAAGGCAGATAATACTATTCAAACTTTAGGCACAGATGTACTAAACAAAGAAAAGACATGGGAAGTTACAGAACATGACCTAGGAGGACAGAGGAGAAATAAATTATGCAAATCTCTAGAAAGCCCGGCTTCAAGTTGTAGAAAACGTTATTTAATTTTTAGTTAAAAGGCTGAGAATAACAAACTGTCATATAGTAGAGTGGAGAATGAAAGACTGTCTGACTATCCCATCAAAAGGAATGCTTCTTTCCATTAATGTGTAGAGCTTTCAAACAGTGAGCTTTATTTACCAGATTTTTTCAGACAATTATGAAAAGGTTCTGGTTTCTTTAAAGATGCAAACCTCAATATTTCCAATTACTAACTTTTAACAGTCTTAAAAAAAGAAATCACAAATCTGATGATTACTCCTTAACTATTCACTCTCTAATATACTTTTCTTTTAATATTTCCTTCTCTTTGTCCCATTTGTGACTAAGTGTTTACGTTAAAATAGAGATTTGTCCTCCATCACATCCCATGTTTTTAATGATCATAACATGCATGGAAGTCAAATACACGGTATTTTAAAAAAGAATTTGGCACAGTAGCAGTAAACTGAACAAATACACTATACAACCACAACTCTAAATAATTTTGACACCAAGGTAAAGCTCTAAGAGAAATGATCCTGAAGTAGTTCTTGCCACAACTTTAGCCCTTTATACTACAAACAGTTCCATACATAGTTGTCTTTAAATGCTGTTAATTTCATTCAGTGTAATTATTAATGTATTTTGTAGAGAATGACAAGATTAGAGTGCTCATTTCCAATTTCTAAAAAATTGAATTGTCTGAAGCCTTTATTAAACATTCATCATTTAAAAATACCAGCCAAGCATTGTGCATAGTAAAATTACATTCTACATGTAAACCTGACATTTAAATTGAAAACTATTTTCCAAATAGCTTAAAAAGGTTTAAAGTTCATATATTTTTCAGGTGCACAAAAATGTATGGGAAAGACCATCCCAAAGACAGGGTTCCTGAAAACACTGGCATCAGCTTGAAATCAATTTGTTCTTAAAACATCTTAATGTTACAACTACCATACTATGCCCATTAAAATGTGCTGTCATTTTTAGAATGCTTTTGCTACTTAGTTCACATAGATTTTCTAATACAACTGTTTTGCACACACTTTAATAAAAAAAAAAGGAAGAAGAGTGTGTTTTAGCTTATCTAAGTACAAAACCCACATATACAAATTCCAATTTTCCTTTGTAGGTCAATATATTAAAACACGTGATACATACAGACTAAAACTTCTTGCTCTTTACAGGATTCCTTTTCTGACTTCCCTCTGGTTCTACTTTCTTTCACTTGAGAAACTGAAAATAACTCAGCCACTCCTGAAGTCAACATGCCTGAAGATAATTTTATTAACTCCTTAATTTAAAATTCTTTGTTTTCCTCTCTCATTTACTACTCAGTAGGACTCAGTACTAAGAGGACACACCACAGTAAAGATGGCTAAAAAACCTGCAACACTTAGGAACAAGGGTCAAAGAGAACCCTAGAATGAACCAGACTATAGTGAATTTCATTAAAAATAATTTTTAAAAAGTTACATATGAATTTTATCTGAAGATCTGCTGTCATGAGGTAGAAATTAAACTATTATGAAAAGCAGGCAGTAACATGGAATGAACCCATAAAAATAAAATGTACTGGTAAAATGTATATATATAGATGCCACCAGAACCAATTACTAAGAAATTTCTGTGACAAAAGACCTGCTCAGCTTTCATCACCTGTTCCACAACTGAATAAATACCACAAATATGGAGAAAGACGTCCACCACAAATACAGATTTTGAGCACATCTACAAAAACATAGCTAAGATATAGTACTGTTCTTCACAAATCCTGTAATTACCGGAAATGTCTCACTAAAACTAGTCTGCTGTCATATCAACAACATTAAAAGAAACTTGAAGTATTAGATAATAATTTGAATAAAATAAATGGGCTATAAAATGAAAGGTTATCAAAGCATGCCAACAGAATTTTAAAAAGCTGCATGCAAGAGATATTACTTGTAAGTAGCTTTCTCATCTTGTTGGTCAAATTCTTCAAAAAGATTTAAGCACTGCTTTGCCTTTATAATCTGCTGGTTTTTGAGCTGCTGTTCCTAAATCTGTTGATCAAAATCCATTTTGAAGAATACTGCACTCTCACATCTGCAACACCATTTCTATTTTCCTACACTTCCCCCCGCTTTGCCACGAAGCAAACACAAGTACATACTCCTGGATTTCTGCATATTTTCAGTACACACAGGGATTGCATTAAGTGTGCTTTCAGGATGAGAATACGTACAAGTATCCAAAGGGACAGTACTTGTCACATACAATGGGTTTGCACTTCTTGGGCCGCGGCCGGCACTGACAGATCTCACAGTTGTGG
This sequence comes from Dicrurus megarhynchus, assembly GCA_013399195.1. Lineage (NCBI taxonomy): Eukaryota > Metazoa > Chordata > Aves > Passeriformes > Dicruridae > Dicrurus > Dicrurus megarhynchus. The sequence continues at coordinate 890,766 of VXAD01000990.1, forward strand.
GCGTCAGTCTGGAAGCCGAAGGAACAGTCCAAGGAACAGCCCGAAATGAGGCCGGTGCACAGCTCCTCCCCTGCAAAGCACACACGCAGTTTATCACAATATGAAAACTGTTTATATCAAACACATCCTCACCACGCCAAACCTTCTGCTCCCTTTTACTTTGTAACTTTCTTAATACTGCTAGGCCTTACCTTCAGACTGTCCTATTTTTAAAATATTTGACAGAATTCTTTGGTAATGACCCAAACTGTATGAGCACACACTACAGGATTCTTCAGTTCCTGTCAGCAACTTGGGGAGTACCACAAACTAACATGGTTTTATGAACAGATGCACAGCCAATGGAGTCCAACATCCATGACTCCACTGGCTTTTAATAATATATCTAAAATAGCACATACTTGCCACACATTATACGGGTTTAATAGGCTTTTGTTCAATATAGGTCATCTTTATTTCTCCTCTGCTTATTTTAAATATAAATATAACCCTAAGATGTGATCTAAGCTTAGAGATGCTAGACTAAAAGATCTGTCACTTGAAGTCCAGTACCACGTTTCATCTGCCTCTTATGGCATACGGAAGATGCTGAACTGTTGGCATCTCAATTTTTCTGGTACAGAGATAAATAATGGTCATTATATTCACTCTCATTGCAATTTACTGTTTTGAGATTGATCAGTTTCTTTTCGCTTTTCTTGAAAAAAGAGATTCCAAAAAGACTACTCTTAACATATTGTGGGATACAATGTTCTTTTATTGGCTGCAGAGTTGAGAGGAAGCAGAAAATTATGGGGTTTTTTACAATACTGATGCAAAACACAAGGGAAAGAAATGCCCATTATTACAATAGCCAAAGTGAGATCAAAATAGAAAAAGAGGGAAATATAATTAAGATTCTTCAACAGAAGAATGTGATGGGTGATATCCAAAGGCCTGACTTCAAGAGTGATATTTAAAGGATGGCTGATCTCTAGCTGAAACATCCACACCACTACAACGTATTGGTTGTACAGAGGTCAGCTGAAGAGTATTCTTCCAGATGTGCTCCTCGTTTGAGCCCTGAAGACCACGTTCCTTTAGCAGGATGAACATTTAGGGACACAGTTTTTCCAAAGCAGAGATCAGTTATTAACATTGGCTTATTCTCTAACATGCTAATTTACTGAAGGAAAACTACAGAAGGAATCTTTGCTTTACTTAAATGCTTCCTCATCTGTTTTTGTAATGTTGCATTTAGGACTGCAAAATATAGACTTAACCAGATGTGGCTAAGCTAAGTGTTTCCTTATCTATTCTACCAAGTTAATGCTCATCTGGTAAAGAAAGCATGTTCCTTACTGTCTCAGAATGAGACCAAAACCTCAGAAAAAACTGGCAAAGTCACTGCCTACTTCTGCAGTGGAATTTGGGCAAGCAAGTGCAATACAACATAAGAGTCTCATTATCCCAACCAACAGTGCTCAGTTTAAATAGGATGAATATAATCAGGGTCATGGCTCTCACCTCTCCACTTTTATGCAAATTTGGTGTCTGAAGCAAAAAGGGTGCAAGTTTGGGTTTTTTTTTTTTTCTGCCATTCAGAATACAGAAAAAGAAATGCCAGATCCTTTCATAACCTCTAGAGATTGTCTGGAACCACAAGATTTAAGCATTTACTCTCAGTCAGATCTAACCTTTGCACAGCAATGGTAACCCTTGTCTCAGGTTCTTGCTTTAGAGAGAAACACACATACAAAGATCTTCATGAGGTTTTACACATTTTTGGAGGATTAAGTCAGGCCGATCTACTAAGAATACTAATCTTTTTAATATGTAGCCACTAATGCTGATTTTAAAACATTACAATGCAGAGGAAACTTTGATATTTTTCTCTGGTAAAGAGTGAGCTATCCTTAATACAAAGACTTTTCTTGAAGCAAGTTAAAATAATGAGAATTTTTCTTTCATTTATGAGCTTTTATACTAGGATGTTTGTACAGAATTATTCCCTAGCAACACACAGCGATAATAAAATTACCTGAACTTTTCATTATGTAAGACTTATAAGGCAGTCATAATTTTTAAAGCTAGGCTTGAACTTTATAAAGAATGTATGGAGAAGTACACTAGGTTATCTCCAAAAAGCATTCAGTCTAGTTATGATCTTTTATATAATGTAAGTTATGATATCTCCTGCAGATGCTCAGAACTGATCAGTGAATAAACCTGGAATTGCACAGGTTTAACTGAGCAGAGCCATTCATTTTCTGAAGCATACTTTGTCAGGGAGATGAAATGTTTATGTGGCTGTCTATAAACAGTACGATCATGAAGACAGGTGAAGAAAAAAGATGGTACATATGCAAAGGCATGGGAGAAATAAACAGGCATCTTAAAAAAGTAAAAGGAAGCTCTGCAAATAATTTAAAAAAATATCTAAAAAAACAGAAAAAATAACAACTTTTTTTTTAGTCGGCATATTTCTTTATCTTATTTGTCTCCAGATTATCTGCTAAGGAGAGCTATCAAAGTGCAAAATCCAGGTTTGACTACGAAGTTATAGAAGTCGGCAAAGTAGGTATGCCTCAGAATCCCACAGCCAAATACTTTGTTTTCAGTCTTCTATTCTGCTCTGATTTGGTTAGTGAAACTGCTTTTCAGAGATGCAAAACAAGTTTGTTACATTTAAAGTTAATATACTTTATTAAAAAGCCCAGGGTGTCTAGGGCAGTGCTACACAAGAAGGAAGACATCCCAAGTGTCATCCCAAGTAGCTCATGATGTTAAATATACTTAAAACTCAAACAGTCAGCTAACATACTAACCAGGAGATCCAGTCTCGAAGCAATATCCTCCTTGCTTAATCCTTTACATAGTGAGTTATCCTCAAAAGAATTTTCACTTTGTAAGTGGCCAAGAAAGAAAAGCTCTTCAGAGCCTTGAGGTGGATGACTAATAATCACCATTGCCTCTCAGGAACAGACAGTGAGGAGCATATGAAAAATCATCAAAATTCTGGCTATGTCAACCATAAAGGGAAAGTTTGCTGAAGTCAGTGCAGACAACTGTTAATGCATGGACTTTCTAGTGTTATGGCAATGTTATGTATGAGGTGATCAGAATAATCACAGACCTCCACAACAGTCTTTCTAATAAGATGCTGAAAATTACATTTCTGATAAGATGCTTTTTACTGAAATTAGCATGTTATTGCACTTAAATTTCTGATAGTATGACAGTACAAACTGTGGAAATAGATTTTAAATAGTTTTTGAAAATAATTCTCTATGAAGAAATGTAGTGTCATGAAACTAAGAATGTGAATTCTGGTCTGCTTTCTGACTCTATATCTAATCATCTAATTTTCTCCTATTAAAACATTATTAAAAATATGACAACTGCAGGCAGTGTCTAAATGAAGTACCATCTGGTACACAGAGTTTATGTCTGCTGCACAGGCCTGTTGAAAAGCACAGCCCAGCATTTTAAGCCAGCTATTTTTCTCAGAAAATTAAGTGAATCGCCAATGTCACAAAGCAAAGCGTAGCTGTTGGAGAAAGAAAGAAGAGAAAGAGAAAAAGATTGAAAAGATTGCAAACCTAAAAATTCAAATGTGGATCAAATTCAGTGTATATAATAGTCATCCTGACAATTTTTCTATAGCCTTAGCTATTGGTTTAAATTAATCATTACTAAAATAATCACTAATCCATTATGAAAAGATTAGTAAAACCAGATTTTTTCCTAAGGTTTTGCATCTCAAGTGACACATACTAAGGAACAAGGAGAACTAGTTCATGAGAGTCAACTGCAATGAACTGAGGAAATTCATTATGACAAATGTTAGGAGGGTATTTGTTTGAGGGTGTTTTCCATCTCTGCTTAGATAAATTTCATGCGGAAACTGAATCCAAAATCATGGAATGCATTTGCAGAGAAGAGATCCGGCCCTAACTGTCTAATAACTTCTTCAAAAGTGTATCAGGACAACCAGACAGGCTGAAAGGAGGGTATAGTAAACATTTTAAAAGCTAATGGAGAAGAACACTACCATTCGGAGTTTGACAGAACTGCATTATGCACTTGCATGCCACTGCAACTCTAACAGAATGGGATCAAGCTTCTGATCACATAGTATAAGCTATTCTTTTGTTTTTGTGATTAGTTATAGTGACATCACATATAGGGAACTAAACTGATGGCTAGACAGGAGGTAGAAGAGTAAAACAGAAACAAAATAATGAAGAGGAAATCAATTAAAGGGAAGACATCTCTCATTGTGCTGTTAAGGGAAATATCTGGGTGGAGAGTAGAGTTCTACATGGTTAGTAGAAACACGTTCATTAATTTTTCTTATAAAACATGAAACGTCAATAAGGTCGTGCCAATACAGAAAACAATTTGCACAACAAGCTCAGAGTTTAGATGCAGGACAATGGTTGATCCCAGAATGATACTAATGAGATATGACTTTAGGAAAAGTTGAATGCTTTCCTGAACATCTCAGGCTCGTAGAATTGTATTTTTACTACAAATAGTTATCTTTTTAATGTGATGACATTAGCTGAAATACCACATAAAATGCTGAAAGAATTAAGTACAGTAGAAGGCTAGGACACTAAACACGGAAAGGTTGTTTGTCCTGAACCAATGATGTTATTAAATAGTCTCCTGCTCAGAACTAATACTCACTTGAGGACTAACATGTATCGAGTACTTATCGCAGTGAATCCTGCCCACACAACAAGATCACGCAGTTTTCTTTGCCATGTGCAACCACGACTGCAAAAGCAGCAGCAAAGTCAGTTACGAACAGGTCCAGTTGGTAGTCCACAGTCTAGTCACAGTCTTGACTAGTCCTCATCATACTGGCAAAAGCTATTGCTTACAGACTTTGAGTCCTCTAAAGACTGCAGTACTAGCCAATATTTTGTTCTGTAGTTTGCTACAATTCAAAACATTATATGCTGACTTAAATATGGGAATTTCAAATTATTTGATTCATTTGGATCAATTTAACATGATGCTGTTGGAAAAAATACAAGCAGAAAGAATAGCTGAAGATTAATTGGTCTTCCAAAAATCCCCATTTGTGAATTATTAACAAACAAATAGATATTGGTGAGTTTTTAAAGCCCGGTCACCATTGTCCATAAACTCCTTTTAAATATAACAATTTCTTTCCCCCACTTTCTCCACACACCCTTTCATACACACAGACTATATTAAAACAAATATCGAGCATTTCGGAAGAGCCTGGCAGTGTTAAAGAGGAATCTCTTTGGGATATGGAGGATGGGACAACACTCTGTAGAAGAAAGTCTTGAGAACTGATGATTACCAAGATATGGTGAGGCTCTACACAGCATGCTACATACAAACTATGTGGTGTTTTAAAACTCTTTTCCACTAAGTATCTTACTCTCAACACTAACATCAACTCTAGTTTTAAAAGGGTGTCTGGTATCTGTAAAACTGAGTCACTGGCTGCTAAAGGAAAGAAAAACATATTCAAAAATCTGCACATAACAGCAGCTGACATACTGATGTGACCTACCACAGTCGACGTCCCACCTCACAAACAAGACAACAACATTCCGTCCTCCGATACGTTAGCAATGTCTGCATTTGGCAAAGTTAACTTAGTGGAATATTTCAGATACAACACAACCTCTCCTTCTCAGGTATGGCATCTCATGGGCAATGCATCTCAAAAGGAATCACTGGTCTTTGTCCTAAATTCAAACCATTGTATGCATGATTTATTCCTGATTTCAGAGTGCTCACATCCCTACCTCACAGGAACCTATGAATATTTGGAGTGTTATAAAATATTGCCCCAAAAACCCCTGAAAAGTAAACAAAATTCAATTCTGTGAATTGCATGTTAGCTCTAAAAAGGGTCTTCTGCCTGAATTTATAATAGCTTGATTGTAATTCCAGATCTCTCTTTTTAAAAAAGAGACTTTCTTTTTTGTATCATATATATAGTATTTAAAAAACTCTAGGCTCTTAAACTGGGGTATTTATGTTTTTCCAATATATTATTTTACATATGGACACACTGATATTTCTACTGTAAGGACTGAAAATCTTCTTACTCTAAAAAGTTTTGAAAATGCATTCGATATTGAAATACTTTTAGTTTTCAGTTCTCTAATTCACAGATGAAAAAAATAACTGCCAGAGAATATTAATAGATACATGACAAGGATTATGTCAGTATTTCAACGTGGCTTAGGCTGGTGTCCATTCTTGAAAATTTGTAGCATGGCTACATGAAGCTAGCTACATACCTTTACCAGCATTATTTTCTTGACGCTGAGGACAGATCATATCAGGAGAACTGTTTCACAGTACCTTTACAATTAAGCACTCCTCAGCCGTCCTCTTGGTGTGGATTGCTACTGCTGGTTAATCTTCGGGGGTGGGGATCTGGGGAGGCAAATTTATGAAGGAGAAAACTAGGTTACTTAACAGTAACTGGAATTCTCTGAATATATTGCCTCCACAGATCCACACTAACCCTCCCTCCTTTTGTTAGACTTAAATCATGATTCACAAAAGCTGGATAAAAATGAAGGGACTGGGCACTGTGATGCTAGAAAACCCTGTTTAAAAAAATCAGCTTGTGAGTCCATTGAGGCAAATTAACCACTTGGATATTTGCTCTAAACAAATCTAGGATTCACATACAACACATGAAGTCATTACAATTAAATTGTAGCAGTGACATCTCAAAGGTGGAATTACTGTAGAATGCTCAAGCTTCAAGCGCGTTGGTTTTGGTTTGATTTATTTTTCACAAGTCAAGCCAAGTGAAGTCCTAATCTGCTTCCATTGCACTAGGTATATTGTAAGCACTAACTCCAATATATTATAATCTTCAGAGATCCTGCTGACGACTTTCACTCTAGTGAGAAGACAGATAATATTTATTTGGCATGAGTTGTTCATCATAATTCCATCCTCTTCAGGGAGCACTTCCACTATCTTGCACATGTGTGCTTAGAGTTAGTATTTTTGTTCTACTTAGAATATGTACTTTTTTTCTGATCTGAGCCTTAAATTTTTAGGAAACGTGCTTCATCCTAAATTTTCCATGGTTGTATTTCATTAACTGAGGTCTTCTATGTAATAGCTATTTCCTTTTACGTCACTGCAGAAGGATAAGACATCCTTTTTCTGTCTTACAGAATTATTCAAGAATCTAATATGTGCTCTCCTTTGCACTAAGAAAGATTATGTGGACTTTTATTTTATAACTTTTACTTTCCATTGAATTTGTTGGGAAATCAAAGTAACACTAGAAGCTACTAAAACAGAAAAGTGTTACCTGATTTATATTTTACTTTACTACTTCCAGGAATTCTGCATTGCCTGAAGTACCTTTTGTGTAATTAGTGTGCAATTACTGTCTGACCTCAGTTTGACATAGAAATAAGCATAAAATAAGTTTATTTAAATGGGAAAAATTAACACTGAGAGAGTTTACATGTTGAGAACACACATCCCTGAATATGGACTACTTACAGAAATACAGGAATGAAATATTCAAATTTTGGCTGTAAGATTGAAAGGTTAGGACTCTAACTATTGAAGAACTAACACACAAAAACGAGGAGTTGTGTTCTCTTGCTGCAGTCCCCACAAAGTTTTCTTAGGCTTTTTCCTATAACCAGTCCCCACACTTTTTCAGAGTCTTAACTGTTGCTATTTATAGACAGCCTGTAGATGAACCTACCTACCTTTCCTCAAACCTACCAATCCTGCCTTTGAATGCTTATACAACTAAATGAAGACCCACATTGTCAAACCCAAAGTCCATGCTGGAATTTCACTCTGCTTCATCAGCTATAAAGGGAGATGGTGTGACTTTGCCAGAATATTGAGGACCATGCTTCTGGTGTGTGCTAGTATAGACTGAATGATAGTGCCTCCTTTTAACTCCATGTTCTTCTCTTTAAAGGAAAAGGTATCAACACTTTCAAAATTATTTTTGTGTGCATCCATAGAATGTGTTTTGGGGAGAAAGTGGTTTCATGTTGAGAGAACTGTGCAAACACATAATATACCAAGATTTCTTTTTTTTGAACAGTGATTGCATGACTTGCTTTGACAGACAAAAGAGACCACGACATGAAGTGGAAGGTGATGAATTATGATGTGCAGGGGAAACAACTCATCTCAGTCTTCCACAATGGCATGTCACCATAAGGAGTCTGAAAACAATGAAACTGGATGACAGTTGCATCTTGGAACTGCAAAGGTAAGCTTTCTAAATGACACAAACAATTTTTAAAATTGACAACAACACTCTTAATTTAATTCCATTTTAGTAAGATTTGAAAGGTTAAAAAAATATTAAAGTCATACATGCTCACAGTTATATCCTGAAGAATACTATATCTTCAATTCATTTGGGGTAAAACACTAGTCTCAGTCACAGGAGAGATTTTAAAGGGTTTTTCTTTTCTGTGAAACTAATCCAGGGAACAGACAAGGCCTGCACTGCAGACGCTTGCTGAAGAATAACTTCATGTGCAGCAGCAGCTACCACTCAGATTTTAAATCCTATTTTATGGCAATCAACAGGCATTATTTAATATGGCCGTTAGTCTTCCTTGGGGCAACAGGAGTCCTGCCTCACAAACAGTGGATCACTGGTCTTCCACAAGGACTCCTCTGAATGTCTTTGTCTTCCTAAAGACTTCACTCCACTCCAGTTCTCCCTATGAAAGTAAAGGCCTAGAAACTCCAAACACAGGAGCAATCACTGCACACTACAATTTTTTTCTTATTTACTTTTTCTGTTTGTGTTTTGCTCTTGTATCACCTTATACTACCCTTGGGGTTTTTTTGGTTGGTTGGTTTTGGACTTTCAAGTACACAGGATCTCAAAACACAGAGAGCTAGCACAGTACATTTTCAGCATATTTGACCTAAGACTCCTCTCTTCTCATTTCTCACACACTCATTTGTCCAGAGCAGAGCCTTGCAAGCAAGAGACATTACTTGACAGAAAAATTCAATTTCTGTCATTTTGATTGATAACCACCAAATGATGATTTCCAACCTGTTATTTTTCTTTACTTCCTTAGAAAATAAAGGTCTCCTCTTTCTAAATGACTGAGATATTTAAGCAATCTACTAGTCACATTATTTAACGGAAAAAACCAAAAGATGACAAATGATACTATTAAGTTTGCTCTAGACAGTTTGCTACTGTAAAATGAAGATAATTTCAAGCAAATCTGGCAAGAGAAAAATTCCCCTGAATAGGTTCTTATGCACTATTTAATCAGAAATACTCTAAGTAAGAACACCCTGAGACGTGTTTTGTGTCCATATGATCTGGTAGCCTAGGACAAAAGAAATCATCCTTTCAAGTGGTGTGTCTCCAGTGCACCAGACTGGAGGGAAGGACTTGCATGCACAGGCATAGATGATGAAATTTGCCAAGTACGTCCATCTTCTTGTTTGTGTCAAACTCCCCAATCAATTTGATAATAACAGAAGGAGAAGGAAAATCAAGTTACAATGCTAAAAGCAGACCTTAACATTTCTAATGTTTTCCTTAGGAAGAACAAAGTAAGGGAAGTATGCAATAGCTTGGATGTAACCTAAGGAAAACCTAACCTAATCCTTCCACAAATACAACTTGGAATCAAAGGTATTATTTCTGCCATGATAATGTTAACGGCTTGCCACATATTTACTTTTGTTAAGATGTCCTCTCCAACACCAATCCATTCCTAAAACTCTTTAGTTTGTGCTAATTAAGAATTTTATTTTGACCATTTCTACTTGGGACCCCTACAATAGTCATATCGGTTTAGAAAGTGGCTGAGAATGAGTGGACTGAAACCAAAAGAGGAGGAATGGAGTAATATTTTAGTTGTGAAAGCTTTAGAGGCTTCAAGAAAGCTGAAAAACTACAACAACATTACAAAGAGACTTTAAACCCACTCCTAGGTTGGGTTGGCAGCCACAGAGATGCATCCTGCAGCTGAGACTAGCACTCCACAGGTGTCCTTTGTTGGCCAGTTCCAAAAACCAACCTGATATTCTTTTATATTCCATCTGTAAACACTGAAGTCTTAAGGAAACACATATAGAAAATACATTTTTCTTGATACACACAAAGTTCTCACAAGGCACAGTGTTCTTCCTTTGGGAAGAAATAGATGTTAAAGCCTGCATAAATGCTAACTAAAATATTATATATGTATATAAAATAAATATAAAAATATGTTCTAGAAAGAAATATAAATATGGATATACTTGTATATATATAAGCACCACCCCCAAGCATATAAATTTCAAACATTTATCCTCAAAATCTAAATTTTGACAAAAAAAGCTAAGTTGAAAATAGGCTGTTTAGCAATAGGAGTTTTTGAAGTGCAGAAACCTAGATGCTCTTAAAATTCTTTAAACAGAGGAAAATGAAATGTGGAATTCTGATAAGACTTCTCAAAGTCTGTATGAATATTAGATCCCAAGTTATTACCTTTTCTAGTCAGCTGTTAAATTTTTACCTCAAGTCAAACACTGTACATTTTCCTCCAAACACATTTTAAGCAAGCAAGCAGTGCCAGAAATCAGGAACCAATTCTTTAAAGATGAACAACTATAAAGCACACACATACTAACACAACATATAATCAACACTATGAATGGGAAAAACCAGCATACTACCATTTTCACATATAGCTTGATATAAAAGGAAGAAGCCACTGTATTTTTGCATACTCACTAGTTTTGCACTGACAAATGCGACAACCATTTTGGTCCAGTTTGAAGCTATAGATACAGTCTTTTTCAGTCAAAGTGCAGTTCACCAAAACCTCACAGGTGGGCGGACCTATTGTGATATACGTTGGCTCTGGGGATAAGAAGAAAAATAAGAGATTCTTGAATATTTGAAGTAAGTTCACAAAAATCCACATGCAATGTAATAGTAAAGAGAGTAATTTTAATTACTTTTGTTTCTGATGAATATTCTTGGTACCTTAGAAACAATTCAAGAAACAGACTTTGTTTCAAAGTGATGTACACTCAACAAAAACAGTATGAAGCTGCAGAAAATTTTTGAAGTATTGAAACAGAAAAAGATGTCACTTTTTTCCTTGTCCACTATGAAATCAGCTTTCCTGAAGATGCAGTTTGAAACTGAGTGCAAAATATTTATTTTGTCCACTTTTCTCCAAAAGTATTTCATCAAAACTTCATGACGATATTTTTGCTTTAGAAACTGAACAGAGTTTCTCTAAAGCTGAATCGATTGATGCTACCAAGCTGCACATCAAACACATAACTCAGTAGTCAAATCTTTCTCTGTGTGAATAACATCACCTCTACTGAAATTTATAGCAGAAGAGACTCTGAATACCAAATGGGAATGTAGGATGCACTGCATGTGAAAGATCTCTGGAAAGCATTTAACATGTCTATTCATTGAAAATATCACTTCTTACAGTATACTGTGCAGTCCCAGAGTATGCTTTCTGAAGTTGAGGAAATTATTGCCGATTATAAGTTTTATCAACAGTATAATATTTACTTTTGGACACCATTTAAATATGCTGGAATATGAAAATTGTTTTGATACATAGGGTACACAGAAACATTAACGTGCTCTTGTATGGAAAGTAGTTCAAATAAAACAAAAACCAGAAACTTATGGAAATAACAAGAAACCTCAAAACGACCATCATAAAACAGGATACAGAAGGAAAGCAATACCTATCTTTTCTTGAATTACTTTTTGCTCTCTGAGACTAATTTTGTCTATCTTGTGTTCTTCATAGAACTCAGGCACCGAGGAACCAATGAGTTCATAGTTATGAGCATTATTAACATTCTACAAAATATTCAGGACACAAAATTTGCATAACTTAAAGAACTGTGAACTTTCATTTCAGTGCTTCAACTGTTTAAGTGTACTCTGTTTCTCCATCTCAAGAAATGAAGATTTATATGAAATTAAATTTAAAAAGCCTTCCATACTTAAATTGATAAATTGTGAAAATCTGGAGAAATTATATGGTTTGAAGGTGGCCACATCTTGTCATTCTTTCATCCTCAGACCACAGATTTTGCCATTACTACCTATAGGCAGCTAATCTTTACTTTCAGAGTAAGGGTAAAATATTACTCAATGTAGATTAAGTTGTTAGAAGTATACACTGTTAAACAAAATTTCTGTGCCTATTGGCTCCATTCCAGCAGGCAGCTTTTGCACCCATGCCTTCCAGTCAACTGAAAATTATCCTATTACAAGAATGAACTTTTCTGCTTTCAATGTCTTTCACAATTTTCAGCTTTTATAGCTTCTCTCCAGCCCTGCTCTTCCCAGCACAACAGTTCATACAGCTGATGAACACTTTTAATCCTTTTAAAATTAGGTCAGCTAACTAGAATTTGGAATGAAAAAACTGCATTAAAGACACTGCAATTAAGTTAGATAACTTCAAACTTATCTCAGAGGTCATTTTTCAGATTATGCACTTGCCAAGTAACATTCAAATTCTGTTGCTTGTATAATTTCTAGTAGTAAAGTAGCAATACATTTTAAAAATATATAGAACAGCACCAACAGCTTTTTTCATACACAAACTAGAAATCTGTATAATGGCATCATGTCTCTCTAGATCCCTCAAACATATTCTTATTTAAATTAAAATTTTTCCTTTGGTAGGGATTTAATATAAATTACTAGGTTGGAGGTCAAAGGATGGGTTTCTGTCAATTCTTCATCTCAGCTCTGATTTTGGATGTGTAGTGTAGAAGAATAGCCATAATGAGCAAAATATTTTAAAATTTGTGGATTTCCAAACTAGACTTCTTTTAGTCTAAATGAAATATTTCTAGTTGTTTTCAAATTCATTCAGTAAAGTATCTGAATAAATCACATTCATGTCTAATACTTAACATTTGCAACTTCACCAAACTATTAGTTTAGGAATCATGAAGATACTGCTATATACCAACACCATGATACATTCCATTAATTAATCCTGGCTGTTTAGGCCTCTGAGTATATAAACCAGTTTTGCAACCAAACTAATTTTTAGCATCATTCCATTCTCTAACCAACATATCCTAAACACGCAAAGACCAGAATGCAAGAGCTACCCTGAAGCTACATTCAGGTTACTAGTCAGCCACCACAAACCCTACACTTCAAATGACAAAAAGGCCACAGCAATGCTTGTACTCACAGGTAGTTAAAACCACTGCAAATTATATGACTCATTACTGCTGCCCAGAGAAAAGTTCACTGGCAGTAACACAAGCCAGAGAACTGAAGGAGACTGCAGCTTTACCATCTGACTGCAGTATGTGAGGTAAAACATGTCGATACAAAAATCCTACAAGACCTTATTGAAAGTTGAGATGCAGGTTAGTTAGTATTCATTGATCCACTTGGGTGTAAACTAAACCTAGAGAGAAAGAGGACTGTGTTTTACTCCCCATCACTAAAGTCCACTCCTCAAGATAACTTCCCTTTAATCGAAGGTATAACTTAATATCTAGGAAAACCAGTGTAAATATTCATAATTATATATATATTTATATTTGTTATACAATTTTTTGTGACTTTCCAAAACTTAACTTCTGTGTTTTGATGCTCCCTTCTCTTGGGCACATTGACACAATTTTTGTGCCTTTAATACACGCAGTAATGTAGTATTTCTTATAAGGGATGAAATTAAACTGTTGTTATAATAATTTGAAAAGTTTTTGTTCGTCCGCTATTAATTGTGTTTTATTATTCTGTTACCTTCCACTCTTGGGTCTGCTTTCAGCATCTTCAGTGTTTCCAGTCAAGCTTAGAAATCTGTTTCGTTCTCCCTCCTCTCCCTAAAGGTAAGCCCTGAGATACAGTAATTTTATATGCATGCCTGCTTCTCAATGAGCTGCAAGCAGAGGACAAAAGAAATAAATTCATTCCCTACCCCCACATGTGCAAAAATGCAGCCAGGAAAAAAAATAAATTCAGGCCTTTTCACTTCACTAGACAAGACTCAACAAATAAAGCCAGATCTGCTCTGCCAGACTTCTGGCTATTTGAATAGGCAAGCGGTAGCTAAGCTTGAAAAAGCATGTACCACCACACAATCTGAACTGGGCTTTCACTGCTGCTCTTGGTAGAAACGGCTGAAGAAAGATCCAGTGCACAAATGCACAGACAATGGGTGGGAAAAACGGGTGCTGTTTCTGCCTGTGTGCTTTACCAACAATACAACTGTACCGTAGAAAGAAAGAGAGAAGAAAATAAAGAGGAGGGGATTGAAGAGAGTCTGGATGAAAACAATGGATTATTTAATGGAGCACAGATTTTGCTGATGTCAAGTGCTTATACATAAAGTTAAATGCAGATTCCTATTAGAACATCATGTTTTCATATATTCTCTCTGATCGTGATACTTTCTCTGCTGAATTTTAGTGCAGGTTATTAATTTGCCTGCTGTGAGGTTGAAAAAAATATTTGAATTAATTTTTTACAATGCCATCTACTTAAAAACAACTTCAATGATTTTAAAATCCACAGCAGCTATTTCAGCTGACTAGTCTGACTAGTTCACTGAAAAATACTACAATATGAGATCAAACCCTGAATGTCATTCATTCCAGCCTGAAATCAAACTGCATTTACGGTGAAAGAAGAGAAGACGGTGACATTCAAATAATGCCTGGAATTGGCTTTGTCCTTAAGGACCTACCTTAACAATACCAACACAAAAAGTGGTTGTCAAAAAAAAAAAGGAAAATAAGTTATCCAGGAGGAATAGTATTTTCATTGATTTTTTCCAATCTAGAATATTTTTGCAATATGAGCAAAACCAATCCCTCTTTTCTGATTTCTGACACCTCCCACTTCTCCTGAGTGATGTGACACAGCTTGTGGTACAAAGAGCAGATATTTTCTTCTGTTAACAATGTGAACTACTATAAATACACACACAAGAACACAGGACGGTCAATCTGGTCTAGTACTGTGCCTTATATTTGTTATACTTTGATGAGTATTGAGGACCTAAGATAGTATTCAGACACGGAGAGAAATTGACGCACCCATGTCTCAGTGAGATCAGGGAAAATTTGTTTCTCAGGATTAGAATTTTATTATATACACAATTTGATCAATTATTAAAAAAAGCCCAAAACAAACAAGAGAAAGGAAACTGAAATATACCACTGACTGCTGAAGCCTTGGAAAACAAATAAAACCAAAGAAAAAAAAATCAGGGACAATTTATTGCAATCTTGTTGACTTCTACTGTTTACCTGCATGTTAAAAACAAATCATTCACTGAAGATGTCATCATAATTATATAAATGATATAAAAGACAACTAACTAAATAGAATCCTTTTTGAGTGTGGAACCAGAATGAAAAATTATACCCACCTTCATAATCATATTCTTGTTCAAAAATCTGAACTCTGGCCATAGAGTTTGTATCAGAAAGCAAAGTGGGATTACACTTAACTACTCTACTGCAAAGCCAAATATATTATGAGAGAACCAAGAGTTCAGTTTTGGTTTGTTTGAAGGACAAGAGGGACCTGCACCAGCAGAAGCAGAGCCTGCAGGTACAAGGAAGCGATGGTTGCCCTCCATTTAGCACTTGGAAGCCTACAGCTGGAGTAGTGTCCAGCTTTGCGCTCCTCAGCAGGAGAGAAACACGGACACACCTGAGCAAGCACGTCACAAGGCTGGCCACTGAGCTGGCCAGGGGCTGGAGAGGTGGCATACAAGCACAGGCTGAGAGACAAAACAGGGCTTGCTCAGCCTGGGGAAGGAGGGTCAGGGGGCATCCTACTGCTGTCTACTGCTCCTTAAGTGGAAGGTACAAAGATGAGAAGGCCTGGCTAATCTTGGAGATAGCTCCAGGCTAGGATGAGAGACAACAAACAAGCATGAAATGGGAAACTACAACTTGATAAAAGCTGTGTTGACCTTTCGTTTAAACCACGTGGGTCATCAAACTACAACATGGTCATAGAGACTTGTGCCATCTCTATCCTTCAAAATACTCAAAATTCAACTGGGACAAGGCGCAGACATCCTTCTGTCACTGGACCTGCTTTGAGCAGGAGATAGGACTTGCAAAATCTCTAGTGGTCCTTTCTAACTTGCATGACTCCATGAATTTCACTTTCATATAAACTCATTTGCAGGGAAAATTTACATTTCCAGGGAAAGCAGCAATATCCTTGATGAATCCTAATCAAGGAACTGAAATCAAAAGACAAACATTTCAATTTCTGATGATTTCTGTATGCTTTTGCCAAGTACTGATTACCTTCCTTTTGCAAAATAAGTACATGTTTGTCTAACACTATCTCTCTGAATCTACTTCATGACTTAAAACCTAGCTTTTTTATTCAGGAAGCAAAATTTCTTCCAGGTGTTTGTAAGAGCAATTCTCTGTTAAGAGTTATTTAGTAACAGCCACAACCAGCTTTAATCAGTCTCGTTTTTTTGTTCTCCTTTAAGTTAATACATTACGCATGCTTCACCTCTTGGTGAGGTATTTTTGTTATTATTATTACATGAAAAACAATCTCTTTGCTTTGTTTCACTTGGAATGCAATATTTTAACTCCAAAAAGGATTAGTTTGATACTTTTGGTAATACCATGTGAGCGAAGTACCTACTTCATGGTTTTGCAAAATTAGTTGTAAATAGGGAAGTAACCATTGTATTCTAAGCTTTTTCCTCTGCATGTATTTCTTCTGAATAAGCTCAACAGAATAGAATTCTAAGATGTCCAACATCTCATTTGTTTTCATAAAATGAAATCCTCTTCTGGGGGAAAAAAAGAACAAAATTAATAAAAACCATAGTATAAACAAGGATAAAGATCTCCAATGTGAATAATAAAGAACATGCCCGTGTTTGGGGGAAGTGAAATAGCTCCCTCTTCTGTAGTAGTTCATAACACAAACTACACCTTTAAAAGAAGTTAGATGTTTTGATCCTATGAAACCAGCATCAACTAATTTAAAAGAAATTCAAAATCAGAGCATTCAAGCATTTACCATTTAAAAATACACAGAAAAAAATCCCTGTAACCAAATAGTACTCCAACTTTTCACCTAATTCTTTAAGTGATAACTGGCTCAAAACTAGGCCTGAAGGGTGTGCTGCTCAACAGCCTTTCATTCGAGTCTGCATACTTGTTTAAATTTTGTCTACTGTCCAAAAAAGTTAACTGCAGCCTACTAAGCAGCAGCATGTGTGTTTACTTAAGCTTCCTGTAAAAACATTCATATCATTCCAAGAGTGACTAAATGTTTTCCATCCTCATAGTTAGCATTCCAGCCTTCCCCGCCCCTCCAATTCATTACATGAAAAATATCAGTCCTGAGTCCCGGGCTAAAGAATTTCCTTCCTGGGTTTGAAATACTTAATGCCTGGCAGAAAACTTTTTCCCAGAATTTAGCTATCTTTGTTGGCTATCAGGGTTCAACAATTCAGCATCACATAACAATTTATAAAATGCATGCAAGGACTTAGATGATATAATTTTCAAATGTCACAAGTAACTCTGTGACTCCAACACACAGTTCACAACACACAGTACAGTTTGGCAGCCTTTTGTCTCAAATTTTATTCATGCTGCCAACCTGAAACTACTAAAATATGTATTTTTTCTTTGAAAGTAACTATTATAATCAAAGACTATTTATTGCTGCAGAGTGAAGAAGCCTTCTATGTACCAAAGGTGCATGTGTGGGGGTATATGTATGTCTTTTTTACAGTGATGCAATCAAAATACATACTTTCTACTCCCAAAATGTAAAGTTAAAACCTTTTGTCTGTCATAATCAACTCTTAACAGTTTCTGGTTTAACAGGCATGTATACTCTTCAAATGAATTTCAATTCTGATAAGAAATTTTTTGGACAAATTTAGGTGGAATGACACTAAGAAACGACCACCTTGTTAAAGCAGAATCAATTAAGTCAATCAAGAAATGTCCAAATACATTAAGAAGGCCATTCACTTATTTTTACTAGGTGAAGATAAACACTAAATTAGTGTACATCTGGGGTAAATCTATGAAAGCCAGAGGTGCTGAAAAAAATTAGGAGGATCCATGGGATTCTTTGTAAGTGAGACATCCTCTGACATGTATTCATTAGGATTCTTTGGTTATTTATCCTTTCAGCAGTCTTCCACTGAATTCAACGATGCATCACTAAAAACCATGAAAACGTTATTTCATACTCGTATAGTCTTCCTGAATTCACTGGCTTGCACTGGCAGCAGGTTTCATCACACAGTGGTTCAACAGGCTCAACTGCCTTCTCCAGAACCAGTATTCTAAATCATGATCTGGCAAACATAAGCCCAATTCTCTGCAGCGTGGCGTTTGCATCCCTTAATTGACTTTGATGAAAGGGCTGGTTGGGAGCTCCAGTGCTGCTGCTGAACAATAACTCACACTTCATGCTCCAAGGAGGACTCTGGGCCCACACCCCGTGTCAGTGAACACTGCTCGCTACCACTGACTTCATCCTGAATGAATCAAATTTCTTTTCACTGGACTCTGCTGCCTGTTTTTACTTAATGAAGTGCTAGACACGCTAAAGGAACTGAACTGAATTACATCTCAGCTAGAGTTTAGATTCTTTTATTGATGAAAATGTTAATTTCTTTTTGTGAAGATAAATGTGTCAGCCATAATGACAGCAAAGTACTGTGGGTCTAATTCATGAAAATCCTCTGAGGGGATTTTGTTTAACACTTAATTTCTCATTCACAGCTTATGCTGGCACCCTGCCACCTGTACCTGAGGGTTCTCTCGCAGAAGGACGTGCTGTGAGATAACCAATTACTGTGTATCAGCTTCCCCTATGAATAGCCTGAGCCTGTGAGAGATGCAAGGGAATAGAAGCAACCACAGACTTTCCTAAGGGACATTTTTGGCATCAATGCCAGTGCTGAACACTTGTATTTATTACCCTGTTAAAAAAAAAAAAGGTATTTTCATAGTATCCTAACCAATATCTACTTCCTGTGAACACAGCTATTATTCTCATTTGCGATGGCTGTCCACAGATGCAGATGGCCTGAGGGAAACAGTTATTTCTATCACTGTATCTTGTTAAGTATTATTCACATGCTATTATATATTCATATGCTATATTCCCTCTTTTTTGGTAAAATTCATTAAAAATGGAATTGCTATTTAAACCACAGTAATGTTACTTAGAAAGGAAAGTTGCCAGCCCAGCAAGAAGCTGGCAGCTCTGTAAGCAGCAGTACTAACTGTAGCTGATTGCCAATGGATCTGGTTGGCTCCAACGGAACAAGAACCCAGACCAGCC
The DNA here is from genome assembly GCA_013399195.1 of Dicrurus megarhynchus. Classification (NCBI taxonomy): domain Eukaryota; kingdom Metazoa; phylum Chordata; class Aves; order Passeriformes; family Dicruridae; genus Dicrurus; species Dicrurus megarhynchus. The sequence continues at coordinate 910,099 of VXAD01000990.1, forward strand.
CCCATGAAGAACTGGTCTGAGCCAAAAGAAGTGTAAGCACATATCAAAATTTTGCAGTCCCTTATGGCACTTGAGAAACCACTTTCTCCCCTCTACATAGCTGTCTGTTTTAATCTGAAGAAATGTGATCCCTTTGAGACTTCCTTGTGCTGCAAAAATAAGCCATTGGCTCTGAAACCATGGGGAAAGCAGAGAAGGCCAGTATGATTGCCTAGGCCTTGGCTCTTAGTGAAGAGAAGTCTAGAAAACAAACTAAATAGATAAATAGATAACAGATTAAATAAAGTCAAATCCTAGAGGGCCAATATCATTACAGGAGATATAGAAGCTATACAGAAGCATCCATCAGAAGCTTAAAACTAATTCTTTGTGCTGGATCCACAAAAGGGAATGGGCCTGCTTTCCCAGCTCTCACCAGAGAAAGGAGGTGCATGACTTGAAAAGCTGTGTCAGCTGAAGAGCTTGAGTTTGGGGACAGGCCAAGGATGAAGGAAGGTCTTCCTCTCCACACTGTTCCATCTCAATATGCCTCTGTCTCCATGCCTTTTCTGTGGAAAGGCTTTCTGCTTTTCTCCCCATGGAAACAGCCACCTCAGAATAGCCAGTCCCCTGCTTCACACATTGGGTTTTTACTGATATGCCTCATGGGCAGCCCATGGGCTTCTGTGTGTCAGGTAACTGGCAAGAAGTGACTCAGATGGACATATTGTATCAAGATGTCCTGCCAAAAGGGTTCTGATCACTTTGATGTTAGGTTAAAAAACCCCAAACACCCTCTCCCACAAGTCCCCAGCTATATATTGGGCTCTATATTGGTAAGCTACAACCATCACTTGCATGAACACTGAAAGCTACATGTGAATTACCATTACTGCTTTCAGTTATGTAAGCAATTTCCTGAGCAAGTCTCTTTGCACTGAGGCTGCTACACAGCTACAACTGCTGTGCCCTGAACACATCAAAAAGACAATCTTAGTCACAACATGCCACAGAAGGAATTTTGTTTTCCTCAACAACTTTCTGCCTTCCTCTAAATCCCATCTTTCTCTTTTGTAATCCAGTTCCATTTTTTTTTTTGTCTTATCTTTTTCTCTGCAACAACCTTTTAGGCAATTGAGGACTGCTGTGTTCACATTCTGAGTTCATAATTTTATTTTAAGCTGAACCAATCCAATTTATTCAGTCTGTCCTCATAGATGTGTTTTGCAAATTTTGGCCTGTGCTTATAGCTCTCCAACACTTTCCAGCTTCCATCTTTATCAGAGGAGCAATGTACAGAAAAGAACCAAGTACCTTCTGTGTCATCCAGGGACATACCCACCCACAGCAAAGAGAGCAAAAAGGATTACTTCAGGTCTTGTGAATTCTCCTCTTGATCTTAATTTTAGTATGGTGTTTGCCTTTTCAAGGCCCTGTTAATCCATGTTCAACATGTTCTTTCCCCTTAATCACCAAACTTCTCCTGGAAAGCTGGTATTTAACAATCACTCTGGTTCAGGACTCATGAAGGATGTCCTCCAAGCACATATTGTGTTCCAGTAAGGGGGAACTGTGGGAGTTCTTTTAAAAAAGACAATCTAGGACAGAATTAAGCCAAATGAGGCAAATATTGTATCTGAGAACCATTTATTGGTAACAAAAAGGGTGTTGCCCTACTAAAGAATAGGAAAGACAGAAAAGGAGAAAGAAGTAGAAAAAAGAATGGGGAGGGTGCAGCAGAGAGAGAGGGGAGACAGAGAGGAACAGCAGGCGTTACCACCTGAACTTGGGAGTGTGCCATCGACGTCCAAGAGGCAGGGGCTGTGTGCACACTGCCTGCCGAGGAGCCTGCACAGCTCTTGGAGACAGGCAGCTCCACAGGCACAGCTCCCGCGGCGACAGGCGGCCGGACACAAGGTGAGTGGGGATTGAGCAGGAGGTCCAGAACCCTGGACAGGGTCATGGCGGGGATCGCAGTGACGGGCTGGATCGGTGACACAGGGTTGGAAGCAGGTGGCTCAGGCAGGAACCCGGGCAGGAACGCAGGGAGGCAGGATGGCTGGAGCGGGTGAGGAAGATGGAAGTGGTAGGAAAGGACACGGGAGGTGGTCAACAGGTGTCCAGCCAGCAAGAGGGAGAGCGAGCGAGCGAGAACAAGCAAAAAGAGCAAGGGCAAAAAGCGAGGGCAAAAAAGAGCCCAGCAGCTCGTGATGCAGTTACTTTTATACCCCTCAGCTCCTCCCAAGGTCTGCTCACTCACAGGAGACCACTGGCCCAGGTGAACGTTCCACTGGTGGAGACCTTTTGCCACCTGATTGGAGAACCTCTCTGGAGGACACAGCATCCTTGGTGGTCTCCTACTGACCATTTATTCCATGTGCGATGGAAATGGCTGTCAGGCAAAGCCTCTCTAGAGACACGGCTTTCCTCCATCTTCTCCCAGCTGCCTCCTGCAAGTGGCACATGTGCAGCCCCTCCCCCGCAAACCTCTGGTCAAACAATGTTGAGACAAAAATCAAACCAATCTGGGCATCCAATCAACATGGGAACATGTATTGCAGAGCACACATACAGGATATACACTATGGATACACATACACCAGCATGTTAGGAGGAATTAAAAAGGGTTTCCTCCGGAGAACGGATACAAATCAACTCTGTATGGCAACAGAAATATCACCATTGCTACTTCTTGGTCTCTAACTTAGAAATGTTTGAACAGCTACTGTTCTGTAACTTCAGTATCTACAATCCTCACACCCTGGTTTCCTCACTGCAGTAGTAAGAACATCAGGATTTTCTTCATGAGGGAATGGGAATGTTCTAGTTTGCTCTAAATTTACCGTATTCAAAGGCTGAATACATTTGCGTGCTGACCTACAGTGCTCATATTTCAAGAACCTTTCTAGTGTGTTATATGTGATCTCTGGTAGCAAATTTTTTTTGCAAGTGCAATCCAAGAAAAAATTTATCCTTATGAAGCTGCTGGAATGTAAACTTAACTAGGGGAACAAATAATGTCCTTTATTGCAACTGATGATAAGCCAGCCAACAAATAACTGAATTTGCAGAACTGCAGGTACAGCAGCATTTAGATCAAAGACAGAGGGTAAGAGTCAGAAGTGACTGATACTAATAAAGTTTTACTCTGAATGAGCCACAGCCAGGCCAGATCCACAAGCAGCTTTGACTAGAATTTTCTCATCAGTTTCATGCCCCACAAATCCCTCAACACTCAAACCAAAATATATTACAGAAATATCTTTGACTAAATGTTTTGGTTTGCATATTAAAGAGCCTATATCTGACATACATAAAGTAAGGTCACACAATTGAAACTGGCTGCTGGCAAGTGGTTTCTCTTTCAAATGTAAATAGAAGTCCGATGAGAAATAAATGCATGCTTAAAAACAGTGATAAGCATATAAAGTGTCTTCCTTATTATTCTTTATCTAATACCGATGAATGATGATGGTGTGAATTGGTCCATCAACTAAACTGACTAAGATAGTAGGGGGTTTTCAGCAGGTATTCTTCTTCCTGCTTTAGATCTGACACATAGTTAAGATTCTAGAATACAAATAATTATTTCCTACATCCTGCATTTTCTCCACAAAAAAAGTGAAAAAGTTAATTAATAAAAAAACACCTACAGCTGAATTAAGAAATGTAGTATACAAGTAAGAGCAAAAAAGCAAAGTATATTCATGATGCAATTATATAATACAACTTTTGAAAAAAAGTAATTTTAAGCTAACCTGCCAAAAGTATGTTATTTCTCTATGGTATATACTCTACGTTGAGATGTGAATGAGAACTGGAAGCCATTCAAAAGAGAAGTGCAAAATGAGGTATGCTTATCCTTACAATCACTAATAAACTACTACTCCAAAATCAGCTGCAAAGTTTACATTACTTGTGCCCATTTATTGAACATATCACTAAAGTACACTGCTTTTTCTCCTTAAATAACCTGCATAGTTGAAAATACGACACTATATAATATCACAGATGCCAGACCTTTACCCACACTTCAGAATTGTGCTTCTCTTTCCTGAACAGTAGGAAATAAGAGAAGCAGAAGGATGGAGAAACCAAACAGGAGAGCACATGACAGTCAACGCTTCTGCTCATACAGTGCACTGCAAAATTCAGGTTAAGCTGTGGATATGCAAGTGCAATGAGGTGGAAAGCAGAAAAGCATCAAATGGCTGATAAGGACGCATTTTAACTCCTCTTCAGGAAAAAATGTGCCTGGAATTTACTTCATTGCTTGTAGCTCCATTAAATGTACTGCACATCTTTTTCATTAGAATCATTAAAATCAAGGGGTTGGTTTGTCAGCCAGCTTCCCAGCCAGGACCTTATCCTCCCTGTTCCCACCACCTCTGCAGGTTGTGGATGACACAGTGAGCACCAGCAGCCAAACTTCATCAACAGAAACAATGCTCAGGAAAAAGAGTGAGAAGCCGATTTAAAATGGGAAGGAGAACTCATCCATGCAGCTTACCTGATTAGGAGAATAGAGATGTCAGGTGGCTGGATGATGGCAGAAACAAAATAGCCTTTTAAATAGGACTAGGATGTCGTTAAAATGATATAACTAAAATTCGGGAAAAATCAGTGGTGTGAAAAAAGTTAAAGTTTTAAACTGTCTTCCCATGGCATACTTACTTCTCCAGTCCAGCCTTACAGTAAGGAGAAAACCAGAGATCAGAAATCTAAAGAAGCCCCTTGGCTGCTGGGTTAGCAAGTGACAGCTGTATTGTAATCAAAGCAGACAGTACTTGTTTCCCACCCCACGCATTAAACTCCAAGTAGAAACACTGCTAATCTCAGATTTAGGGCTTAAGACACATGAAGCTATCTGACCTTGGAAGTGGGCCAGAAGTCTATGGCTAACACACAAGTCCCTGCTGCCATCAGCTCAAACATTACCTTTTTAAAAAAATAATTTTAAAATACACATTCTTAATGCTAAATGCAGACAGCCAACATCTAACATTGTTATTTTTTCCTAATGTTCTGGGATTTTCTTAATGTGTGTTTTCAAAGAAAAATGTCCACAGATTCAGAAAGACACACAGGTCTTAAACTTCCAATCAGGTAACACCTTGCTCTCTTGTATATAAATATTTTTATTCAGGCTGCTAATCACAAGGCCGAACAGCCTTGAACTCGTTTGATGCCCCAAAACATAACTTCAAGAGATTTGCTGGTACCCTTTATGGTTCATTTCTCAGGGATTTTTTCATTTGTTATTATTACAAGATAAGTTGTTAAGTCTCAGATGCTGAATAATTTCTCCTCAAATCATCCAAAGCTGCTTCTTGCAAACTCAATTTTTTAAATCTTGGGTGCTAGCATCTGAACTCACTGCTGTGTTTTAACAGTCTAGGTTTTTGATCCTTGAAGTAATCCCATATCTGGATTCCTGGACTTAAATCATTTGCAATAATGGATCATAATAATCTGTTTTGTTTATGGTTTTTTGCTGTGGGAGAGGGAAGGGAAAAAAGAGGAGAGGATTCAAGTGTTTTCAGATTTCTCTGACCACTGGTACCCAAGTATGCTGAAGCCTCCTCCTAGCATGAATGAGAAGCACTTCCACTAATTGTTGGTTCCTCCACTTACATTATTTCATTACCCGTTGAAAAAAAAAAAACCACCAGGGCAAATGTGATGCTTTTAAGCTTAAAATTTAGGTAGTTCCTCAAAATACCACTCAGTATCAATGTCTTCCAGATGACACACTCAAAACTAGATGACTACAATTAAGCATACACCATACAACAGCTAACACAGGGAACAAATAAGTCAGATTATTTTTTATAAAACAGAATTTAAATGACACAAGGACCTCATTTAAGTATTGATTCCACAGTTCTATTGTGTCAGTTTTTGTCATTTGTATGACAAGTATGATTGCACTCCATACACCACTCACCCAGCAACTACAAAACAACTTTTATGGACTTAAACAGTTGCTAGCTACATCTTCTTCTGAAAGTAAAAACACGTTAGTGCATAGAATTACCTAACCTATTCCAGAGGACCTAATTTGTGTCCTGAGAGCACTGCAGAGGCATTAGTGGGGTGTGTTAATGAAGCACCAGCTTGTTTATGTTGCAGCCTTTAGCAATGAAGGATGGAAGCCTACGCTTGACCCTGTGTTTGCTTCCCACGGTTCTTCATAATTAGCTCAGTCCAATATATATATATACACATATATATGCATTTAATTCAATTATCTCACATCCATTTTCTCCAGTCTGAAAGAAGAAAATAGCAACATTTGCCTATCCTTCCCTCATTAGAGGAAAAGAATCCTCTCAGTGTATTAACATGTTGAAAATACTTCCATCGGCCTCTCTCTCTCTGTACTGCCTTCCCAAGCTGGCTCACAGACACCTAAATAATGAGGGGTGACAGCACAGGCTCTGCGATATCCATCATGAGGTGATCGCTGGGGATTAACAGCAGTTAACCTGCTTCCTCACACTGAAATTAATTCAGTGCAAGCAGTGCAATGCTGTACAATTCACCAGCAGCTTTTACACATTGTATCAAACACCTTCTTCATACCTAGTGATGTGAATTCTGGAATTAAAGAGCACCTGTAAGAAATCCTTCTGCTTCTCAGATTTATCCTAAAAAGTAAGTATCCCAGTGAGCTTATGTGGATGGATATTGCAAACCAAGAAGGGCCCTGAGATACATGCAGATATACAAAATTTTTTTTTTTTTTTAATCAGAGATGGAACAAGAAAAACTTACGTGGCAACCCACTGAGCACCAGCAAGTGTTTGCGCACTGTGAAGATGGCCCTAGATGAACCATTTCTAAATTTATCTGGTGTTTTTCCTGATGAAGAGCTACTCCAGAAAATGCAGCTCTAAGTGTACATTTACATATACAATTCAAAATATTTTATTTAACATCTCTGTTTGCAAGTCTTCATATTTCCATTGTCAGGCTGGGAAAGCATTTTACCTCATAGTTAAGTTAAATCTCAGTCAGTTACACCATATACGTGTATTTCTAAAACGAATGAAAAGTAATTGTAAACTTGAAAAATGAATCTATCTCCCAGGTAATATCCCTTTTTACAAGTTTCACTGAAATAATTACGTTGTACAAAGGGATTTTTAGTTGCACCTAAATGACAGTGATGAAGAAGAAAACAGGAACAATTCAATTAACAGTAATACCAAGCGACAAACATTTTGACCTTTTAACTTCTCCTGTATTTATTAATCAGGTTTAAGCAAAGCTAAGAGAAAAATTAGTAAATAACGCTGATCTTAACCATCTCTTTTGTGCCAAAAGAGTACCAAGGATTGCCAACATATAGGTGTAGTTAAACCACACTGATGTTTCCTGCCCTCACTAATTTATTCAGTCACCAGCCAACGCTGTACCAGCTTCTTCAATCCTCCAAAATTTTAAAGTAAACGGAGAATTGCCAGGTAAGCAGCAGCCATGACAGACCAAAGCCAAGTGAGTGGAAATGCCACTCTTACCTTCACACACGGGGCAGCACTCCCCAGGGACCTTGACAGGGTTTAGGCAGCTCTGTCCGCAGGCGGTGGCCACGCAGTGCGGGTCCCCATTGATGCACTGGCAGAACGTGCAGTCGTCCTCTCGCCAGCGGTCTCCGTGAGCTTGGATCTGACCATTGGCATAGCAGCCAGCAGGGTTATTGACTGGATAAAGTGGGTCTGAAATGACAGCAATTGCAAGAGAATGTGTGTTTTAATTACTGTTTTAATTTCTTGATTTTGTTCTTCAGAACAAAATGGTTCTTGGATCTATTGATTCTTCTTTTTTGTACCAGCTTTCTGAAGGAAATTTAAAACGTCTAAATGACCCATTGGAATGACTCGTGTCAGCACTGCATCACTATTTTACACTATGAGCAAAGATGAGGCCTCTGGCACATTTGTTGCTGGAACAGGAAGAGTGCCTTAAGCTACACCTCAACACAGTTTTGGAGATATACTAGCTTTTTGAGCAGGGTCAGTTTTCAATTTCATTTCAGTTGAAGATTTTTCCCCTTGAAAGCCACAAGTCCTGCCTCCCGCTAGCAATCAAATTGAGATCTGGGTATTTAAATAACAGAATTTTAGGGAGCATACTTTATATAGGATTTCTCCTCAAGTTCCATGCAACTCTGTATATGCTAACCCATTACTTGAAATAAAAGCAGCTTTTACTCTTCAGAAATAATAGTACTCCAGAGATGTGGTAAGTTGCACTGATATTAATAGGTAAAAAGATATATACATAATGTGAATGTATACAACTTATCATGGTGGCTAATAAAAGGTAACCGTCAGGCTCAAAAATTAAGTATCTGAGAATGTACACTAAGTAGGTCAGGTTTGCAAGGCAAGCAATACTACAAATTACATATTAAAAGCAAATTTAACATGTTAAAACCAATAAATACAACCGAAAACATCTTTTTTATAGCAGACATCAAATAAGCACAAGTGATTTATTGTAAGTTAATTTTCCAGGAGTGTTAAGTTGGAAGGGCTTGGGAGAAATAAGATGTCCTATCTGAAGGAAAAAAAGATCAAATGAAACTTGGAGTATTTCTTTGAAGTTTCATCACTCCACTTTGGAAGGAAGGCAATGCATTTTGAGTGTAGATAAAACCTGTAGCAGTGCCAGTAGCTGTTGTCTTATTCTAAGCCACTTTATGACACTCCAAACATTTGGAGTGAAACTGCACACAGTGTCATCCCCATCCTGAGCTGTATTGATATTCAGAATTTTGCTAGAATTCTGATTAAGCCCCCAAACCAGATGTTTGTGAAAATAAGCCATTTAAAAATTAAAATGCTTCCTCTATTCTTAACTTTGCACCTTTCACGTTTTAGGATGACCTTGCATCTGTAAATAACTGTTTCAACCTAGCCAAAAATCAAATCATACCCAAACAAATGAAGTGAATTTTATCATTCAACTTACGTACAGGATTCTGATTGACAGAGGAATAGACAAAAAGCACAGAAAAGGCATACAAGACTTGTGCTATTTGCAATAGCCTTCTATGCAACTCAAAGCACAAAGTTCCTTGTACCCTTAAAAGGTCAGTAGTGTTTAAAGCTATACACTGAGTCCAGCAAATTACGTCTCCTAATGCTGATATAGCCTACAGAACTTTGAGAAAGAATTCTTCCTGGAGTTAAGTCAAGAAGGGCTTGTGCCTGTACTTTACAACTCACACCAAATTTACTACTTGCCATTTTAGAATTCCTGAAGAAAAAAAAGCTTTATATTTCTTGATATTTCTATAATCAAGTAAATATTAGTAGGAAGCAACTAAGCACCTTGAAAACTAGTCATGAAATACTCAACATAAGAAGAGTAGGTAGAAAAAATGCCGCTTCTTCAACAACTAGAAAAGCATGAATGGGTGGGCTGATATGTTCTGCCCATTTAAAATACTTACCTTGTCTATTTAGGTGTTAGCTTTACCCAAGTTATTAAAAAAGGGATCAGAGCCACCTTTTTTTTTTTTTAAGTGTTTAAAGGAATCAGGACAATGATAATATGCTAATAGAACCAGCTGTCTAGGCTCACTTCAAAGAATGCCACTAAATCAAGAGGGACTTCTAGTAAAAACTAGCAGATATCTTAGTACCCAATCACTGAGAAGTCAGACTTCCTTCATGTAGTGCCATAACCCCTATCAGAAGAACACACAATAGAAACAAGCAAGCCAAATAGCACCAGGTGATTTGACAAAGGACCCTGTAACTTGGCACTAAGCCACAGTCATTACTAGAAAACAAAGACTGGACTCAATAATTATAAAACATTACCCATTTTATTCTATCTCACTAAGAACCTGTCTAAAGAAGAAATTTCCACTGCAGACTAATACACACCAACTCATCAAACTTGAAATGAAATGTTATCAGGTTTTCTTGCTAGTCTGATTCAAAGGCTGCAAAAATGGAGAAATCAAATTTTAACGTGGTATGATGATATGACAGAACAATTTATTGATAAGGTAGTTGAATATTTAAATCATCAAAGAGGATAAAGGACATATCTAGAACTGCAAGTCCAATGTGGAAAACCAGCACCCATATTTGATATGACAGAGAGGACAGATAGAGCAGATATACAGGTACATTATTTATATATCTATATAACTTGTCATAATGATTTCATAATGCCAAATCTTGGAATATTCACATATGTGAAAAAAATAGTAATTACAGGAAAAGTACCCAAGATATTTTATACATTCTATACAGTCAGCAGCTCATACAGCATTTTTTTCAGGAGTGGATCTGCACTTACTTGGGGGGGTTTCACGACATCAGACATACCTTCTCTAGACTTTTTCAATCTGGCATTAAATGACAGTACAGCACAGATTTTTTTTTTTTTTTCCTTACAGCATGAAGGCTCTTGTAAGTGTAGGTGCAACTGTACCAGGAAAGACCAAAAGTCTAGGATCCTGCCTTCAACTACGGTCAACAATGAATGTCTAGGCCAGGTCTTAAACACAGGGCAAACATGGATTGGTATATCTCTAGAATAATTAAACCTACAGCATTTGCACTTCAATTTCTCTACATGTGAACACCATGTATCAACCCGATAGGAACCTACACTAAAATACGTAAAATATACACCAAAATATAAAAAAATTACAAATACTCTTTTAAAAATTACTTCCTAAGTTACCCACCTGATATTTCATTATCCAGATTTTGGGTTTAAATCTCTGAAGCTCTCAGTAGCTTGGAACAAAACAAGCCATTTTTCATCAGATCCTGTGCTGAGTGAGAAGGTCCAGCTCTTACAGCTGTCTCTTTTAGACGTATTTTTATGAGGTACCTTACTTTCTAATTCTCTCTGCTTGGAATAAAACATGACTAAAATGGATCTTCTGGCTTATTTGCTCCTGCAAGGAACTACAGGAATACTGATATTAAGGAGACTGCAAAGTGTTTGAAATTCACATTAATTACTAGATTCCTCTCCTCCTCCAAGGAGATTTCAGATTTCCAGGTGATTCCACTTATTGAGAAGATATTCCTATGTTCACATTTAAACAAAGGTCTAAAAGTGCTTTACAGGCCTTTTGAGTATCTGGTGGCCATAACCTGACCCGCACTGAGGCAAGATCCAAGTGCACAGAACCACCCCAATCTTCCTCTGCTGGGAATTCTGGTTGTATTCTGGCAATACTTTTATTAGATATTAGTTATAACATTTATTAGATAATAGACTTATATTAGAAACAATACTTTCTAATATAAGCAAGAGGGTCAATGTGAAATTTCTCACAGAGCCCTTTTTAGGAGGACTGCAGGCCTAGCAAGGCTGTCAGCAGGGCAAAGGAGGAAGAGAAAAACACTGACACTGGATTTCACCCATTGCTTTGCTCTAATTGTAGAGGAAAGAAGTTTTGTGCATTACTCTAGCTGAACAGAATAAGAAGGAGGTTGCAAAGCAATTGAAATTTGTCTCAGGGCTGCAACTGCAGCTCTGGAGATGCCTGTCTAAATGTCTGAGCAGTAATTAGAAACAGCTTTTTATGTCCTTTGTCAAGAAGGCCCCCCAAAACGCACTGCACACTTGACCATGTCTAAGAAGTAGTGTCAAGGTCAGACAAGCACTGCAAAGAACATGACAGCACACTCAGGCACAGCAAAAACGTAGAAATAAACCAAATTACGGAGGAATCTGCAGACTTCAGAAGAACAAAAGCCCTTGTTTGTTCATTTCCATTGAACAGGCAAATAAAAAAAAGCAGACAATATTAAAAAGAGACTGTACCTTCACACACTGGGCAGCACTCTCCTTCTGGCACATAGTACCTGTCGCAGTGGAGCTCACCACACTGGGCAGAGAAACAAATAGAGACTCCCCCTTGGCACCGACAAAATCGACAAGCGTCCATCCGAAACATGTCCCCGTCATAATATTCCATGCTGTTAAATATGCAGGTTGGCTTCACTTCTGAAAGAAGAAAGAGAAAAAAAGTATTTCACAGATATTGTTAAACAGGAAATAGTTAAGCTTATGCTGCTACTGACAAAAACAGATGTAAAAGAGACAGTTGATTTTTCTTTCATTTTTTAAACTAAAATACAATTTCATTTTAAGAACATGGTATATTTCATTGTCTGTTTCAACAATGGAAGAAAATAAAATGCTGTTTTTCAAAATTACCTTCAGAGCTATTGTCTACAATTAAAAGTCTCAACTAAAAATAATTAAAATCCTTGATGAAGGCTACAGCACTGGTATTTCTTTGTACATGTTAAATATTTCTCATTCTCGATGAGCCTGAAGCTACTTCAAATTTCAGCACATGAAACAATATGTTCTTCTGTTTTAAGAAGACAGTTTCTGATGTCTCTGAAGTGTAATCTTCCTCTCTGCAGGACTTGGTACTCAGGTAGATAAATTGCACTAAAGCTGTCCAATCGAAAACCAAACATATTGCGACTTCATGATCTTTTATGCAGAACTGAACAACTTCTTTTTTCAAGCAACCTGGAGCTGTAATAGCCAGCTCACAACTATACTTCCCACAAAAAAATAAATTCAATTGTAATAATAGTTACACGACTATTTTAGTGTTTTAAAAACATAAGATGGGTCTTTCTTGTATGCCTCCATCTACAGCAGAGCCTTGATTTATAATTAAAACTTTGTGGGAAACTAAGAGCCTCTCAAAATTTTGAAGTATTTTGGGAAGAACATTGTCCATTTGCTTTGCTGACATTCAAAAAAAGAAAAGGAAAAAAAGATGCTAATTAAACCAATGAAACCGTTTGCAGATTTAATCAGCTTTCCCTCATTATTATTATTAATTATTATTAATTATTATTTTATACCAAAGAGATTTGGTTCCACATTATGAAGAAGATCTACATATCATGTATATAACATAAGGTCTTCATTGAGGATTTGACCTTGCAGTTCCCCCACATACACGAACCCACCTCCACCACCTACTGCCAGCAAAGCCCACTCAGTTCAGCCAGCCCAACTGATCCCCCCTCCTCCATGACCCTGTGTGGCTCCATGGCTCAGGGCTGAATCATTGTGACTCAAGACACTGCAGAAAAAATACTCTGCATTTATGTTCAGCTATACTACTCCACATTAGTCATTAGGAAATCATGACTTCACAGTATCATCATTATATTACCCAATGACATAAGCCCCCTCCCTCTTCCCCACTTCAGAATAAAATTTTGGCCAAAATATGTGAAAGCAGCCACCTGAAGTGCAGCAGTATCTAGTTCACCAGTCTGTTTTTTTCAGAAGCTGTAAATCCAGCAGCCTGAAAAAACAAAGGTTCTGCAAACAGGAAGCTACTTATTTCAGCAACATTACCAAATACTATAGATAAACCCAACACAATTAACTGCATTTGAAGCAAACAGCAAAGGAAAGAAAGTGCAATTTTCCATGTTTCTGATTTCTGTAGAACAGAAGGAAAAGACTATTTACTTACATATGTAATGCCTAGCTACATAGAGTTAAAACTGTGCCCATTTTATGGTCAGGTGATTTTTCTTTTGGTTAGAGCTCAGTCTTACATGGGAGATGAAATATATTTAAACAAAAAATCAACATTTGCAGATTCTTTTCAACCTACCCCCATTCTCTTAACTTTTGGGAGCTAAAAACTTTACATCTGAGTTACTCTCGACAACGATACAGGTTTTCTTTAAAACTCTAAAGCATTTCAAGTACTTCTTTCCACACATGGTTATACTGAGCTCCAGCCTTTAGTCATGTGAAATGATTGTAAAGCATTAGAGTTGAATCTTGGAAGTACCCTGAGCGATGTTCGATTTTTATATGCCTGTTCTGTCTTCAAGGCATAATGTAGAAAGCAGCATAAAAAATAAGAGCAAGAGGAGGAAATACCACTGTGTCCGGGAAAACAGCTATGACCTCATTAGAAAGCAATTCACACAAACAAACACTTCAGAAATATTTCAAGTTTATGCGGCTCAAGCTGTTAGTTTAAAAACCTTCTCACAAAGGAAAAGTGCCAACACAACTCAAAAGGCCTTTAATCCATTTGCTTCTGGGTTCACTGTTTTGATTGCAGCTTTCCAGATTTTTATTGATTTCCCCTATCCCCAAACAGCAGATATAAATTCCTGCCTCATTAGAAGTAGAAACATCATCTCCCATTAATTATTGTTATTTTTAAATGTCCAAACAAGACTATGCAAGTAACTGCAAATCCTGCAAGGAAACAGCATGTACAACGAAAATCACTGTAGAATTTCACTACGTGTGTATTTTTACCATCCAGGCTTATGGTAAGCATATACATTCAGACTAAACTATAGACCTAAGCCTCTGCATCCAGCTACAAGACCAGGATTACTTCTGTTAGAACCACATGTAAGACTCCAGTCTTGAGACTGCATCAAGCCAAAACAAGCACTAAACAAAGAACTCTAGCTTTAGATACGCCAGGTGGAAGCCTGATGAAAGAGTGAGCAACACACAGTGAAATTATAATGATGCATTTCTTCCACCACAATATGCTGAAAGATCTTTCAGTTCCCTGTTTGGGGTTGTTTTGGTTTTTTTTTTTAAAGTGGCAATTTTGTTGCTTTATTGATCTAAGTATGACAGTCACAAAGGAATGAAAGACCACAAAGCTAACATTAAATAAATGCATCTTTTCCTAAATTCATGAATTCACTGTTCTGCCAATAAAGAGAAAACTACAGGTAGGACTCCTCAAGCTTCACTGTGCCACAAAGTAATTCAAATTGCCAAAACTTCATAGCACAAAGCAGTTAAACATATCTGAGACTGCAAATCCCATTTGCGATGCCGACTACCACAACAAAGCAATGGGCATGAGACACAGGCCATGGTTTGTGAACATAAATTCAGTGTCTGCTGTCTCTCAGATAACCCAGTAATACAAGATCAATCCAGCCCAAGCACTGACCCACAACTGCCCATCCGTGAAAGAAGCCAGGACAGAGGGGACGGTCCCCAGATTGATAAAGGGTCTTTTCTGGCAGTGGAAGAACAAATGACATCTCTGCTCCTATATAAAGTCAAGCGTGACTGACTTGATTTAGCATTAAAGTTCCTGCCACAGAATTAAAAATAGTTCTGACACAAATTTAGCTCTACAGATCCCATGGCCATAGCCTTTTTGTTCTGGGGGTGAGAGCCCAAAAAGTAAGGGTTGCACTAAACCCCACAGCCTCACGCTACACAAACAATGATCATTTCTCAAAACCTGTATCACCAATCTGAACTGCAAAAGGACATAATCTGTTTTACCAAATTAGTTTTCAAGGGTATTTTACCTTCTACATGTACATCGAATGAAATACATACTAGTTCTATGGGCTGAACTAGTCCAAAGTAAAACTTTATTGAGATTTCTGTAGTTTCCTAATAGGTATGCTTTTCTTTGATTAGAGTCATGGAACAGCTCAGAAACACATGCAAGTTTGGCAAGCCATCCCTTCTGAGGCAGCCAGTCTGCACACGGTTACACCAAGCACGAGATGCTTCTGGCATCAGCTGTCTGTAGGCAAGTTTGGGCACCTTCTTTTGTCGTATCAGAAATTCCAGCCCTCCCAAAGTGGAAGCAAGACTCAAAACAATTTTCTGTTGTTGAAATGATTAAAAGGTTCATGATTCCAGCACTTCAGATGTTCCTTCAGCAGAAAGAAGTATTTGTACCAGAGCCTTGGAAGGAACTAGGGTAAATGCTGTGAACTTTCGATTAAATGAAAGGGAAGGAAACCGATACATTTAAATCCTGAGTCTGTATAAACAAAATACAGAAAAGCTTTCTGTTTTTCAAAAGCTGAACTGATAGAGAGTTTAAAAAAGAGAAGGTTACGTGTCATTGGAATTGGCCCATAACAATGTTATAGGACAACTGTATACTCTTGCTTCCTTGCAAGCATATAAAAACAAGCTAGATAGAAAAAACTATTTGGATTCTTACTCTTCAGGCTGCACTGCTTAGTTTCCCTAAGCAGCATATTCCCTATTATTGCAGCATATTATATTGCAGCATATTCCATATTAACACCATTACAGGACTGTTCTGAAAGTCCTTTGGTCCTGCATATTCTAAAAAGGTCATCCAGAAACAGAGAAATCAGAATTAAAACAAAGCTGTAACTATTATTTGTAAATCAATACATTTATTTATACAGTTATTTAAAAATACTTTCACAGCTTAAAGGAATGAAATACTATTTTGCAGCAACTGCAGTCTGTAAAAGATACTAAAAGATACTTGGGATGCTGAGAAAACGCAAATTCAGCTCTATCTGATACACCGCTTAATCTTTCCTTTAAAGCCACCAATAATGGAGAAAATGCAACCTACCTATTAAACAATTCCACAGTTTTATTTACTGTAACTGAGCAAAAATCATGGAAGGGGTAATTCAGGTTAGACAGAAACAGTAAACAAATAGAAAGGAAGCTTCCCCTAAGCTTCATTACATTTCCCATTTCCGAAGTCTCATGTTCTACTGCTTTTTCTATCCTCCAGTGTGCGAATTTCTTGTTAAGAGGACTCATCCTCAGGACACCTCAGAGTGTCCCTGCCTACATCCTCTCTTACAAATAAAATTTACACCTTTCTTTCAACTTGTTTTTCTCCACCAGGTCATGTTTTTTTAGTGTTTGTTTGTTTCTGTGGCTTTCCACAAGGCTATCCCCCTTCTGTCTCTTACCTCCTTCCAGAAATTAGGCAGTACTACTTTTTAACATCCTGCAGTCCTACTACAGGAAAATACCAGGACAACAAAGGAGGAGCTGGGGTCACAGAGGGAGGTGGCTATGCTCTAAAACCCCCAAACAGTGACAGATTTTCTTGATGAAATTGCCAAACAATTCTTGGAAGCAAGACATGTTCTTCATAACAGAGGAATGTGTTTAAATCCCAATGGTCTCTGTCAGTCCATCACAGGAGAAAATACACGTTGTGATCAGTTTAGCCATAGGCATGTTAACAGGGCACAGACATCTGAAGCAGTCTCAGTACCACTAATAGGTACTAGCATAGTCCACCACACATTGCCAATACATCTGTGAGAAAGCCCCTAGTGCATGAGAGAAGTTAAAAATTGCAGGGAGAAAAAAAAATATCTCCAAAGCTGCAACACAAGGCTGTGGTTTGTCATTATCACAAGTCTAACCATTTCTTCCGTGCTTTGAGAAAAATACTGAATTCTAACCTTGTCCTCCAAACTTTGTCCAAGTTTAAAAATCTAGCAACATCCGAGTCAGAACATTACTGAAGATATTAGTTTACCAAGACAATTCACTTTGGCCAAAAACATTACTATTTCACCAAAGTAAATATTAGAAGTATTTACTCAAATTTTTTTTTTTTAACTTTTAAACCTGGGCAGAACTGCACCATTTGACATCTAATATTCTTCGTATATGATGTATCATTTCACAGAATCTATCTAGCATCTTGTTTTTCATTAGCCAACACGAAATAAGTGAAATAGGTTTTGTCCTTTTTCATTTAAAAATTAAGTTTTTTAAAATAAAAATCAGTCTGTACTTCCCAATGAACAACCCTCCTACTCCTAGTGAACCACTAGGAGTTTTGAGTCTGGTTTCACATCCCGCTGTGGTCCTGACAACACCTACCCCATCTTTTTTATCTAATTTTTTACAGACTGAGTATTTTTTACCAGGAATTTTGGGTTGACTGGCCTTCAGTTTTCTGTGTTTTCCTTTTTCCTCCTGTTTTAAATGTAACTGGTAATGACTTGCCCTGTTTCACACACTTTTCCCAATTTGACTATAGGACAAGTATAATACAGGTTCAGAGGATCTAAAACATTTGACTTGGTTTGGCAGTCTGACCAGCTTTTTCACTATACTACACCAAATTCTCATACAGCTGTGACTGGTGATGATTTAGCCATGATTTTAAAAAACCTTTCAGATGTTCTGACTGAATTAAAAACAATAAATCCCAAAACCAAACCTCAGCCCACAACTAAATCCCTCTACCTTTTTGGTATCAGATTATCTTCCTTTAATGTTAATCTTATTACGTACCAAACAATCTATTGTCTTTTGCATCTCACAAGCTGCCATTTTACATCTAATTTTTTTAAGCAGCTGCCTATTTGAAGTCCACCACAAAAATCTGTGGTTTTGGATGGCCAAAGAGAAATATGCAGTACTGTGTAATCAGTATTAGGACTATTTAGTTCTCTGCTCTCATACAGACTGTTACCTTGGTCAAATCCTTATTTCTTTAGAGCACACAAAAAGTAAGTTTAATGAAAGTGCAATAAGGACTGCCAAGATTAATGCAATAAATAATGGGAACTCCATGGTAGATGGTGTCTGTGAGGTGTTTCACTTGGACTTCATTCCTCCTTCTACGGTGAGTATTGTCCTTGCTGACCCTATATTCCCCATCAAATACTTCCATAATCATTGATGCTCCCTTTAGAAATAGGCCATTCTTATTTCCTTTTAGAAATAGTGGAATGACCTTTATCCTTTTCTGCACCATGAGATTAATAATGGATCTGCAATTGCTGTGAGGAGCAAGTGCACCAACAGGTGACAAGAAGCGTGATCAAAGAGGCTTTATAATCTCTCTTCCAATGCAGTACCACTATATAGAGATGCAAATGTGAAAATAGCTAGGAGGCACAGAGAAAAAGAAATGCCTCCTTTATCTTCTCAAATGAGGAAAAAAAAATCACAGAAGCAGTTATAAAATACAGATTGTGAGTCACATCAAGTGGTCCTACTGATGTAGGAGATCACTTCTGTACTACCATGCAATTATCAGTACAGCCTAAATCAGCAGTATAGACAGGGTCAAAGTCTTGAGTCCTGGGGAAGGTGGACTTTGATCTTCTCAGGATCAATGCCAGTTATTTTCATGCGTCCATCAAGCAGTCCCATTTTCAATGGCTAGGGCAATGAAAGTCCTTTCCTCAACCCCCAGGGAAAATGGACTGGCACTCCACAGCCACCCTTGGCAGATCTGGACTCTAAAATCACAGCTCACACATGGCCATGGCAGAAAGCAGCCTGGTCTCCTTGACCTTGAACCATGCTGACACATCGATGAGGACCACTCACACACATAATGTATCATATTTCATAAACCAATCAACAACATTTTTGAAGTAGGAGTTGTTTTCAAGGAAACTTACTGAGAAGTGAAAGCCCTGACTGACAGAAAGCAGCAGCTGCAGGATTCTTGGTAATTGCTCTCTCAAATTTCTAAGGCACAGCTCACAGTCAGTACGTGCTTTAAGTGCAACTTACATTCAAGAGATCTATGCATCAATACCTAATTAGAGAACAGGCAAGTTTGGATACTCTCTCTTGTTTCCAAGCACTGGTACTCTTGCTGCACATGCAGCTTTTTATCTCTTTAGATTCACTTGTTGATGCTTGTAATTTAATGCCAAATCAATTTTCTTTCCTTACAAGTTCCCCCATGAGTAAAAGCAGCACACCAGGATCAGCAGACAAAAGTCCTGATGAGTAATGTATTTTGTATGGATCAGAAGAAACTAGCTTCTGTAAAATGCAGGACTTTGTGGAAGAGTGCATATCTTGGGAAACTCTCACTCAATTTTCCCCTAGTATGCATCACATAGTATCTAGTAGTCTCTAGATGAAAAGCAGTTCTCAGGTAGGTGAAAGTGGGGAATCTTCATGTCAGTTGGCATAACTTGCCTTTAAACAAAGCAATACTGACTCTCACTTTCCCTGAAACAGGGCAGCGGAACCACGCAACAGACAAAATCTCATTGTTCAGTTTCATACAGCAAGATGAAAATATTTGCTATAGATTTCGCATGTTGCTTTATTTCCTTTATATTGACTTCACACTTCTCAGAAATGAGTACCTTTGACTATGGATGTAGCTCTTCCCTGAAAACTTTACTACTGAACATCACTGTGCAAATCTCTGATTCCCATATGCAAAAAGCAGTGATGTATTTAGTTGCATCAGTTATACCTCTAGTGATACTACTTTATGGCAGCCAGAGATTTCAATTTAGCAATTCATACTTCCGTCTCCTTCAGGCCAAAATTGTGTTACATGCATGAACTAGGGCTTGCTCTGATGGTCATCAAGAATATAAGATTAGAAGAAACAGCCAGCAAGCCATCTAAGCACAGATGACTGACAAAATCATATCACTACTGCACTTTAAATCACTGTTTGCAAGCAGTTCCATAGAGTTGCAAGGTTTAGGTTACAAATTAAACAGTAAAGACCTTTCTCCTGACAAGGAAAAAGGAGCAAAAAGAAATAACATTGTTGTAGCTGTGATTGTTGTCTAAGCTCTCATTGTGACATCCAAAGACCAGGCAGGGTATGCTCAGGGATGGCTCAAATACTCACCCTAGATAAATCATGACAAGTAACTTGATCATGTCAAAAGGGAACTTTGGATTGATTCCTACCACCATTTAACAACACAGGATGATTTTACTTACAAAGATGCTTCCCTTCAAAATGAAGGAATCAATGCATGCCCTAAAATTGACCATTTTAATTGACTGACCTTTGGCACAAGAATGACATTCTAGTGACAGTAAGCATTAATTGTAATAGTGAACTCTTTTAAATACAGTAGTGCTTTAAAAAGCACAACTTTATGTCTCTATTTAGTGTAACAGTTTTACGTAAAATACTCTGATATCTGCATACATTCATGATGTTTAAAATATCACACAGAACTATATTAATCTATCTGCGATGTAGGTTTTTTCTTCTCACCAATAAGAAAATTGTTCTCAGCACTTTCTAAATTATTTTCTTTGTACAAAAAAATCCAAAAAGAAGTTTGACCTATGCAAAGATTGGACAGTTACAGATAGTAGGTACTTAACAACAAACTCCAATTAATTGAAAATACCAGGATCATTTTCCAAGCAGGAATAAATGTTATTTTGGTGATTTATAATGTCTATATAAATATAGAATAAACTATGAGAAGCAGCAGTTTGCACATGATGCGAAGCATAAGGACACATCCAATATAAATCTGAAGCAGGAAAATAAAGATTAGTGTGTTGACTTAATGCTGTATTTATAATCAAACAGCAACAACAATATCACAGTCTGCAAAAGAAGTAATTACTGCAGAAGTTTCTTTTGCTACAGATTAATATGCTTTTCTTAGACAGACTAACCAAAAGCTAGTTTGAGACAGTGCGTATCAATAACAAAGGTAACCACTCAAAATATACATATATATCGTAGAGCTTCTAAATCAGTTTTATATTAAATCCAGGAAAAACATGTGCAACAGAATACCTCATCTATGCCAAGACTGTTGACAAACAAAGAGAACATACTGCAGAGTCTCTCCATGACATGCATCTTGCTGCCATTATTTACTATCCCCGCAACATTGGCCACTGTTACTCTACGGCTACAGCAGAGCTCTTTCCTATGCAGTAAAGCCAACCTACCCATACTCTGAACATATAATTCTGTATCTATGACATTAGCACAAAATTGCAATAAGTATTGCAGAAGTCTGACCTGCTTTAACACTTTGACCATCATTAGGGTTACCTAAATATACAAATTGGATTTTTTGCAGTCTATGTACACTAATTTGTAATGATACCCTTATTGTAAGGTAATGATGATCAGTATTCTTCCTGACTGCTCCCCACATTGCCAAAGGAATGATTAAATTCTTTAATTATTTAATTCAATAGATGTTATAATAGCAGGAAAATGATACTAATGTGATTATGCACATTTCTTTTTTATTCCATCCTCTTGCTTGTTTTCAGAGGTTTTCAAACACAGAAGTAACTAACGACACTTGTTGGTAATGCTGATTATACAACTTCTCCACTTACCATCTATAAACTCATTAAATTATATTTGATTAAAACACATGCTTTAAAAAGGCATCTAATCCTAATTGGAAAGGATGAAGATAAGGAATTCAGCATCCTCCCGGCAGTTTGTGCCAACAGCTAGCCACCCTCACTGCTGAGAACAGCTTGTCCTAGATCTTACAGATTTGACTCTTCTTACTTTGAAGGCAATTTTTTTCATGAAGCAAAGAAATTATCTAAGCCTATCACTGTAAGATATTTTCTCCATCTGTTACTGATATCAATTGTATCTCCTCTGCACTTGTTAGTATTTCAGAATACTTTAAAAAACCAGAACTGGATATTAAATTAAACTATCAGTTTCACTAAGAACATTCCCCCCTCCTCTTCATTTTAAACTGACAAAAGTAATGGTAGGGATTTATTACACACACACACAACACATGTATCAGTTTGTCATTGCATTAAATATTTATCTAGAAGTTCTTGTCAGAATAAATTTAGAGGTTTTAGAGTTTTTCTTTGTATCAGTTGTCCCGGAAATAAAAACCACCTAAACATGCTAAAAATGCATTTGAAAAAACCCAAATGATAAAGCAGTGCAGATCATGTTCTATGACTATTCTGTCTTCTATACCAATGATATACCACACAATCCAAATGTCACACACGCATGAGTAGTTTCACAATTGCTCACAGATTGTGATTAAAAATATTTATCATCTTCAGGTTTATAACTATTTCCTCTTTCCAAAATGAAGCATCATTAGTAACTGCACCTGGAAGCTTGCCTGAAGCACTTTAAAGTCACGTCATACAGCATTATTTTTTACAATTTGATTATAGTGTTAAGAAACAAAATGACAAATGTGCTTTTCTAAAAAAAGTATTTAACTTTTCTGACCAGTTTTCTCAGAATTATTTTCTTTTTTAAAAGAGGAGCTTATTAAAGATAATTTTGACACTGGCCTGCAATATATTAGAACTGATTTTTAAGGACATATACAAGACAAACCTAAACCCCTTCATTTTTCTCTAATTTGGCCTTCCTGCTTCCCTCTGTGGCATCATCTTCCCTTCAAAAACTCCTATTTTTTCTTCCAATTTACTCTGTATTCATAGGATTCTAAGGTATGGAAAGCCTGAGAGGCAAAAAGGAATCTTGATCCAAAAGCAGCTTGGATCTTTGGAGTGAGATACAGTGCACAATAAGGCAGTGATGCCCAGGGTAGCAGTGCTAAAGACAGTCCAAATTCACTGTTACTAATGAAAAACTAATCTAACTTCTCTTGGAAATAGGACATGAAGAAGCCACGAAAAAAGTGGGCCATTGAAGCAGCTCCATCTCACACCTGCTACAATATATATACTGCAACTGTTTTGTCAGCAGTATCCACAAATAACATGCAGACTGAAGAGAAACAATTAGCACAGTGGATTGCACCTTTGAGACATCGTATTGGAAATTGGCTTTGTATTTCTTGCTCAAACTACTAAAGTAAACCCTGAATTAAACATTGCATTGAGGTGTCTCACACAGTTAAATCAGATCCAGAAATGATACTTTAACTGAATGAAACAAATACAAAACAAAGATGAGTATTACTTTAGTGTACATAAACAAAAAGTAGATAAGTTGCATTTATACAATCTTACTCTGAAAGAATTACTCTGAAAGCTAAAGAATCTGTGACTCTTCCTGATATAAATTCCTTTATTCATATGGGAAAACTTAATTTTTTATATATAATATCCCATTATACGTACTATTATTTTTCAATCAGCATTTGTGGATTCAAAATATTGCTATGTGTAAATAACACAAACCCTCTTCTGGAGAAATCTCTCCCTCTCCCCATTTGTAAGGACAATTGTAAAATAAAGGCTGTTTCAAACACATAAAAAACATAACACTAAACAAGATCAAATATTGCTGAATAAATATTAATTAATAAATACTGCAACAGTTTGTCATTTTTTATGCTCAGAAATTATTATGCAATGCTTCAAGAGTATTTTTCCCCTTACCAATAATCAAATACCGTTTCTTCACAACTCACCACATACAGCACATATATACAGTTCTATACATAGAACAGTCCTGAGATAGAGTCACTTGCACGCCAAATTCAAGGTTTTTAGGTATTTTCTAAACTTTTAGACTGGGAAGCAAAGAATGAGAATAAATATATTCCTACACTGTCCTCTAATTTCTAAAGGTTGTACACTTGTGCTAAAAATTACTCTGCAATTGATTCCTAAAGCAAACCCCATAGTCTAAACAACAGGCTTTCACTTACAGTGCTGCCAGAAGCAGTTACAATGATTAACAAAATTTCACTTCTAGAAGGCCTCTAGTGTTTGCTACTGGCAAAAGACTACCTGAAAAACATACAGTGAGGGAGTCTTGCTAAAACTGTAATTCCCTGAGTCACAGAGAAAAGTGCTTCAGAAACTAAAACAGCCTGACAACTTCAAAATGACAGTTTCCCATGTCAGTATCTTCACCTAAACTTCCAGTTCCTTCTTACTGAATGAACTTCAAGAAAATTAATTCTCTTAGATCTTGACAACATAATAAAAATAACCAAATGCCCAGCATCCCCCAGAGACACATAAAACCCTCCTCTTCAGGTGCAAGAGAAAGTTCCACGTACCATTGACACATTCAAAGACATCACAGCACTTCCCAGGTGTTCCATCTCCACGTGAGACTATCTGAGGAACGGAGCCTGCCTCGCACATGGGGAAACCACATAAACCAGTGAGACACTCGCATCTGAAACCAAAGAACAGCAAGGAAAACCCCATAAATAAATGAAGCCACATACAAGGTGAAAGAATAAGTAAAAGAAAAACAGAAAGTCAGAGCACAAGTTACAGCTTTGGCATATTCATGTCTTAGAATAATCTTTTATTAACAATCAAGATGGTTTATCAGCCTGAAGGGTTCTTTTTAACCATCCAAACTCTGGCTGTCAAGGAAACAAAAAGGTGTTAGTGTGCAACACCAATGGTGCTCTTCTGCTCTGTGTAAAAATTTGAAAACTGTAATAACTGTGTTCTCCAGACTTGCAAAGTAAGGCTTCTCCTCCAATTCTGTCTTGAATAATGAAAATGGGTGAAACGCTAATAGCAGAAATTGCATCCATTCATCAGAAAGGTGTTCTCCCATCAGGCAACCACATTATATTCAGTGTGATGTTGGGAAAAATTAAAGAGAAAGGAAGACTGGATTCATTAAATCTAAGCCAAATGAAAATAATTGCAAGTTCTCCTCTGATGTTGATGGTGCTGCAGCTTGCAGAAGGGGAAACCAATGACATGTGACACAAAATAATATGGAAGGCTAGGTATATTACATACTGTGGTTAGTTCTGGATCATTCTAAAAGGACTACTTTCTCCATGTAAGTAGTTTTTATTTGCTTATTTAAGAAAACAGCCTAACGAACTGGGAGATATAAAATGTGGATAAACAATAGTCATGTCAAACAACAGCCAAGTTTGCTTCCAGATTCTTTGCTTTATGATTAACGTAACAGTTTAAACGTCAAAACACTTACTACTTTTGATAAGTTTACATTTAACAGAGTTCTTGCCCTGAACAACAAGCACATTACAGGGATAAGCAGCAATGATTCTATAATAGAAGTTCCTGTAATTATGAGTTAAAGAAATAAGAACTCTACTTGTTAATAAATATTTCAAATATTTTAAGTATCCCAAGATAATCCCCACATTAAACCACCTGTTAGTAAGAAGCAGCATCAGCCCTTAATGCATTTGCTTATTCTTTATGCTCAAAACCCAAGAAGTTTGGTTCTCCTCTGCCATGCATGTCTCCTCAATTGCCCAACAGCCATTTCATCTCAGATCAGCATCCAATGAATGAGGAAGAACCACCTCTCAACAGACAGGTTTTTAATATCTCTCCCTTTAACCTCATCAGTGTAAGATAGACTTGTTATATTCTCCAGTGTAAGGTATTACTCAAAAGGAAGTTTACAAGAAATACAAGTAAAGTCAAGGAATCTCACAGAACCTCTATTAAACTATTTGAAAAGGATTTTTAAAATACTGCATTACAGAAGCAGGTTACTGTAAAGAGATGAAGAAGTGTATTTCATGAATAATGTTAAATACTTCAAAATAAAGTGATGCAATTTAACTTAATGTGCAGATATAGGCTACAGTATAGTAAGAGCTTTAAAGCAGACATTTCAAGGTTTGGGTTTTTTTGTTTGTTTGTTTTTAAATAATACTATGCTTCCCATAACAGTAAAGGATAATGTACTAAACAAAAAAGTAAGAGTACAGAAACCAAAGTTTTATTTATCACACATTTGCTTGAGACCTTTTCTTCTCAACTTATTTGTAAATACAAAGAGGGAATCCAATTATTTTCTTTACTGTACGTTGTTTGCCTTCAGAGACGTACAAGGAAGAAAAGGCATCCTGGCTTCTACTACATGTTATCAAAAAATCTAAAGGATTTGTGACAGCAGTTTCCCTTTAAGATGACTCTGTAAATAATTTTACAGAATTACTAATATCTCTCACTTTTGCTGTCCCAATAGTGCAGGCAGATGGTAGGAGAGAAGAAAAAAAGACAACCTCTAGTAATCAACGAAAAAGAAAAATTAGCACTGTCAGGTTCATGGAATTTGTACCTTAACCCATGTAGCACACATGCTTTGAAAGATGCTTTTCCTTTCTGAGAAGGATGAAACCCAGAAATAAGTGCCTACATATTACTAATGGAAAAGAAAAAAAAAACTTTTAAAACATATATAAGAAAAAAAAAGTGCGGATGCAATCTGAAAGTGGTATTAAAAGCCTAAATAAAAGTTGAAGTTTCACTTCAATAACCCTATAGTCAACATCCAGATGACCTCTGGGAAAATAGGTAGATCATACTTCCTGAAAATTCAGAGAAAATGTCATACATTATGAAAATAGTTGTGAACCTTGATTTTCCAAGTCTCATGAGCTGAAATTACCACTCTTAGTTCTACTGCCTTCACAACAAGCTTTCTCAGAAGTATCTTCTTTCTTTTTGTCTCACATTCCTTGTAACTGATAATAATTGCAATATTAAATGCTTAGGTTAATAACTTGTACTTTTCCCCTCTCATTTTTTTCCCAGTCAACAGCTTAAAAAAAAAAAAACCAAACCCAAAACACAAGACTGAACAACAAGAAACTATGAATCACCACTTTAAATAACTTAAGATAGGACAATCTTCCATAAATAGAGATGAAAGAGATATTTAAAAGATTGGTGGGAGCCAACGTTCTTTTCTGCAGAAAAGACTCCCTCCTATTCAGAGTAATGAAAGTTTCACATACTCAGAGCAAGCAAACAAAACCTCAACACTCCAAAATTTTATAAATTGACTTCCCATTTGGTTAAAAAATAAGCCATGCATAGGAGAATGTCAAAGTAGCAAATGATCTCAGATGGACTTTTAAATAGTCTGCATTCTTTTCAGCCAGCTCTGCTAGGAAAACCTTTGACCATTGTCCAGGTTATTAGCATGGAAAACATTGTTTTGGAGACAGAAGTCTGTCAGAAAGAAACCTGAGGAATTCTGGTAGCTGAGCATGGCTGTCACGCTGCCAAAACAACATCTGGAAATTTGGAATAAGTGATCCCATTCCCAGCAAGAGAGCAAGATGAGCTTTATAGAGCTAGATTTTTCTTTAGTGCTTCTTGGAGCAGAGGGACAGATGGAAGAGAAGTTGCAGCCCAGGTCTGTGCTCTGCCACAGGCAGCTATCCACCTGTGTATATCTTACCCTTGGTAATGGAACATTAGGTATGAAGAAGTTTAGCAGGACAGTTTGAGTTAAGCCTGTTGACAGTGGCCATGGTCCCTCTCAGACTGCTTTCTATAAAATTCAGCTGTTCAGGTTGCTGTTCAGTAAGGGCCCATGCTGGTTCTGAGCTGCTACCCCCGTAACTGTAGAACTGTAGCTTGCCTAAGGAAAACAGCCACAGCAGAAGCTGCTACAAGGAAACCTTCCCAGAGAGAAGACTGCCCCATAGGGCACCTTCTCCCTTCACACAGCCTGCAGTGGCACCACTGCCACACCAAACGGCACCGTGGCATCCACCAGTTCTAGCTCTAAAGGGAGGGCAGTAGTTGAGGCACTGGGAAGTTGGCACTCAGTATCTGCCCCTGACACACCTTATTAGCAAAGGCTGTAAGGAAACAAGCCTCTTGGCATGTTATTACCATAACAGCACTCAAGTCAAGCCAAGAACATGTCCTTTTAACAAGAACAGTCTCATAGGAGAGTACAGTGTTGCCTTACAAGAGGGCCCAGAAAGAAAAAAAAGAAGAACCAAACAGTTATGCAAGAGCCTTTATGGCATCTGAAAAGGTGGTGGCATGGCCTAGAAGGAACCAGGAATCCCAAGGAAGAGGTTCTCTGCACTAAAATTTTGCAAATACAGAATCAAGCTGACTGATAAAAGGAATTGCTTCCAGTTCTTCAGGCTAAAAATCCAAATGCAACAAACAAAAAAACCCAACCACTACTACCCACCCAAGAAAAACCCAACTCAACAACAGTAATCCTAGAAAATCCAACAACTGAGCAAGGCAAACTTCAGTATACAAAGAACCAGAAATGAGATGATGTACATTAACCAATGCTTTATAGATTGAGGAAGGTGACCCCTTCAGTAATATAAATGGCTTGATTTTTAAATTCAGTTTTCAAGTTCCTCAGAAGATAATTACCAGTTTAGTTTATGTTTGAGGGGTGTTGTTGGCGGGGTTGTTTTGGTTTTTGTTGTTTGGGGCTTTTTTAATATTATAACTTCACTTTTTTCTTTATGTCCCCAAAAGTACAAAAAGGAAAAGGAAGAAGATTAAAAAAATCAAATTGATACTTGTAAATGACAACTTTTACTTCAAATCCAATTATCTTGGTTCATTTACTTCTGTTATTAAACAGATTTAAAGAGAGAAGGGCTTGCTTAGCTTCAGAAAAGCTGTTTTGATGGTAGGGTCAAGAGAGTTCTCCAGGCATAAGGCATAATGGCTATGAAAATAAGAACAGGCACCCTGGAAAAAAAGATTTAGTACCAGTGAATGGGGAGGGTTGAGGCAGGGGTGTATTGATGAGAGGGATATTTATTTTGAGGATCAAAACAAAATTAAAGTCTAAAGCACTGAGACTAGAGAAAAGCATTCCTGAAACACACATCGCATTCCTGCAGAGATTTTATCACAGTTCTTTTTTTTTCCCTTGCAGCAATCCAGTACAATTTGCTTTAACATTATTAACACTTATATTATTCAAATGTAGCAGATAAAACTTCCACAGATGTGTTAATAATATAAGCACTTAAGGATACTGTGAAATAAGGAATTTCCAGAACAGAATGCCCAGCATTACCAAAGCTTGGCAGTGGCAAAACATTTAACTGCAAGACTCCAGCTACCATCAAGCACATGGTATAACTGATGATGATACAGCAAAATTAAATATTGACATAGCAACCTCATGAAATTATTGAAGAATTATTTCCATGTTATTCACACCTGAATCCACAACATGAGTTAAGCAGAAAGGATGATGAGCTTTAACTGGTCAAGCTATAGCTTGAGGAATCAAACAAGTGCTAGTCTTGGAAAACAAACTCCAGTCCTACACAGAAAGTGACACTGCAGGCAAAGCCAAAGCCGTTGGGGACACCACCATACACAACTAGAATTTTCCTAAATCTTCAGCCACACAGACTGGAGAGTTTTTGTTCACAAATTCAGTATCACTATTTCATGCATTTTTTGTTTTAAAGATATTATTCAGAAAGTCAGTAACGAAAATACGAATTTTTTCATGGAAATCTTTCAGTATTTTATTTCGAAGATCAATAATAAACCTCGAGAGAGAGATGACAGAAAAACTGTGGAAGCTGCATATAACACTTCTTATGAGACTGTTTGCAAATGCTCAAAAGTTTTATATCACTGCTATGCAAACTGACTCACATGGAAGTTCTTCCTATTTTAATTTTCCAGGGGGTTTACCTATCAAGAAATCAAAGCTAGTGTGCTCCTAAGTAAGAATTCCTTTATAAAATCTGGATATTGTTAGAGACACCCAACATAATAGGGAATTTTCCCATTATTCTTCATACACACGGGACTTTTAAATACTACAAAAGGCAACTATCAAGCTTTTAATTAAAGATACTGTGAAAGGGAACTTTTTGGGTGCATCTTTTGCATATTATTAGCACTAGGAAATAGCAAACAGATGCTAAGCAAGGGAAGATGTCTTAAAAATCAGCATTCACACCAAGTAGATTACCATCTTTCCAAGGCTGATTAGGATCTAGAGAGTTCATCTGACTAAAAAATTTCATTTCATCCTTTGACTAATATTAAATCAAATTGTCTGTTTCCCTGAGGGCCAAGACAGAAGAAGAGGATAGTCACAAAAGAGTGATGCCATAGATGCAGTAGGCATACAACCAGTGGCCAAGTGCACTGACTTTTCAAGTGCACTGTTTTTTTTCAAGTACACAAATATATGTATAGACCCTTTTGAATTCATCAGTATAGGAAATAAAACACAATATAAACTAGTTCAACCCTGTATTTTTCTCATATTTTGCCATACCAGCTAGTGCTTTTTTTTTTGTTGAAGGTCTCTATGGTTTTTACCAATGTGTACCTCAGTTACTCTTTTTTTAGGTTTATCAGCTTCACCCTTCATAATATAACAAACATTTCAAAACTAAAAATAAGGTACTAGTTAAGATGTTATACAAATGTCATTTTTCTGATATTACAAAAAGCTATTTATTTTCTTATTCCACCACTGTTTAATTAGGAATTATAAATATCTGATCCTCTTACAAATAAAACACTATTCCTAAGGACTTCAGGTCAAAAACCACTTACAGATAATAGCTCTATAAGTAATTCATTAACTTCCATATTCCTGTAACTCCAAACTTTCTTACTCCTGAATGACATCTCTCTACAACTAAGCCATCAGAGATGGCTTTGCCATAAGCAAACAAAGGACCCCTGAAAAGCAATGAAAAAGCAAAAACCCCCACAATCCTCCCCAAAATTCCTTATTGATTAAATTAGTTGACTGTTTAATTTCATGTCCACTTTCTCCTCCTTGCAAGAAAAAAACCCCAACACCCTAATAACTATTCCATGTTTAGTTTTTCCATGCCATTCATGCTATTAAACACCTTTCTCAAATCCCTGAAGGCAATTCTGTACAAGTTTAGGAAAGATAATTATAGAATGGTTTGGGTTGGAAAGGAACCTTTAAAAGTTGTCTGGTCCAATCCCACCCTGGCAATGATCAGGGATATCTTCAACGAGATCAGGTTGCTCAGAGTCCCATTCAACCTGACCTTGACTAAAAATGAAGCCCAAAGTTTGCTCCAAAATCTAAGTGTTTTTGAGACCAAACAACTCCACTTAATTAATAAGACCCTTTCCGTGCAGTAGAAACCATGCATGCAAGAACTGTAATGCTTCTGTAGAAACCAGACTGAAATTCACCAATGGCATTTCAAAGAACAGCAGTGAGAAACTACTTTTTATTTTAAAATGGCCCACAACATTCAGTTCCACTTTTTAATTATTCAATAATTTGAGAAGGGAGAAAGAAGCAGAATTTGTGGCTGCTGAATTCTGACATGATATTTCCTGCTATTTTCTAGAGGAAACACAACTTCACACTCTTCATATGACCTCAGCAATGTTGATATTATTATCTGCCCCAAGTGCCATTGGAAGCTGCTGGGAAATTCTCATATCTACTTCCCTTTTAAAACGCAAGCATCCAAATTATAATTCTATTGCTTTATTATGTATATGGGCCTCGCTAGACATCTCTGCAGTTGCACATCTCAAGAAAACAGTCAGACATTATTGATCTCTGTGATACAAACAGAAATTTGCCTGTTCAAGTCAGAAATTATTCTCAACTAAATCACTTTTTCAATTTCCAAACAAGGTAATAGCTGATTAAGTAGAATAAATGAAACAAAACGCAGTGGGAAAGTCTCAGGAGAAAGAGGAAAAGCAATACTCAGTGTGATCAAGGTACACACTAATTGTTAGACCAACACGTGAAAACAAAAACTGAAACAGAAAGACATATCTACCAGCTTATTATAAGTTGAAAGAGTTCAAACACCAGCTTGTTTATAAAGAATGGAAACAAACCCAAATTCTATAGACACTACAGCCTCATTCTAATTTCAAGCATGAAACACCACCTAAAAGTAGATACAATTAGGAGTCACTTCAATTTATCTGGCTTAAAATTTCTTTACAAGTTTCACAGTGGAGGAGTAAATATACCATTAACTCAGCACATAGTCAGATTAAAGTACTACAAATACTTTTCCATAGAAAGGAAACTGCTTGCGTAGCAATCATCAATACTTCCTCCCCCAGGGCAAATGGGTTTTTTTGTTTTGCTCTTGGGAAATGTGCTTCTTCCTTTAGGTGGCATTTTCTTTCAGGTTTTCTAATTCAGTATTTCCTAGAAGTTGGTGGAAGACCACAGATGTGTGTTTTTAACCCATCATGCAGGCACAAAAAGCTGATCTTATAAAAGATGCAAGCAGGGACCTTTGTATTTACAATGTCTTACAACTTCTTCTGCAAAAGGTATACGTGCTATTTCTTCTGCAATTGTTCTCATGTTTCCTCTCCTTGTCTGGGGTCTCTGACACTCAGAAGTCAGCCATCAGGCTCCAGAAATGTCTCATGTTTCAAGAGCTTCTGTTCAAGTTTTATTGAAATGGCTTTGAAGAAACAACCAACCAACCAACCAACATATCATCTCCTCATTTGTGTACTTCAGGAAAATATGGTTGCTGGCCAAAACAACCCACATGGTGAGGCTGAATGCCAAGGCAGCAATAACTACCATCACGTTGAGAACACATGGGGATTCCTGGGGCAGCTGTAGTAGGGAAGAAGGGGAATGCTTGAACTCTGAGTTCAGCAATTCATTACCTTTCTTGGAAGACACCAGGAGAAGATAGACATGAAACATGGGTCACCTTATAAAGGTTACACACATGCCCTGTTATCCTTGCTTTTTGTGGATATTCAGTACAGTGCAGTCTGTAAGCAGGACTGAATATCTCAGCAGACCTGAATGACGCAAAATAGTTTTCCTGGGGAAAATATTCACCATTTCCTAACTTCTGAGGATTTAATTTTAAAGACCAAAATGAAAATGTCTAAACACCTACTTCCAGATATTATGAAACTTCAAAAAATGGCAGTGTTCTATTCATCAACCATTAAACAAAAGCCTGCTACAAACCTGGACATGGGATGACTTCAGCTGTCATCAGTGTAGAGCTTCCCTTCAATATAAACCTGCCTCTTGGATCAGGAACAGAGTCTCCAATTCAACATCAAGTGTAACACCACCATGGTACTGATGCACTTGAGATGGCAAAGTGGTCTGCTAGAGTTGAAGTGCAGGAGCAACAACCTGAGCAAAGTTGGCCAGGATTGTTAGAAACCAGAGTTTCTAAGAAGCTGATGACAGAACTGAAGGCATAACAAAGCTTCTGCAGAGTCCTTAACATGCTTTTGTTGGACCTTTGATCCAGCTACCCAGGTTACTCAGGAGTCAATCCCTGAATAGAAGTCTCAGGAAGATATAGGTCTTGGATCCATGATTGGTCTTACCAGTTCCAGCTGAACCTTCCTTTAACAAAAACTGGGATCCACAACCACTTTCTCTTGGATACCAATTCTTGAGGATGAGATGGGTGGAGGAGAAGGATCTAAAATTCTAGAACAAATACAAGGGAGACCTCTGTATCAGCAAAAGTTGCTTAAGACAGGTGACTGGTACAGGGGAAAATAAGGAAAAAGCTACTCTTGCTGGAAAATCACGACTGTCCTCTAAAGAAGGTGGAAGAAATCAAAGTGGTGAATGCTATATGGAACATCAAAACAATTTATCATAAAATTAAGGTCTTCCAAAGACAGGAAGACCTAAGAAAATCTAGAAAAATGTGAGAAACACAAGGAATGACGTAGAGAAGATCTGAAACAGCCAAAAAGCAAAGAAGAATGAACAGAACGGGAGCACAATGACCCTTCCTATTAAATGGGATAGGTGCAAAGTTAATCGGGGACTCAGATGCCACCTCTACAGATGCTGTCAGAATAAAAACATCCAGCTAGTTGTGTATAGGTGCTCTCAAATACAATGCAAATATATTTGATAATAGCTTAAAAGGGAACTTAACAACAATAGACTTCCTAGATATGATCCTGGTGGCTGCCATAGAATGAGAGGAAAAGAACTGTGCTGATTTTTGTGTTGCAGGCACTGGATTGCCTAGACACTGGTGTTAAAATAAAGTACACAATACTGGCTGGTAGGTCTAATGCTGTGACAGGTTGTGGACACAACATATGATACAGTAACAACATGTCCAAGTGCCATAAAAGCAGATAAAGTACATTAAAAGCAATTGCTTACTGAACGAAGTCATCTAGGGGGATAAAAAAATCATGGAATCATAGAACAGCTGCCATGTGTATGGACATCTTCCACTAGACCAGGTTGATCAAAGCCCCATCCAAACTGGCCTTGAACACTTCCAGGGATGGGGCATTTACTTGTTCTCTGGGAAACTTGTTCCAGTATTCCACCACCCTGATGGTGAAAAATTTCTTCCTAATATCTAATCTAAATCTACCCTCTTGCCATTTAAAATCCCTTGCCCTATCACTACACTAATTCTACATCAATTTAAATGACCTCTAAAGAGGTGTGATTTTTGCATAATCGTCTGCCACAGGACCTTTGTTTCAATTCACTTACGTGAAAAGACAGCACGGTTGACACATCTACAATAACATATCTACAGGTTTTCTGAAAAATACAAATGAAACTGCTAAGGGTGAATTTCTCAAGTGGCATCTATATTGTGCCTAAGACAACACAAGTTTTTATTAGGAATAAAAGATTAAAAGCAAAAAAATAGGTAATGTCTTCCTTTGGAATCAAAACCAATTCACCAATGGTATATACATATTTTAGATCTTGATCGCTAATCCAGGTCACTACTTAGCATAAATGCCTTTAGAACTGCTAAATAAAGCACACTCATGCTAAAAATATGGACGTACAGGACGGATAAAAAAGAGCATTCTCTTAAGAAGATTCTTAAAGTGAAGTACATTTTTGTAGATTTACTCTTCTTCCTACTATTTCATACATTGAAAGGTAATTAAATATGATAGAAAAATCTAGTCTAGTTCTCTTCTAAGTTATATTCAATTTCTATCCAGATATAGCTTAAATTAAGCCTTCTCTAAGAAACTATTTCCTACTACATCAAGGTATTCCTCATTTTCATGAGCTGTATAAAAGTGAAAGTATTAAAAAATTTGGGGTGGGGGAAGGAATTGAGCTATTTTCTAAGTAAAGCTTTAATGCAGATATTAATTGCCCCTCTGACCCTCCAATGGTGCTGAGTAGGTGATTAAGATGTAAAACAGAATTTTATCATCCAGAGACTTAACACTTGGATTTGCTGACCAAGCACATTTCACTTCTTTACCACACTGCAGACCAAACAGTGGCATTGCCCTTCACAGCAGACCCAGATTGAGACATTTTAGCCACATGCAAAGAAAAAATGACAGGGAAAAGACTATTAAACAAGGAAAAAAGAATTCTATGACTAATTCATTTACAAAATTTTTTCAGGGGTTTTCTTCTGAACAATACAACTATAATCCTACTCCTTCATGCTACTTGGGCCAACTGGGAGGGTTGCATTGGTAATGCCATTCAGCTATCTGTAACTAAGTGATAGTGAAATAGTCCAATTCAAAGCATCTTCATTTGCTCATCTATCAAGCCCAAGCCTTTTGGGCTCCAATCCTGCAAGACTGCATCTGTACAAAGCTTTTAATCCCCTTTTTGGCATATGAAATTTATCTGCTCCTGTTATATTTAATTTACAATTGCTTTTTCTTCTCCTCACCCCACCACATCGTTCTTGAAATTGCTTTTTTTTAAACCTAGGACTCAGGTAGAAAATAAAGTACTGGAAATTTTGATACACAAACATATCAATTATTTCTGATTTTTTTCAAATCTAGAACATATTCAGGATTACAGTGTGAGCTTTTTAAAAAAGTACGTCAAGCAAACTTATTACTGGGACTTAGTGAACATACTTCTGGATGCTTCTCTCCTCCCAGAAGAACACTACTATATCCTATATTATCAGCAAGATATTCAAGCCAGCATGCATAATCTGCAAGAGTTCCTCTCAGGAGCTAAAGGACAATGGTGCTGACTCATTGAGACTGAGTCTCCCAAAATCTGAGGGAGGTGTGGGAAATGTCCTTCAATGTTAAGTAGTTTGGGGAAGGCGATACCTTTCAGTTTTATAAAGTAAACTCTGTGAGATGATATTAATTAAAAATACTAGTTATTTTTCATTTGTTTGTTTGTTTTGTTTAAAGCTAGAATCCAATACAAAAACAAGGACTAGTGATGAAGGAAGACAGAAATTGAAAAGGAAAGCACTCTGATGGTCCAGTTTTTAAGGCAAGCTTAGTATCTTCAGAAGACAAAATCAGATTTCAGCAACATTGGTTGCTTCTAGCTATAATTACATCCTTTAATCCTTAATTCAAACCTCTATCAGTTTTCCCACTATTTTTCTCAGAACTGATAACAAGACAACCAGATTTAATTAGTTTTTGTTCTTTTTAATATTGGCCCAGTACTAACATCTTGCTGTTCTCTATGGAGTTTTCTTGGTTATCTGGTTTTATTAAAAGACTGACCAAGAATAGCTGGGGGTGGGGGGAGGAACGTGTGTGTGAAATATCCCTGAGAACAGAGCACTGAATGAATCTCGAAATTACTTAATCTGTAACAGATAACAGCACAGAAGCAGGGGTATAGAACTGCAGCAAGAAGCAGAGACCTAATAAAGACTAAACTTCCAAATTATTGTGACACCAGTCACAAAGAGGAAAAGATAATCCAAAAATATATGATGCAAAGCTGTCCAAACAGGCCATTTACTTTGTTGTAAAAATCTTATGAAACATGTACAAAACTATGTGAGCAATAAAAATATAAGCCATTGATAATCACTGTCCTGTTCCATTTTTCACAGATAAAAACATTAAACAGATTTTGATAAAGATAAAAATAAATTCCCAAAGGAATCTGAAAATTTGAAGAAACTTCATTCACAACAGAAAAACTGGAAATATCTGAAGATAACAGATTCTGTAACCTTGATATTGATCATCTCTTCATTCAACTTTGTAATAGAAGACAACAAATTTACATTTAAAAAAAACTGTGGTTAAGTTTTCTGTAAGAGCTCTAATACATTTTTTGTTCAACAACCTCCCTGGAGAAGCAAGCATCTCTACCAAGACCAGAGACAGACTGTTCTAAAGCCTTCCTACCATAATAGCTGTTTTCCAAACATTTAGCTTTCCTAACATAATAGCTGGAAATTTAAGGTAATCGTCTTATAACAGCCTGATGAAAGCTGAAGCAACTGGTATTTTGATGTTGTCGCCAAATCAGTATGTTCTGGTCTGTTTGAACCACTGCATTAGAAACCAGTGTGACACTAAATGTAATCCCTGAGTGCAAGAACAAGAATTTATGGTATCAGATGTTTACTATTCCCACTTTTCCCCTGGAATTGCTGGAGGAGTTTTCATTGTTATGAATATGCATGCAAGAGTCCTCTCACAAACAAATGCCAATTTAACATCAGATTTAAGGATCTTCGTTTTCCTAGTATACTACATACAAGAAACAGGCCAAGAACAAGATGTGAGACAGAAGTCAATATGCTCCTACTGTATATAAAATTATCAACTACTTGATAACCAGCTCAGTGACACATCATCTGTCCTTAACCATGATACTCTCCTTTAATTGCTTTCTGGTTCTGCTGGTATCAGGCTTTTATTTTAGTGGCAATAAATGAAACAGATGATCATAATTTCTTCAAAGAGTTCATAGTCTTAAAAACATAATTTTGTGAAGTCTAAATGACGGTCTAAAGTCTAAAGTCCATGACTTTATGGAACAATGTCTTTGCTTTTAATAAATTATTCTCAAATGTACACTAAAAAATTCAGTGCCATTTCTTTTGAATTAATTCTAAAAATTAAAAAGAGATATGCATAAACTGAACTTCAGACAAGGCAATGTTGATATTTCATCATTCTTAATATTTTATTAAGAAATTTTGAAATTAAGAAAAACCATCCCATTTTCCTAGTGTAGACCCATTCATCCATAAATATGCACTTTTTTCTATAATTTTGACACACAAGTCTCACAGACACACTTCAAATATAAAGCTCCAACTTCTCCTCAAATCTGAGGAAACACTGAACCTGAATTCAACTGGCTTGATTTTCATGTTCCAAGTAACAGCACTTTGTTTCCCTTTCTGCTCTCTTTTCATACGTGCACTTCTCTTCCCTCTAACCTTTTTTAAAGCTTTCTTTTCTATTATCCCCATGTCTATGTTCCTTTATTCCCCCCTTCAAGTGAAATCTTTACTTACAGCACATGAATGATGACTATGGCACTGTCTTCCTTAAGAAGCACAGTAGTATATTAAAATCAAAATAACTAAATATATTTCTAGCAGGCACACAACATGTAAAGCATCTATATGAACATACTGCTGCCAGATTCAGTTTTTCTTCTTTCCTTCTCACCTACTCCATTAAAAAGTGTATTATTGTTTTGGCTGATTAAAGGCAATCCAAATAGCAACCCACATAATAACTACATACAGCAACGTAGACTGAACCACGAAATTAAAAAATAATGGAGGAGTACAAGACACCTACAATTGTTTCTACCTGCCTGCAGACATACTAGGCTCTGCTAATTGTGGAGGTATTTTGCAGTTTTGTACATCAAGGAGGGCAAAGGTATTAACACAAAGCCCCCTCCAACCATAAGATCAGATCCTAAGACTCCAGGAGCTAAGTACTCATCTATCCCAGCTCTGATCTCTTGTTAAACTCTGGTCCCAGGAATGTGCAACAACTGATTTCAAAGAGGTTTCAGGAATTCACAATTATCTAGTAATTCACATGCTGTAAGCCTGCTTGTACAATTGAGATCTTTGTGCACAGGAGAAGAGAATACTGGTTTCATCACTGACTTCCCACGTGCACAGACAAGGACACTTCAGACAACAGTTAACACACAGCAAACCAACTGACTTCATTTTTAAACATTCTCAACAAAATAAAAAGATTCTTTCGAAAACATATTTGCTGCTCTAGGTGTTTTATTTAAGGTCAGCTCCCACATATGTACTAGAAATAGAAGATATTTTGAACTGGTAATTTTTCTGAAGTAAATGAAGATTTATTTTCTTGGTACTCTATATTTCCTGATAGAAGGAACACTGAAGGTATCACTGACAAAGAATAAAGTGGATATTTTTCATTCCCTTCACCCAAGCACTAGAAAAATCAAACCACATATTAGACTGCATAAAAATAGAACATAATTTTACTTTTGTGAAACAAAAATAATTTGCCTTACATATCACTTTTTAATCTAACAAGATGAAACAAATTTGGGAGTAAAAATGTACCATTAATCTTTCTATTGTTTCAAGGTTACTAAGTGTTAATCTGAACTCTAAATTTGTAATTTGTGAAATATGAATCTGAGACTGCTCCTTTGACTTTATCATCTATCTTTCTGAATACAGTCCTTAGCAGCATTTTTTTCTAGTTGTCTTGAACATGCTGAGCTGTATCTGCAACAATGGCAGTATGGTGACTGTATAAAATCTACAAACCCCTGCACAGTCCCAGCTAGCCAGGTCAGCTCTCAACTAATATATCATTGCAATTCCTAGGAATTTTACAGAAAATATGTCCAAGAATAAAGGGAGGATACTGAGAATCCGTGTTCTGGTATACAAAATTCAGAAAACAGGAAAATAAAAGAGAATAACTCTGAACTAAATAACATTTGCAGCATTCACTGAGTGAGGATAATAAGAATCAGATTACTCTCAGTAGTCTGTAATTCTACAATTACAAATAAAACCTGTCAAGTTTAGAAATACACTTTCAAATTTTAAGAGCCAGAATTAGTGCATTAAATGATATTTTCCATATCTCTTTTTCTGCCTAAGTTTTATTAAATAAATACATTTTTGATTCTCTATGCAATAAGAGACCTTCATACATCATGGAAACAACAGTTTTAAAGAAGACGCCACAGTAAATGCGCACCCAAAGGGTACCCAAAAGAGAACAACCTTGATTATACAACCTTTGCCATCTTCTACTTTCTGAATTCTTTGCAAGTTTTTTACTACTTTACACAAGCAGCTGAGAATATGACAATATTCTATGGGTGCAAAGACCTTCCACTAAGTAAGCCAACTAGTTACATTTACAAGAAAAATTTTCTTTTTGGTGTAAAATGTTTTCACTTATGTTAATTTTTGCTTGAATATGTATTTATTTGGCATATTCATGAACCAGGTTTTGGGAAATTTGTTGTAAAAATACAAACTCAAATAGTGGTGCATAATTGTGGGACAAAACCAACTCTAAAATTCTTATTTTTTTAAATCACAATAACAGAAGTAAAATGGAAGCAAGTACTTGAAATTTCTGTTCCCCTACAGTTCCAGAGAGTTCCATCTTTCAACTTTTTAGTGGTCTTCCACATACAAAAAATTAGATTTTTTTTCTCCTTTAACTAAATGAGATTTTCTCTAGCATGTCTTCTGTAATCTCCATCACTTAACTCCTTACTGTCCAACACCTTCAAAAATTAACTTTTGCAAAATTAATTGAATTAACTGAAAGTCAATCTAGAGACATGAACTCAAATGATTGTAGCAAAAACCAACTTCACGCATTTGCACTGTGAAGATTTTTTTTTTCTGCTTTAAAAAGACAAGATTCTATATTTCCATCAGGCTGATATCACCTACTTCATGTAGCTTTTATTCTGAATCAGCATTTATTGTCACAGAAGTTCGCATTCTTACCCTGCATTTACAATACTCGAATTGTCAAGAATAAGTTAAAGATACTGAGCCATCGAGACACCAACCTTGTGGGCAGAGTGCAGCAGCCATCAGCCGTCAGCCTGACTTGGGTTTCATAGCTATCCAGGGGGCAAACAACTTGCTGGACAGGAGGACATTCGACTGTGCTGCAATCCACACTGAACACTACAGAGGAAGGGAAGAAGAACATTTCTTTTACTCATGTTTTAAAAGCTGTTTGCAAATTACTTCCTCATAAGCAACCACTTTTGCATCAGCCTTATAAGTCACAAAAATTATCCAATGAATGCGTGCTTGCTAGGTGACATCACAAAAAGCCTGCCTTTCTCTTTAAGATTCACTTTTTAGAATTATTGATTCAGGAAGCAACTGAACTGATATTAGGTAATAAAAAAATTTATGGAAGTTAGACAGACAACCTTAAACAATCATTACAACTGTGAATATTAGTTAATAGAAATATCCTAGTTATGAAGAATATATATTCCCCACAGCTTTTAAAACAGTAAAAAATTCATTGTTTAATTTTTAACTAATTAAAGTGTGTTTAAACAGCAAAATACTTGCATTATAGGATATTTTAAAAAAGAGAGATACACTATAGATTTACGTGTGCATGTGTAAAGTACATTTTTAAAGACTATTCTATTAGGTTGTCTTGTTTGTATATTTATATATGGCAAAAATGAAATGCAAATTAACAAATCTTTGTGAGACGAAGAATTCTACTTAGCAAGAAAGACTGACCGACAGTTTTAAGAAAGCAACAAATGCCTAGAAATGCCCAAGAAAAAAACCAAAACCAGGCTGAATATATATTTAATTTTATAAGCCATACTCAGGAAGGCTGAAGCACACCTTTCTCTTATTTGGTACGAAATCTTCCATGTAACAAACAGTACCAGCTCAGGTATTATGTATCTGCTACGCTTTTTCATAACTATACTAAGAAAGTGCAGAATAAAACATGGTTCCCTCTTTAAGAAATGAGCTACTTTCCGACTGAGCAAGCAGGATGAACAGAATGCTATCAGGCTGCAAATTATGCAGCATGATATCCCTGTTTACTGATTAAACTTCACTGCAATATTGACACTATCACAGCTGCTTACTGAACTGCTAAAGCAGCTTGGCAATGCTACCCACATTTCTTGCAAGAGCTCAAAACCTTCAAAGGCCCATTTTATCTCTTCTGGTCCTACATTTTCCAAGCTTGATCCTCAGTGGTACATAGCAATAACTGACTCAGTCACAATGAGACATCAGTCTCAGAATTACATCTGTTCTGCATATCTCCATTGCAGTGGTTACAGTACACGGCTCACTAATAGTGAAAAGCAGCCCAGTCCATCTTTTTTAATCAACAAACCCCAAGTTAAGACTACTCAAATAGAATTTCTTTCTCTTTATTATTACATTATTAGATTAATCACAAAACAGCTGAGGTAAGACAGGAGCTCTTGGAGGTTCCCAAGCCAGGCCATGTAGATCTGGCTGCCCAGGACTATGCCCAGGTAGCTTTTCAATATCTCCACTACCTCTCTGGGAAAACTGTGTCAGTGCTCAGTCACCCTCATTGTGAAAAAGTGCTTCCTGATGTTCAGAGGGAACCTCCTGTGTTTCTATTTGTGCCTCTTGCTGCTCTGGTCCTGTCACTGGGCACCACTGAAAAGAACCTGGCTCTGCTTTTACACCCCCTTCAGGTATTCATATGCACTGATGAGATCTTCCCTGAGCCTCCTCTTCTCCAGGCGGAATTGTCCCATCTCTCCCACAGTTTCCTCACAGGAGAGAGATGAAGACAGATAAGAAATTAAAAAATTTTGAAAAAGGAAAAAAAATTCCTATTTTCTTTCAGATTTCTCAAACTGGAAAAAGTATTGAGACAAACTTACAGATAAACTGGAAATATTCTGAGGTTACAGAACAGCCTGTAATTGGATTCTTCATTTCTTTAAAAGATAACTCCCAGATTAGCTGCACTACTGTCCTAAAAAATGAAACTGCAAACATTTTCCACTGAACTTCTAGGTTTTTTTTCACATCCTACTGTGATTCCAATAATTAACATTTGTACCTTTCATGAACAGTTTATTATAAGCTTTTATTCTAAACTCTTTTTTTTGTCTATCAGAGAAGCTTTAAGCTTTAAATACAGTTTGACAAATCTGTGTCTTCAAGAACTCATAAATATGTTCCAATTTCCTATCAGCAAAATTTTA
Organism: Dicrurus megarhynchus; assembly: GCA_013399195.1. Lineage (NCBI taxonomy): Eukaryota > Metazoa > Chordata > Aves > Passeriformes > Dicruridae > Dicrurus > Dicrurus megarhynchus. The sequence goes on from VXAD01000990.1 coordinate 953,279, forward strand.
CCCAATCAAACTTTGCTTACAAGTCTTCAAGAATTTTCTCATGCACTGAATTTGTATATAGAAGCATCTGAGAGGTACCACTTTTCTACAAGAATGTAGCAGAAACCCTGCCACGGTTGCAGACCTGGACATATCTGTAATAATGTACTACCTCCTTTGTAGACTACAAAACCAAAGGTTTTGAAAATTCTAATGAAACTAGGTGAATAAAACTTTCTAGTAGAGTAAGTTAACAAAGTATATTAAATGTGCTAAGCTTCACCCTGACATATTTCAGCTAATAAAATGGCTGGCTTTTCAACTAATAGAATGTACAGCTTAGGGCAAGATCTAAATAAATACTTATGCATCTAATGGTGCAGGAACAAGTCAGTGTTTGCATTTCTGATGAAACACAGTGGCTTGGCACAGGCTAAGGCTTCAGAAGTCACAGATTTCTGAGGGTTCAGTACAAGGATACACAGTCTGCTTTTACAGCATAGAAGCATGACGTAAAATCCTTTGCTTTCAGTTCAGAGGCATTTCAACTGGTTCCTCGTGAATAATGCAACACAACACAACTACACATGATAATGGTAGTCACATTGTCTGCCATGGGAGAAGTGGAAAGGAAGCATCTCTCCATGACAAGGTATTATCCTTTTCACGTTGCATGACACTTCAGAACATACTACATACAACCACATCATTCCTGGATCTTCAATGCAGCTGAATCTCTGTCTGAATCACTTTCTTAGCTGCCCTATCCCTTAACTGCCCTATCCCACGTATTTCTCAACATGGATCTCCACATTTGCTGATTTTTTCGCCTCCCTCACCTTCATTGTCAACTTAAAAGCCATTTCTCCAGCTCCATTAGAAATGTATCTGTAATTCTTCCTCACTCTTTTTCTCCAGTCCTTTCCCACTCTTATCTCAAGTTCTGTCAACATAAGCTTCTGACAAATCATCCAATAAAACAATGTAAGTACTATTTCTGTAAGTAACAGAGGGTAAAAGAAAAACATTACAGAATTCTACTTCTCTGTGCTGTGTATAAAAACTTGATTTTGTTGACCCTTGTCCTTAGTGCAAGACTCTAAAAGCTCCAGACCCGATTTGCAATGCTGAAGCTGTATCAGGGTGGAGCACAAACTACTTCCCTGTGCGTCATTACACACTACCTACTAAATTTTGCTGCTGATCTTGGACTTTCCATCAAGCCCTGACTGCACAGAATTCCCCGAAGAAGTAAGCCAAACAATAACATTTTCTTTACAATTGTGTTTAAACCATTATTTGGTACCAGAAAAAAAAGAGGAATTTTCAGGCCATGCTGGAGATAAGTGAATGAAAGCTCTGCCAAAAAGACTTCTAAAAGAATGAAAAATGAGTGGTCTTTTCAACACAGGTTATGTCTATCATGACAGACATTTCCCAATGCTTCCCTAAGGATGTCAGAAACTAATAGATGACACTCCCCATTGCACCATATACAACAAAAAAAGTTATCAAAAAAGGTACAACAAACATCTGTTGGGCAACTACCAAAGTAAACTATTTAGCTTGTTTTGTTCAGAAGTGACAGCCAGAGCTCCCATCAAAACTTCAGCAAAATGCATTTTAAATTAGATTTTAACTCAATCTTTAACTAAACAAACATGACTTTTAAAACATCCTTGTTCATAGTGGTTTAGCACATACACTCCCACAAATGTTGTTTTGGGTTATTTTTATTTTTGCTGTTAACACATTATGCAGTTCCATTTGAGATTGCCCATTCAAACTATCTTTAAGAAGAAAAATTTTTTGAAAATACATCTTGAGAAATGTAATCCCCAGCTTAAAACTAAATTCAAGGCATATTGACTAAATTCACTACTCATGAATGGACAGTTACACACATCTTGTAGAAATAAAAGAGGTTGCTTATGGAACCAGACTAGGGTTACCTCACCTCTGAGCTTTACAATCACAGTAAAACAAGGAGCATGACATACTTGTTCTCAGTAGGTACAACAACTGTGATGAGATGCTTGGTGGAGCAACAGGTAAGAACATTTAAAGCTAATCAATCTGGAGGTTAATAGACGTGTGACTAAATACTAAGTTTCTTCACTATTCATTTTAACTGAATACCAACGCCTTCAATTCTATTCCTAAAGCAAAAAGGACAGAAGAGGAAGGGGATCTCAAAATGAAATATTTTATTTTTATTCTAGCATTTAGTGTTGAGGAAACACTTTCTATTTTCCTTTCACTAACTCCGTTGCCAATCACAGCACTTGAGCATATGCAGTTCTCAGCAGAAGGCACCCAACTGAAATGCCAGAGTAAACTAGAGAGCACCGATATCTTTTTTAAGGAACAGAAATAAACACATTTAGGCTTTAATTGCGCAAGCACTTTATCTTGGCATAAAGCAGCACTGCTGTCACAGGAAGTAGTTCTCCCAGCTTTGTTTCCACCAGAAAGCCCTTGATGGTGCAAAACCCCTACGAGGCTGGTTAAGCAGACATGGAAGTGCAGGAAGAGCGTTCTGGAAGCATTACTCACAGAGCTAAAGTTTTAAGGTCTGTGGCAAAAAATGGAAACATATTTTTCTCTGTTCAACATGTTAACTCCATAGACTTGCTGACATATTCAGTAAAACTGCTGACATCAGCCCTCCAAGAGTCTCTGCATGAACACCTACCTCCCAGGCCTTACTCTGCCCATTATCCCATATTTTTCTAGCAACATGGCATTTCAGCTATAATTCATGTAGTTCAGTTCCTCTCTAACTCTTCTTTCCTACAATTCTTCAGGATACCAAGTCAGATTCTGAAGACACAAGGTTTATTACCAGGTCTCTTAATTTCTAACCCCCATTTGCAAAGCTCTACGCTTCCCTTAAATTCATTAGTTTCTTTCCTTGCCCAATCTCTTCAAAGCCTCTGCTCTTCTACCCTCCTAACACACACCCTCATTTTTACAGTCCCATGTACCTTCACCTCTTAAAACTCCCTACAGCAAAAAATATAAACCGCTTCAGAAAACAATATAGGCTTTATTGGATGTATTTATATAGATTGTTTTGCTTGTCAGACAGATAAAATTGAAAAATGGTAAAAGAAATTGTGTCTACTTTTACCTGGCTTGCATTCATAGAGATCACAGCATTCCCCTGGCTTTCCTGATGCCTTAGAAACCAATATATTCAAATAGCCAGGTTGGCAAACCTTCCTCAAGCAGCCTGCAGGATTACACACACAACGGCTTGGGAGTGGACAGCATTCACCAGGAGGAGCATAGCCTTCAATCAAGATGGAATCTTCTGGACATCGAGGAGAAAACTGGACCTCACAGCGGGCCTTGGAGCAATCAGGTTTCTCTTCTGAAAGGGAGAGAAAAATCATCATGCCATATGTGTCAGTAAGACACTCAACCTGTAAAGATAAACTCAGATAAAGCTCCCTCTCTTCTCCCTCCTCCCAAAATAGTAAAAAAGAAAAGGAAACAGCAGCTTCTTCCCTGATAACTGAAAATTACCAAATATCCTTTAAAAACTGTAGCTATTTGCAAGATGGCAGCTGCCTTATGAAATATTTCAAAACATTTCTAATTTGTGTGATGTATGTGAGGGTTGAACCCACACAGCCTCAAGTAGAGCTGTGAAGTTACATATTTGGCCAAGATGTTAAGAAACAACTTGTCATATCATGTCAGCCCTGATGTTCACACCTATACCTTCAGTTTCCCAAGACTTTCCATTATGGACTGATTTAAACTGATTGATTTATTAACCTGGGCTCTCACATATTCAAAAAGCAAGTTAAAAGTTCAACAGCTAAGATATTTGAAGAGTTCATACATTAGCAGAAGAGGATTTTTCCTGTACACAGTCCCAATGTTCACATTAGAAGTGTTGTTCCTATGTACTTCAGCAGCTTGAATACTAAGAGATAAAAGGTTTGACTATGATGATGATGAGGTTTGTTGATGATCCTTATGGGTCCCTTCCAACTCAGGATATTCTATGATTCCTTTATGTACAAGTACTTTTATATTTTTTCTTACAACCATCAAAGATTACTAACCTAAATGTGATACTAGATAGCATTATAGCTCTTTTCTTATAGTTAAAATTCCTACTATTTCCATCTATCTTTAAAACAGCCTTGACTAGATATGTATTTTGCCGAGAATGTTAAATAACATTTTTAAGACCAATTATTTTTTTCAAACCTACCCTAATGTTTAGGTTCTTCTCTGCTTTATTAAACACATTGTTCAGACTGAACATTACTGGTTACAGTGGTTCACTGCAGAGAGTTGTATAAATAATAGATAACATACTAGTTTCGGTATTTTATTGATAGCCTTTAGTTTATGGATATAATAAAAGGCTTGACATGCTAGCTTTTAAAATTATTTTCATTTTCCACTGCATGTTTGCTCAACATGCACAGAGAAGTGACAGAACTGCTGCAGTAGCAGCCCTTAAAGTACATATTCACGATAGACTCTTGATAGAGCACTTGTACTCATGACCCTTAAATTCCCACTGTTCATTACTTTATGTGCCCTAGCATTATGCATCCAGTGATCTTCTGATTTCCATGACTAATAGATAAGCCCATCCCCATGCAATCTCTCTCATGAAAATACTTTGTACTATAAGTATTTTTAAAAGATGACCTGCTATTTTTCACTTGACTGCATTTACATACATACATACACATATCTGTATGATGATAGGCATTTCCTTAAGGACTGCTTAGATAATTCAGTACAAACAAAAATTGACCAATGCAACTGGTCAAATACAATAAAAACTATTTTTGACCAATTTGGCTAACTTTCCAAAAGGCAAGGTTTGTCAGAAATGCACATCAAACTGTTTGAATTCAGACTATTCAGGACTGTAGATATGTATTTTTTGAAGACCAATACAAAATCTACTGCTGGAGTTGGTAAGATCACCTAGCAAAGATAGCAAAACAAGGATATGTCACTACCTACATGTAAGAAGCATCACAAGCAAGAGAAGAGAGAAATTTAAAACACAGAACCATGACAAGTATTTCTGTATGAAATATTCACTCAGTGTTTTGTAGTTATTATCTTTGATAGTCTTTTCCACATTAGAGTATTCTGCTCAATGTAGTTAAAGTTAACAGACTGCAACAGGAGTCTTACCTAAAGCCAGCACCGTTTTCAGAGGAAATGGTTTAAACATACCCACCATCTTGCAAAATACATGTTTATGTTTCAATACCAGGTAACATAACACCAGTAGGTATTTATAAACCTTTTTCTTCTTAATCCAGTGTCACTATTACTTTCGTACTTCATAGTCCCAAAAAATAAACAAACAAAACTCTACTGATAACTCCCTATTAATACTCATGTAAATATTGTACTTCCAAATTACATCTCAAACTATGTACATGTTGAAATATTCCCTTCCCAATATACAAATGCAACTGAGCAACACGAAAGTCAAATATATTCACCCATGGTGAATCAACTAACAGACAATTATCTTTCAGCTTCCCAAACTCCAGCCCACAGCAGAGTCAAAAGCAGGTTAAGAAACCTTTTGCAGACAATGTCATGCTTTTTTTCTTGATTTAGATGTCATTTTCCTTTATGGAAAGCAGCTACTGACTAAAATGGTATGTGGTCAGCAGTATATGAAGTGTTTCCTTGAGCATAATCTTTATCTGAAACATGAAAATCCAGCAGCTCCAGGTGTAGTATTACTACGTTAATTAAAGCTTTAATCAGCTGGCATCACACTAGTGTAACTGCATTCCAGGTCCAGAACTCACTGCAATGTAAGAAGGTGGGAGTTCAGCTTTAATGCATTTCAGTAAAAGCTGATGAGGGCTCCTCACTTTGATACCAAATTTGGATAAAAACCACTACTTCTAAGCAACCAATTCAGAAAAGTTTCAAGGTTTTTCTTCTTGTTATTTTAGCAAATGACAAGATCTTCTCTATCCACAGGGATTCATTACACTAAACTAGTTCTACCTTTTCATTACTTCATCGAAGAAGGCGTCAAAATTTAATCTGTTCTCAAAATAAATTACAAACATTAATACAGCAATAAATGTCACTGCTTTAGCAGAATTCCTGATTTAATTCCAATACATACAGCTATTTAAGATTTCATCAAACAAGAATTGTTTAATAGCTCTTTTTTTCTTTATTAAGAAACACTTCTAGCCCTTACAAAAGGAACATTAAAAAAAAAACCCATATAAGAACAAAATAATTAAAAATACGCCAGCAGCCTCAAAAGACAGAAAGCAGGGTAATGCCAAGCTGTATTCCACAAAAAAAAACCCTGTGAAATCACTCACCAGTGCTATTTCTGCTACTTTTACACACCAGACAGTTTCAAAGCAGCTTCTCAACAGACAAAGTAGATTCATGAGAGCCTACTGCTTCTCCGTCAAACAGACAGATAGATACACTACAAAACACTGACCTGTCCCCTAGATGCTTTAAGCTACTGTCTATTACACAAATCAGGTTCTTCCTGACCAATGTCTTCAAAGTCAAACAATGCATCAGGACTTAAACTCCATTTTCTTATTTTTATTTTGATAATAAATAGAATATAAACAAATACTATGTATGTCCAGAAACAGGAGAACATCATTTTTCAAAGCACTCTGGTGAACCTAAAAAATTAGGCTTTTGAGGAAAGGGAGAACTATATATAGGACTATATATGTGATTTACTATGAAATAAACTAGTATAGCAAATATATACATATTCCTTAATAATAAGTCATCTTAACACACAGATTACACAGCAGGATACACATGTTGCATTGTCCTCACCCACAAAGCAGATGCCTTCATGAGAAGAATTTCATACAACCCTAATTGCATGTCGAGACAGTAAAATTGCTAAAGCAGATACATGGTTTTTTAACTAAGAGGCAAAAGCAGATACATGGTTTTTTAACTGAGGCAATTATTGCACTAATTAAATATACATTTTTACAAAACTTTGTTCTACCTCTACATTTGAAACAACTGATATGTCTCATTTAATAAATTTACTATTTTAGAAAGGCAAAAAATTGCTTATACAACTCACCAATTAATTTACTGAAGTGATGACTTCTATACACTTATGCTGTTGGATTATCAGAATCAGACAGTTAATCACAGAATCCCAGTATAGATAAGGCTGGAAGGGACCACTGTGGGTCATCTGATCCAAACTCAACTGCTCAAGCAGCTTCAACCCAGACCACATGGCACAGGATTGTGCGATACCTCTCTGGGCAGTCTGTTCCAGTGCTCAGTCACCCATATAGTAAAGAAGTTCTTCCTCATGTTCAGGTGGAACTTCCTGTGCATCAGTTTCTGCCCGTTGCCTCCTGTCCCATTGCTGGGCACCACTGAGCAGAGCCTGGCTCCATCCTCTCGGCACCTCCCTTCAGATACTCACAGACATTGATGAGGTCCCCTCTCAGTGTCTCTTCCTGAGGCTGAACAGGCCCAGCTCCCTCAGCCTTTCCTCATCAGAGAGATGCTCCAGTGCCTCAATCATCTTTGTTACCCTCCACTGGAGCTGCTCCAGGAGCTCCACGTCTCTCTTGTCCTGAGGAGCCCAGAACTGGACACAGCAGTCCAGATGTGCCTCACCAGGGCTGAGTAGAGGGGCAGGATCACCTCCCTTGACCTGCTGGCAATGCCCTTAATGCGCCCCAGGATTCCATTGGCCTTCTTGGCCACAAGGACACACTCCTGGCTCATGGATGCTTGTTGTCCTCCAGAACCCCCAGGTCCTTCTCCACAGAACTGCTTTCCAGCAGGTCAGGCCCCAGCCTCTGCTGGTGCCTGGGGTTATTCCTCTCCCAGTGCAGAACCCTGCACTTCCCTTAGTTGGATTTCAGACAGTTCCTCCCTGTCCATCTCTCCAGCCTGTCTGAAGGGCTGCACAGCCTCTGGGGCATTGGCCACTCCTCCCAGCTTTGTCTCATCAGTGAACTTGCTGAGGAGGCATCTGCCCCTTCATCCAAGTAACTGATCAACAAGTTGAACAATACTGGCCCCAGCATGGAACCTTGGGAACACCACTGGTGACAGGCCTCCAACTAGACCCTGTGCCACTGAGTATGACCCTCTGGGATCTGCCGTTCAGCCAAGTGTCTTGGGGTGATTTTATGACAATGCTGTATTCTCCTGTGATCTGCTTTATGCCCAGGAATGGGTCCTGCAGTTTTAAGCTGGGTCCGAGGAAAGGGAGTGGGGGGAAGCCGGGCAAATTCTTCAGCCCGGTTTGTGTTCAAGGACTCACACACACTCCCCCATGTTCTCTTGCGGCTGCAGAGCTGAGAGAGTTGATTCCTGCTTTTAGCTAGCCTGTTAGCTGAGACAAGAAGTTTTTCCCAGGACTGCATACTGAAATCCTCCAGTAACTACTTCTGTTGGAACTGTCTGGCCTAGCTGTGATCTGAGAACCAGATCATCAGACCCCATGGACCGGCACGGAGGCTGAGAGAACACTGCATCCTGGCCTCGGACCTCAGGAGGGGCCGAGCCAGCTACAGAAAAAACTGAATCCACCAGCTTTCACCACAGGGAGAAGGTTTAATATTTAACAGTTATTAATTTTTTCCCGTGCCCTGCCGACACTTTGTCTGTTACATAAATAGTTTTTTCACTTTCCTCCAAGAAATTCCTTTCCATTGGTGGGGGGAAGGAGTGCGGGAACTTGCCTTCTGTGGAGGAGACGTTCCTTCCAGAGTGTTTCCCCCTAAACTTGTCTCAAACCGGGACACCAGGTCTCAATCCACCTCACTGTCCACTCATCCAGTCCATACTCCCTGAGTCTGCCCTATGAGGATGTTGTGACAGACCGTGCCAAAAGTCTTGCTGAAGTTGAGGAAATAAAAAAAACCATATGAAACTCAATCACATTTCAATGTATTCTTTAAAAAATATCCCAACCATTAATAAGGAGAACAATCACTTTTCAGGGATGCATCCGTCAAGCTTCCCCTAAAATTCTGAACTGATAACCTAAAACTCTCTAAGAAAAACATAGCTGGCTGCAAATGCTGCCTTTATGTTCAAAAAAAGCAGCCTTTCAAATAACTACGCAAAGAAAATATCGGTTGGTTTTCTGATGAGGTTTCTCTGTGGGACACATTCTCTTTATAGCCTTTCATCAAACACCACCGAAGCTGGAAGCATTCTGGTATCCCTGACATCTCAGCAGCCTGAGCCAACAAAGAATCTCTACACAGATGAAGGAAGAGTCTAGATCAATCAAGCTTTTGCAAACTATCTATTCTGAGACAGACAATTTTCTTAAGAAATTCAGAAATGTAGCTGGAAATAAAACATTCTTAATAAACTGAACACAATCCAGACAGGAAAACTAACATTTTGATGAATTCCAAACAAGACTCCTATCCTTGGAAACAAACTTAATCCTTACTCTAAAAGGCAGCTCTAGAGATCATTTAATATAAAGTTCTCCAGTTTACCAGTGACAGTGTTATTTTCAGATATAAATTACTACTGGTAGAAGTTCTGCATTTCAAGAGAAACTTTACTTTCTGTAGGTCTGGAAGTTCAGGCTTACTTGCTAAGAGTCTGCAAAAAGAAAGTCTGCTGTTATTGAGCACATGACAGTGTACACCCTACAATTATTAAGAATAACAAGTTACAATGTATAATTGAAAAATAATAGCGGAATAAGAGACCATGCATTGTGTGCTTTATTATTAGAACAGGGATCATTCACTTAAAAAGCCAGGATATCCCAAAAAAATTTCTCACTTTTATCTCAGAAGTGCACAGGAAAGTTGAGCATCTCAGAAGTTGAGGCACAACAACATTCAAACTGACCTTTCACTGCAACCACAGCGTACTTGTTATAAAGTGCATGAGGAGGAAGAGAACAATCTTCAAAGGATAGAATAATGATAAGAAATCAAGGTATGGATTTGGATTTTTTTCTTTCCATTAACTTTAGAAAGGGTCTGTCATAAAGCAACAGCCGTAAACCCAGTATCAAAAGCTACAATGTTTTTTTAAAATTATACTTCCTATGACCGTACAAAGTTATAATGGGGAAGTGGAGGTATAGTGGCAAGTTACTGAAGCACTTACATTGCAACCAATGCTTTCTTTGAGAGAAGGCAGCTTCATTACCTTCCTGAAAGGTTTATGCAGTACTCAAACTGCGTACCAGTTAGATATGTTTTTATTAAGACAGTCAGTGAATACAGAAAGTCTAGATCTCAGGCGTTTTTCATTTCTTTTGTTAAAGTAGAGCAGTTGTAACAAAAACCAAGCCAAACCACCCCTCAACATCCCCCCCCATCTTTGTTAATACCAAAGCAGTATGTAAATAAAAATGGCTCCTTAAGAAATATTAAACACTTTGCTTTCACCTCTGTATGAAATTCTTTTCCTTCATTATGTTTGCATGCTCTGCTTTGACACGCAGAGAAAATACATGCCAATTTTATATAATGAGAAAAGCAGAACAGTTAAAGCATTGGTTAGTACAGTGAAAGGATCCTACGGTATAATCTAGTGTAAGAGAAATAGAAAAGAAAAGCCCTGATGGGGATGGGAGGGTCTTCTCATTCTTCAGGTGAAATGGAACACATCCATGCTTCTCAGGAAACCATTTCAGGGAGGAATTTTTATCATTTTGTCAGAACTTCATGTGATGCTGTTACTCAGTCACCATAGAAACGAGGACAGAATGTTTTATTGGAGGAGATGGCTGAAGAGAAGTATCAGAGACTCAGGTCCAAATGTTTCTATTGAGATATTTAAACTGTTCTACAGTTGATTCTTTAAAATCAAGTTTTTAATACATATGCATATGGATATACACAGATATACACACACAGAGATGGAGGGAATACATTCTCTTTTTCTGTTAGGTCCATACAAAGAATACCAAATAAGAAGCACTTTGAAATAGCAAGCTTCATATTTCATTTTTCTGAGTAGTTCAGAATAGGTTATGGTTTATAAAGATGAACACTTTACATGACTAAGCAAAGCAGTGCACTACAGTTGGCATACACGCTTTGAAGGCACATGTTCAGCTTTGCATTTTTGTTTCACTGTAAACCATTTCTGTGAAATCTAGGCTCAAACACAGTCACTTTTATTGTACAGTCTTACAGTCATCATTGAGATACATTCCAAACAACAGGCATACTGTACCGTTATACAGTGGCAGGAAGGAAATATTAAAAGGATTAGAGATAAACAAGAAAAATGCTTACGCAGCTGAAGCAGTCAGACAGACAGGGATCGATCTCGGAATGCAAAATACCCAAAAGGATTTTCAAGAATCAAAAGGGCAGTTATAGTAGATTAAAAAATGAGATTAACTTACACATGCAATATGCACAGTACTGTAAACGGATGAACTGCTACAAATAAAAAAAGGAACTAGAGCCTGACCTTTTACCTAAAACTGAACTTTATTTAAAATCCATTCCAATTTCTAAATGAGTCTTGCTGCACTTCCCAGCATTCTGGTGTTCTGCATTTTATGTACTACACAGTGGGGCAACCTGTCTCACCCACATTATAGCCTAATCTTCTTCTAATATAACAACAGCGTGGAACTAACCTGGGCTAAAAAAAGTCACACACAAAAAGAAAGTCATAGATATCAGTTTTAAGAAACATGCATTCATTGATTCACATTTTTGCAACACAGTATTCACTACAGATTTGCCAAAGATTTTCCATTTCGTGGACCAAATAACCAGAAAAAGGGTTATATCACTCGAGATGGCTACAGTCAAGGAAGACAATAATCCCCTTTGGGTAAATAGCAAAGCTATTCCAACGTTATAATTCCATTTCCTGGGCTAGTTTCTTTTCCTATGCTTAAAGTATTAAAAAGAAAAGTGGTAATTCAAAACAAACAAACAAACCCCAAAAAACACCACACCAGAATTGCAAACAATCCTGACCCGAAACTGATGTCTTTCGAAGAAGGAATTAAAAGACTCAATGAGGATCTGTCAAACACCTTCATCTAAATGCAAATGCAAGTTCTATAAAACCAATAATGTTTGTGGCAGCAGTTGTATTTGGGTTCACACCTCCCAGCTCACGCGTTTCTCTGTTATGCTTAGAAGCACTCAGGTCTTGAAATCCCAAAGGTAATTTTACTTTTCCTTCATTTCATTCAAAAACTGCTTTCAACAGACACGTATTAGCTTGATGCCAACAAGCTAATCCAAATCAATAATGGATAACGTTAGCTGACAGAACTGTACATGAAGGACATGAGCCCAGCCCACAGCACAGAACGCAGGGGAAGCTGTGCCATCCCTGAGACAGGGCCCATTTCTACTGCTAACTGCACTGCTTTCAATAGAAATAAAGCACCTTTAAACTCCAGTAGTAAAAATCCTTCAGAAGTTAGTTGGAGAAATGAGCAGATAGCTGTAGTCAGATATACAGCTGTGTCGCCTCTATTGCAAAATAAAATTTAAAAATGTTTTCAGTACTGTCATGGCTGGAATAACATTGTACATTGTGATTTTTCTATATAAGAGAGCCTATTGTGCTGGATGAATGGTACTACCCCTACTATTGCTCAATCTTTATATTGGCAAATCAACTGAAATTTCCAAAGAAAGAGTATGTAAACAGAAAAGAGATGGTCTCACCTACAGACTCAGGACTTTAAAGAATGCCAAACCATTCTGTGAATAAACCAAAAATGGAAACGCTAGGTTTATAATCAATATAAACTGCACGTACTTTGATGACTTACAAAAATGTACACAAGTAGTAAATTTACTTAAAGCAGAAAATATTATTTATTGCATCAGTATATTCAGCTGCAAAACCAAAGGTAATGCTGAATGAGTGCAAAAACTATGATAAAGCACAACTATTTGGAACAATTTCGCTTCACACAGCTTAAGAAAACAATACAAGCCTAGCTGATATCTGGAGAAATAATCACAAATATTCACTGAAGGAGAAGCACTGCAATGCACACCTTGATGTGATGAGGAGAAAGGGCTTTGAATTCAAGGACACACCATATACCTCACAAAGGACAAACCTCTGGAGACAGCTCAGGATGAAAGGAGCACCAAACAACTTACTCTGCCACATAATCACACCCAAAGTAAAGTCTCAAATTACTCTTAGCTTCTTACTTAAAGTTTAAAAACATAAGGAGAACAAGGACTCAGAAAACACTTTCATTTGCAATAAATGCAAATTCTAACGAGTTTACATGAGTTTACAAGGAATAAGAATTCACATATGTATGAAGCTAGCAACTGAGACTGAACAGCTGAAAGGGCAACCAGTTTTCTGGACCTGATTAAAAAAAGCAACAGAGTTGTAAACATTAACTTAGAAATGAGGGGTTTGATATTCAAAGAAATGTAGTTTTTGTTGTTAGCAAAATTGAATCAACTACTGTCTGCCCTTCAGTGTTTTGCTTTGTTAATACAAATAAATTTAAGGTATAGGTTTTCTTATAGTTCTCTCTGATAATTGCTAATATTAAAAAAAACCACCAAAACCCACAACACCAAGCCCACACACAGTAAAAGAAGGACCTAAATGCCTTAAGACACTTCTGGCAAGTAAACTCCAGTATGCAAACTAGTTTTCCCAGTTATTATGTTCAAAGAACCTCTGTCTCTTACCAGCTTAACCTCTGTATGTTTATTAGAGGCTTAACCACGTGTTTCTAAAATTCTTTCATAAAAACACTCAAGATGCATAATTATCAAGGAAATCAACCCTGTTCAACATTTTCGTCTTCTCTTTACTAACCTAAGACATCACAGTAGTCAGAAACTACAAAGAGAAGCATAGTTTCCTTCTTTTAGGCAAACAGAAAGTGACTGCTTCCAACGGTGAAGGCCAATGCCTCAGTGTTTCAAGACATTTTCACACTCCCAACTGCTACAGTTCATCTCTCTTGACTTCTCTGGGCTACCTTCTTCCTAAGCCCTTCAAAATAACCTCTCTAATTTAGCATTTAAACACATTATTATACAAGATTTTCCAAGCAACCAGAGATCTTCCCAAATTCTTGCTTTATTCCTTTATCTCTTTTCTAAACATTTCTGTTAAGTTTGTCTCCCCAGAATGAGTTTTAATGCCAACTACTCTAACTGTTCCTTTGCTACTCGTCAAACCTGCATCATTATTGAACAAAATTTCTGTGCATTACTTAGGACAACAGAAAACAACTCTACCTATAGTAAGAAATATGACAGCAAAGCAAAAAGGGGCCATTATAATTTTAGGGGAAATCTATACTGACACAGAGAATTCTGATGTAGAAATTCTTGGTGTCTTGCAGTGAAGAGATTCCACAAACTTTGTACAACATTTCCAATTAGAAGAGAAGCTGTCAACATGAAGGAATTTAAACAGCTCAGTCCTCCAGAAAAAGTAGATACTGGTTCTTACCAGATTTATTTTTGCTGAGAAATGACACTTAACAAAACTCTAGTTAGGAGTATTTCACTGGATATAGAAATGGTGGGTATTCCACACAAAACATTATCTTTTCTCTAAAGGCAAATTCTTCTAATAAACTGCCACATTTGACACTTAAAATGCAAAATGCAGAAATAATCAGCTTATCAGAAGACTCCAACGTAAAAGAAGCTAAATTACTCTGTTCTTTGGTTCTTATACGGAAGGCAATTTCTCATATTCCATGTAAAAATATAGAATAAATAAATATAATAGAAACTGCGTTTTCTTGACTCCAAGAACATTTGCACTAGGCAAAAGAAAATTAAATAAAGCATCTAAAAATCATGCAAGGAATTCTGTTAAATTCAAGCTCCTGCTTGCAATACCTGTTTTCACTGCTAGTTTGAAGGTGTTTCTGCATTTTTACAATTGTCATTCACACAAATAAAAAAGGAAAACCAAAATATCTATTGGGAAAAAATGCAACAAGACAAAAGAAGCATGAAAAGTTTTAATTTTATTCTAAGATCTAGACAGCTTAACCTTGAGAAGACAGCTGCCCAACTGCTTGACCAAAGGTTTTTGAGAACTGATTAGAAAAATAAACAGACACCTGGAAATTGGAGAATCATCTTACTCGTCCTTCTTTCAAACTACAGCAGTATCCTAAGCAGAAATACCATTTTCACACAGGACACATTTCGGGGGTGATGGGTGGTGACGTGTGTGCAATACACACACACGGATTCATATCCATCCCTCAAACACAATAAGACCACAAGGAATCACAGTATGAGAAGTTTGTTCTGCTCTGCAGTACTGCTGCACAAAATGTAAGAAACCAGATTGCTTTTAAGACAAACTAAGAATCATGCAATATCCACAGTCTTTATTCCTCAGACAGTCACTGAACAGGTGCCTGCACAGGACTATGCAGGTACATAAATGAAATATTTGAGGATACCAATTAAACACAGCTTCAAGTGCACCATACATTAAACACTACCAGGCATCACCACCCTCTTGCAGCACCCCTTATTCTACCTTAAAGCAGCAACAACCCACAGAGGGAATTAAATGTCAAAACTACAAAAAAGCAGAAAGTCAGAGTTTACACAGCACTGAGCTTCTGTTAACACTAGTACAAGTATTTTGCTGACTTCAGTAGTCATTAAACTTGGACCCCTCTGTTTCAAGCTGGATGAAAGCCAACACCTTGTATTACAAACAAAAGACAGCGAGTCTGGAAAAAGACCAACGATCCAATGCCAAATATATAAAAATAATCTCTCAATTTCAGAATGTTGTTGGCTGCAATGTTCTTTAATTAGATTCAGTTTCTGATCTCATTTGAAGCATACAGTTCTGTATTAAATACCTGGAAAGTTTGTTTCCAAGAGCAGATTAAAGGGGAACGATCTAGAAGATTGCAAGCATGGTAATTTGTTTATCCCCAAGTGTATTGTGTGGATTTTTTTTTAACCATAACTATCAAAAAGTATCACAAATTATCCTGGCTCAGACGTTTTTTTCTGATTCTTCACCCTCTGCTTTTCTTAATCTTTCTTCTTCACTGACCTTTCCTCTTAAGTTATCCACTTATTGTTTATGTCCTCTTTAAAGCAAACCTCAAATACTATTTACTTCACATCTTTTCTAACCTGTTTTTCTTATTATACATCTCCATCAGTACAATACACAGCAAAGTACTTGTTTTGTGTAAAAAATCTACCTTAACACAAAATATTAATTTCTCTTAAACACTAAGGAAAAGCATATTTGTGGCATTTTGCACAGCAACTTCCATGACACAATTAAAAAAAGAACAAACTAGGAAGTTCAGATGCAGAAGCTTTAGATTAGCAAAATCTCTTACTGCAGTTTGGCTAAATCTTGAATGCAGATTAAATTTACAAGCACTAAAATGCAGGTTATATTGTGGAACATTATGCATCCTGGCAGAAGCTACTGCCAGGAAACTGCAGCTACAGTTTCACTTCCTAAGTGAAGCAAATTAGCATTATTTCCAGCAATATTCCCATGATGGCACCCCTTGCACAAGGTTGGGATTCAGTCACCTCCAAAGCCATTCCATTTTTAGATCAAACTCAGGAAATGGACACAATCAATGTACATTAATCCCATGCATAAAAGTTTGCAGCACACATGTTACAGAGTATGTGGTTCCATGACAAAGACAAGGCATACAGCCTCATTAATAAATTGGTCAGGTATGAAAATGGCACGTTATCCACAGAAGTTATTACCATCTTTAAAACAGTAGAGAGACACCAATGTTGTATTTGGTGAGGACAGACTCTTTGTCAAACCTGGAAAAACTCTAGAAGTGGGAAGATGGCAAATGCAGTTTTGAACAATATCTACTGAGTGCCCCGAGGAAAGGACTGGCTCTGTACTCTCATGCTACAATGACAGTGGATCCTACCTCACAAACAAACCCTGGAAGGCAACATGAGCAGCAAGACCAGAATTTTAATTGAGAGCTTTTGTGAACAAAATGGTTCTAGTGCTTGAAACAGACTAATGAAAATAGAAGAAAGGAGTTGAGGTTACTAGCAAACACTAAAATTTTTTCTCAAAACATGCAATGATCCTTACAACCATGATATTGCACTGATCCTACAAACTCACACAATACATACAAGAAATCCCAAGGCTGAGAAGTTATTCCTTCATATAGGCCAAGAACTGCAGAAGTGAGCAAAGCCTGAGCAGTGCTAACCAGGAAAGCCTGTTGACATTCAATGAGATAACAGCAGAAAGCAAAAGCCACCAAACAACCTTATCAAATACCACAGACACTGATGCTTGCACATCTCAAAGCAGAGATTTCATTGTTTTCCCCTATTTGGCTGGAAAAAAGACAGCAGAGAGAATAAAATCTAGTATTGCATTATGAGGTATCTCACATGTCACTTAAGATATCTCCTCCAGAGTACACCTCAGTGAACAGCAGTCCTCACAGTAAAGCAGCAGCAACAGAAGTAAATGAGAAAAAATGAAAAACACCAGCTCTTTTGTTAAAGCAGTTGTAGGTGCTAATTGCTAACAAAGGCAATATTAATGAGGTGAGTTTTAAAGGAGACTTTTTATTAGCACAACTCAAAATTCACATTTTTTTTCAACAAAAATAATAAGGTGTAAAACATGCCACTGAGTATTACTGCTGACAATCTAACAATTCTGCTCTAATCTTTCTTCCAATCTATGCAATGAATGCACTTTTTCAACACAGAAAAAGTACTTGCTTTCATGGAAATCTGGATCAAGACTTGCTAACATTTATCCAAAGTCTCTGTGATATAACCAAGCAGGAAAGACAAGATTAAGTAATACTGATAGATCAATAATAGCAAAATAGGATGCAAATATGTCAATTCTGTCACCTGCATGCCTTGTGAAACATGCCTTCAGCATCTCACCAGCATAAAAAGAAAGAAAGAATAATTGAAATACAGTAGAAGAAAGTTAGAAATTTTACTCCAAATTTCTTACCACATGCATACCCTCCCCATGCACTATGACCCATTAATGCCTTAGGTGAATGCTTAAAAGGAAACAAAGCTAGTAAGTTTAACAAATCTCTTGCACTTAACCTCACACTTAACCTACCTGATGTCCTATAAAGCAGGATTTTAATTATCACTTTAATAAACTGGCCTTCTCCCATTTCACGTAATTTTCTTGAATGATGCTGTAGATTTTAAGACACTTTAAAATATATTTAAGCACCAACTATTTCAGGGAAAACAAATGTTAAAAAAATAAAAATTAAGCTGAGTAAATGTCATGTTCAGCTACAATTTTTACATGTTATGCTACAAAAAGAAGCAACACTTAGATCACATAAAAGTGGACAGAACAAGCTTAAGTAACCTGTAAATGCACTGTTTAAGAAATGTGGAAAGCCTGTCTTACAAAATGAATTATTTATGTAGCGAGATTTAAGGACAAATATTCAGTTAGCATAAATTGCCTTAGATGCTTGACAGGACTTATAGAAAGGACTTGTAAGTACTCGTGTGGATTCATAATGTCTCTTGTCCTGCGCATTACCATGTTACCACTAAGAGCACAGACTGAAAAAAACCCCAAACAACAGAACCCCACAAAACCATTCCCTACACCCCAACAAAACAGCAAACAAAACAAAACCAAAAAAATCCCCCAAACCCAAATTTTAAAAAATGCATCACAAAAAGAGAAGAAAATGAACAAAAACATGACCAAAGGAATAGAGACGCTTATATAACAATGAAGTATCCAAACCAAGGGACACCCAACATATATAGAAAGGATGCTCCAACGAATGGAAAATTCAGAAGACTTAGGACCAGATGTCAGGATCACATTTAACTGGATTGAGTTTCTATTCCTGGTTTCAGAAAATTCAGATAAGCTATTTTGATTGTTTCACTCCCCAATCTACCATTCTTTTTAGCAACACAATTTCTTCACAAGTGCAAGAGAACTTGTTCTGCATGTGATCTCATGCTTTACGTAACACATGATCCTTTTTTCAGCCAAGATTCCTAGGTGCTACAAAAAAACCAATCCACTCCAACCAAACAAAATCCCAACTTTTTAGTATGTATCCGAAAATGCTTTATAGCCGCTAAAAATTCTGAGTATTCAAGACTAAGTGGACAAGTTTTTCTTCAATAGAAAAAGTAGCGATCCTTGACTAGATCAGTTGAAAAGAAGGTAATACAAATGCATATTCACTAATCAGTCACTGGCAAGTAGTTGTGAATTGGTGTTTTGCAAAGAAACTTCAGTTCACTCAGTTTTCGGTAGGCAAAATTCAGTCTAAACCAAAGCATAATGTATCCATCCTTCTTCTTTAAATTAACACTTATGCCCTAGGCTATAGACCCATATGCAGTTAGAGAGTTTGCTAAAAACATCTTATTCTGATCAGAACAAAACAAGAATGGAAGAAAACATATTTTGGTTAATCACTCCCAAACAGTTTTTTCAGAAGGAAGCTGCTTCTAAGAAAAGGTAGAAAAGCCAACCACTGTCCCAGCAGGGTGACCTCTATGGCATAAATTTGGAAGCTGCCTCAAATGCATCCTAGAAGGAAGGTAGAGATAGAGGAGATCTAGACTGCAGCTAAACCAACTAGGTTATCTTATCTATTAATGTCTTATAGGTATCACCTTGTAATGTATTAATGTCTCATAGAAACTATCCGTTCCAACTGACATCATACGGAGAGAAACTAATGCTTGCAGGTAATAAGCAGTCCAGAACTGCTTTTAAGAATGGTGTCACTAAGTCAAATTTCTGAGCATTTTTCCCAAGGCAAGTCTGAGACCCTCTATCACTTTTGGTGAGGATCTATCCTTTTTAAGTCTGTCAACTGCAGAGTAATTCCAGTCTAACTGGACATCCTAAGGTCATCTGGTCCCACCCCCTACTCTGAGAAAAGCTGATGCTAGTCAGCTGCTGAGGTCCAGGTGAGTTCAGAGAACCCTGAGGATGGCAATTCCACTTCCTCTCGGGGAATTTTATCCCTCCCACATCCCACCATGTAATTGGCATGTTTTTGTTGCAGCTGATATCTGATGTTTCTCATCCTTCCCCTGTGCACCTTGGTGCAGCACCTACCTACATCTTCTCTGCGACCAAATACGAGGCCGCTGAAGACAGCGTCGAAGTCCCTTCTGCTGTTTCCTTTTCTTTCGACAGAACAAAACGTCTCCTGGCTGTAGACAGTGCTGGCCAGCTCCTACCGAAGCAGGCTGTGGCAGGAGGGACGCGGAGGCTGTGGCAGGGAAGGTGCGCGGGCTGGCAGCGCTGCTCCGCAGCCCGGGCTGCAGTTGGCCGCCGCCGCCGCCAGGGCACACTGCCGGCTCGCCATCCGCGCTGCACCGCCAGCCCCTGTCGCGACACACCGCCGCTCCTGACCGCCACAGGCACGCTTCTGCCCGGATCGGCTTCTCACGAGGGCAAAAACAAAACTATCTTCCCAACTAGTAACAGATTGCCCCAGTGGGGCATTTTAGTATAGTAAAATAGTATACTATTTAGCATAGTAAAGCATTTTAGGGTGGGTTTTCCACCCCATCACTGCCACCAGCCAAACAGAAACTTCAAAAGATTTACTTATTTTACTTTGGAGCTAGATGCTTGTGACCATCAAGCGTGATAAAGAAAGTTCAAAGACATGTATTTTTAACCTTGGATTGAGTTTTTATCCTCCATCTATCTCAGTTATGTCTCCTGAAGCTGTTCAAACGTTCAGGAGGCTTATGCACTGCAAAAAATAGAAATTAATTTTGTCTCCAAATTGCTAATGCAGTGGGGAGTTTATGCACTCCTCATCTCTTAAACTGTGACCTGAATTCAACTTTATGTGTAGTAGACAAACCTGAACAAACAAGAGGAAATTTTCAGAGTACTTCACATTTTGGTATGCCATATAATCTCCACAGAGTCAGATCAGATGCCCTTTTCTGCCCTTGATCTAAATATTAACTCTGAACTTAGCTTAATTCATTAGTTAAGAGAGAGCCATATAGAGACTAATGTGCCAATAAGCTTCCTCCTAGAGTTAACATACGTTCTTCAATAATTTACTGACTTGATTTGATATAAGGGGATAGTGCCAGAAGCATTAGGGTGAGATATGACAACCTTCCCTCTCATCTCAGCATTGCTATTTCTAGTACTTGAGGATGGTGTGCAGGGTGTGTGCTGTATTGAATAACAACTGAGGAGAAACAATAGTACTCTTCCCCTCAGCTTCAAGACAAATTAGTCCCTAAATATATAATATAAACTTACGTTATCCTAGAAGCTCATTTGTTTCCAAGCAAAAAGCCCAACACCCAAGAGGGTGGCACAGTCTAGGAGTTACCATGTCCTACATCTTCATTCAGCCAGTGCAGCCCCTCTTCAAATGGCCACTCTTGTCCAGACAAGCCTGAAAAGACCACAGCCACCTTTATACAGGTCAAGTAGGAGGCCAGTCCCAACATACCAAACTTTCATCCAACAGGCTACATTCTTCCATCTAAACACACCCACCTTCGCTAACAACCACAGTTCAGCTATCACAAACTTTTGATTACATTGAGGTTTACCATACATGTTGTGGTAAATCAAAATGACCACACAGAATAACTAGACAGATACATATTATTTATACCTACACTGTGTTTAACTAAATGAATAGCCTGCAGTAACATTTTCTTTTCTTCTAAGAACTCAACTTCAAGAGTGTAAGATTTTCAATAAGAAATAATTTTCATTTCCACTACAAAGCCTTTGCCTTCAAAAACAGACTTGGTTGTGACAAGCACTGGAATAAAACAAATACACTTGCATTCGTGCCCATAGCCACAGCTCTGTGTTTGCCCTGTAATACCAATCACACAGATGCTCCAATTGTAGATGCAGTTATTATTACAAAACATAGCAATGTAGTAAGCATCTGAAAATAAAGTTGTACAGTGGCCAACAGTAAGTGGGTGACATTTGTTATGCTAACAAGGCTCAGATGCTATAGCTACATAACTTCTGTGCTTCAATAACACTATCATGTTACAGTTAGGTAAAAATAACGATCTATTTTACAAAGGTGCAAAATGCAAATTATTTTGGTAAATTTTTCATTCCTCTGTATCTTTCAGATATTTAATTTTTCTTTATATATTTAAACATTATTAGAATATTTAATACAATGTAACTAGTATATTAATATGTTTGTATTTTTATACATAGATTAAATTCAGATCTGTATACTAAGCAAGACTAAATGACGAATGCACCACTGAAGAACAAGGATACGGAACCTTTTCTCTCTCCTTTTAAAGTTAGTACTACTTGCAATCTTTTTTTTTTTATTTTGCTTTCGAACAGAAAAGAAATACTGCTTGGACTTTAAAAGAAAATGTACTGAGGACATATTGACAGGACACTAGAGCCTTGTATATTAAAAATAAACAATAAGCATATTAAATAACACCTAAACATCATCTTACAATATATATCTGTGTGGAGTAGAAAGATTTCAACTGTAGCAGGCTCACTGCAGTTGCAAATTCACTAGAGTTATTCAACTTCATGAGCAGTAGTATCCAACAAATAGATTTCTGTAATACTTTAGATTCCAGAAGAAGTGAAATAGAGAAGCAAAATGTCAAACCTAACATGAATATGGTGAAGTCTCCAAATTAGCAAGCAAACTCTTAAAGCACACCTAGAGGAATCTATACAACTTGCCACTGGCAGATCTTGAAAGCATGTGAGAGTCTAGAATACTACTTCATATTAACTTGCAACATTCAGCAGGCAATCAGCCAAACTTTTCAAGACTTCATTTTGATAAACCTTCATAAATGAACTGAAGTTATGTCATGGTTTAATCCCAGTAGGCAGTTCAAGTACCACACAGCCACTGGCTCACTGCCCACCCACCACTGGGATGGGGAGAGAATTGGAAGGGCAAAAGTGCAAAAACTCAGGGGTTGAGATAAACACAGCTTACTAAGGAAAAAGGAGTAGTATAAAAAGAAAAACAGAACTCCTCAAAGAAAAACAAAACAAAACCACCACAAATAATGCAAAAATCCCACAATTGCTCATCAACAGCCAACCTACTGAACTCCAGCCAGTGCTGGCAAACCTCTCCCCTTCTCCCCATGTTTTGTTGCTGAGCATGATGTGGTAAGGTGTGGAATATCTCTTTGGGCAGTTGGGGTCAGTCATCCCAGCTGTGTCCCCTCCCAACTCCTTGTGCACCTCCAGACAACTCCCTGGTGGGGCAGCATGAGAAGCAGAAAAGGCCCCAACTCCATGTTAACACTGTTTAACTATTCCTAAAACATCAGTATGTTATCAAAACTTTCATCACAAATCCAAAACACAGCCCCATACAAACTCCTACCATACTAAACTAGCGCAAGGTAACATCAGAAGTCAACTTGCAAGATAGTATCCTAGTCAATGCACACAGCTTTACCCACCCTTAAGTACAGCTCTTTAAGAGATTAACCCTTTCTGATTATTCTGAGATATTCAAAGAGAACTAGAATTTACCTAAATACCATATATTCTCTCAGCAGAATGTTTTCCCTAACAACTCAGTCGGTTTCCAGACCAACTCTGTCCACATTAGTTTATGCATTTCCAAGCTCCACTACTGTTGCCTAGTAAATAATTAAATGCAGAAACATTTCACTCCATGACAGCAACAGGAAGACTATTAAAAACATATAAAATACAAGATGTATTTACAGATCCTTTTGAATGTAACTCTACATGTACCACATGAACTCAAGGATTTTTGAGACAATATTTATTTTAGAAAGTTGCATTTATTTTTAGGATAGAATATAAATTTGCATTATTTGGAGTTGTATTAATTCATTAATAGGAAGGATATTTATTAGATTCACCATAGATTTACAATGCTTGCAAATCTTTTCTAATGATAATACCCTGTAAGGCACAGGAACTCATGAATTTCTATCTGGACCAACATTGACTCAAGACCTAACTAATTTGGTAAGTAAATGGTAAATACACAAAATCTGTCAATTATTCCAAGCTTGAACTGCAGAGAGTGAAAGTACAAAGACACAAACTTTTGCGTATCTTCCTTCCCCATCTCCTCTTCAAACATCAGCCCTTCTCACTCCCCCAGCTGTTCTAGTTCTTCCTTTCTGAACTCCTCCGTTTCCCTCATCTCCATTCACCTCACGTTTAATTGCCTAGCCCTCTCCCTCTCCATACTCTTTCCTCTCCTTCTTCAGATCCCATCCCTATTTCATTTAGTACAAACATCCTCCTTCCAATGCACTGTCCAAGTGTGAGTGGAGAAGTAAGAGCCCAAATGTCTGTCCTTGCTTTCAATCCTGACACCTGACAACACAGAGTTACAAGACTGCATGAAGTCCTCCCTTGCCTTCTTGCATCCAAAAGCCCACTGAATTCTCCGAGAACAAAGATAGGCAAGTTTTTTCTTAAATCTCTACTGAACTTCTGCAAACATTTTTTGAATGGTTTATATTCTGGCCAACTACAAGCAGTGTCTATTTTGACAGATAATGTCATATCAAAAACTAAAGAGACAGCTGGTAAAATGTATAATGAATACATTCCCTACTGGTTATCTCCAAGTACAAAAATCATCAATGTCAAAGTTAGATCTGAGGTACAAGTTCTTCTGAGTTTTTTTTTTTTTTTAATTATAAACATTAAAATGTACTTAATACAAAACCCTCAAAGAAAACAAAACCTAAAGTGGTTATTTGCTCTGGGATTGCACTTAGTTGTCCTTACTTTGGTTTTAAATCATCCAGAAGCAGATGTAGCAAAAAGCACTTCAATTTACATGTTTAAAGTTCAGCAACAAAAATATTTAAATTGCTAAATTATCTCAACACTTGCTCCCTTCCTACCTCTCACACATAGGGAATGCCATAAATAATGCAGAGAAGAGCACAGCAAGGATCAGGGCAGGTTTGATAGCCTTTTTGTCCCATACCATACAATGCACACAAAGAAACAAACAATAGAAGGAAACACACTTCATCCACCCACTTAAAAATTTTAAGGGGTACATTTAGCTATGTTTAAAGGTATACATGCTGAAGCACAAAAACTAGAACTCATCCTTAGCTTGAAAGCAGATTTGACAAAGAACAGACAGACAGAACCCAATAATTGTCTAAATATCTTTTTGAGACAATAATATAACTGAGAGGCTAGTAATACTAAATTTGAACCTGAAATATGATATAAAACAGGGTCCTGATGTACTCACTAACATACAGAGAACTAAATACCCAGTGTACTTGTAGTGTGTGTTTGTTACACACAGCATGGCTATACCAAAAAACAACCACAGCAGTGCCCTAATGGCCTAACCCACCAAAATTTAGGCAACTTCAGTTGCTGCTGGTTGTGTTGACTTCATCGGTATCATGCTAGCAAAGCTAACCACTGTGCTTACACATATGGTACCATGCTTTCTGAGACGAGTGTGTTAAAATGTTACGCTTTTTAATAACTTTCATTGCCATAGTAGTTCAGCAACAAACTTCAAGAGAAACCAGGCAAGCCTGTCACTGTACATTTACTCTCCTCAAAATGTCAGCAGAACATCAGCAAAATAACAGTGAAAGTCAACTCAGTTTTCATACAAAGACACTTTCACAGAACAGCACAAAATGACGTGGAATTAAATCCCGATGAACTTTTTATTGACAGGAAAAAAAGCCCTAACTGTTACAAATGAAACGAGGTTGTTAAGATTACATACTGCACCTGAGGTATTCCATCAGTGGTGGAATAAACACTGCTCTTAAAAAGTAAAAGTAAGCGAATTGTAAGGACTTTACTCACAAGCTAGCCCTCAGAGATCGTATGACAGAGGATTAAACACATGCAGTCACACCCTAACAAGTAAAACATTGTAAGTTTACACTCCTAGCTGGCACCAAACCCTAAGAATTGTGTCATTTGCTGTCTGCTGGGATTCCTTTCTACCTTTTTTTTTTTAAAGTAGTTTCTTGCTGGTTCCAGCCCAAACCTGCCAGAGTTAGACTCATTGCTGACTCAAGAAAAAACGTAGTAAGAAGAGAATACATAGAGAAGCAGTGCACATAAATCAGATCCTTAGAAGTATAAATTAAAAAGGAAGCTTTTAACATAATTGCATCAGATCTCAAGAAAACGAATTTGTAGCACTGAAAAGGAAAGAGACTACTTTAAGACTAAATGCATCCTCCCCATTACATTATGGGTTTAGTTACTGCACCAGGCATGATATAATGGAAGCAACTACACACGTGTATGAATGCAGAAGCAAAATGCATAATCCAATGAAGTATAAAGCACAGCAGTTTCTTTGAAAAAGTAAAAATACCAGAGACAAGAATGATAACTAAGAAGGGCTTTTCCTTAATATCAGATGGTAAAAACTAAGTTTTTTATTAGAGAAGAAAAAGGTATTGAAATACCCTCTGTAATACTAAACAAGCAAACAACAGAACGACTACACATACCTCAAATAATTGGCTGGATGTTACACCATGTGTATGCTACCTCCTGGTTGTGTCGAGTAACAGAGGCTATAAACATCCCATGGACACAGTGCTAGAGTTTCTATGCATATGGGAACAACCAAATCAGCCAACTTGAATTAAGCTTCCAAGTTTATACCATAAGTCACCATCTTAATATCAAGTGAAACTGAAATTTTCATAACAAGATTTTCAAACAAGATAGTCTTTATTTTTTCCCAATCTTTAGGAATAGCAAATCAAAACAGTACAAGAGAAAAAAAATGCTACTTTTAAAGCTAATTCAGATTAAATATTTTTTTAACTTACTTCAGATTTTAATTTTGTCCTAGAATTATATTTCCTGTGTTGTAAAGTTAGCTTACTCTTTAAACATTTTTGCCAATAATTTTCTGAGTAATGATAAAAATCAAAGCTTTAAAATTTTTTAATATTCATATGCTTAGCCAGTAACACCTCTTCATAATTAAACAGCAAAAGAAATCATACGTACAAGTGTACATGCAATATACAAACAGTCATCTGGAAAAAATTTTTGCTAATTCAAACTGTAAACAAGTATTACATACAAACAATGCTAAATATTCTACTCTGTATTACAAGGTGGGAAGAAGCAAAGAAATTATTAAATCTTGTTGTGAGACAAATGTTAATGGATAAAATTGCCAATCCATTTATACAAACAGAGGTTCAGGCAATTGGAAATGCCCATGTCTTATAACATAAATTTATTTAATCCTGCATCCCTTCAGCATCACCATACAGCAGCTTCATTACATATAAAGAAGTCTGCCTTAATACTATTCTACAATAAAAGAAGCTAAACATCATTGACTACAATAACAACAACAAAAAAGCAATTCCTGTATTACTAGTTTAAGACTGTTAGGTAAACTTTGGGGAAAACAAATCAGACACCACTTCTGTTCCATTATCATTACCAGTGTATTTTTCTCACCAGCATACTGGTTTGCCCCAGATATTTCTTACCATGCTGAACTACGCATAGCTTTGGAAATACATGCAGTTGTTCTTTGAAATGATACAGAAGCAATGGAGTACTTTAGATAGGTTATGAAACAGTGCTGCATCACATCATAAAATTTTAGTCAGGTGGGTCTATAGGTTTAGTTTATGTCTTTTATATATGTATACACACACACACACATATATGAACACAAAAACCCAGAACATCATGTCATTATGGAATACCCACTCATTAAAATCATCATTGAATTTGCTACGACATTATTCATATATCTTCTACTACTGGGAACAGTTACAAAATGTATTAATGGATTTGTGTCCTATTATTGTTAACTGTAAATCAGAAGCATAAAGATAACTGGGAAAAAAAAAAGCTACAAGACCTGTATCTCCAGAAAAACCATGCTACCATGTCTCTTTAAAAAAGATATTTCTAGAGTATTCAAATCTCTTCAGTCATATTCTAATTTCTCTGCACCACCACAAATGTGGATGAGAAAGAAACATGTATCAAGATCAATCAAAAAAGCTCTACTGTATTCAAAAGGTGTTTGGTATTGCACTGGGCTTACAGAGGTAGCCAAGAACTCCTCCCTCAGGCAGAACCACTGAAGTGGCTAAAAGTAAACAAACAAGAAACACTTGTTTTGTCTGGAGACAGAAGAGTTACTCAGGGCTACAACAAATTTGGGAAGAGTTAATTACATTCGATACATCATGAGGAATGGCACAACTGCAGAACACAGCAAAGACTGAGAATAATCCTGATCTTCAAACAGGCAAAGCTGCATAGCAAGAATCATTGGCACTGACCGCAGGCATTCCTTGTGCAAACTTCCCTGGCTTGGCCTCCTGACGGGACTGTCAGCACCACAGAAGCCGCACGAAGCTAAGAAATAAAAGATGCAACTAATGGAGAAAAAGCCGATGTTTTGATCAGCCTGCCACAGAGTGTGGTGCTCAGAAACACGCAGGAAGCCATGAATTGAGAACATATAAAAACAAACCTGCAAGCAGGTGAAAGCCTCCTTCGCCCCACAAGCAACCCTCAGATGCATTTTGCACGCCTGCTCCAAGAATGTGCTCTCTCCATTAAATGTTACTGCCAGAACCAAACAAGCAATGAACTCATCCACTTTGTCCATAAAAGCATATGTAGGAGAAAAAAATTCAAATTAACTTCTACTGCAATTTTTAATGATGACAGTGATATGGAATACGCAGAGCTGACTAGAATATCAGACAGATGGGCAGCTGAAGAGACTGACACAATTCTGCCTGAAGGTTGAATCAATCTCAAAAAAAGGTCTTGTGCTACCAAGAAAATTTATCATCAAATGTGCAAAAACCTAGTTTAGGAGAAGTTTCAAGGAGTGGAAGAAGTGATAAAATTGAGAAGGAATATCATACTGTGTAAATGGCTTTTATTCAGTGATGCAGTAAACGTGAAAATTCTCCCTTAGTGCGAGGCAGAGTAAACAGAAGAGGATTAACACCACAGTTCAGATCTCTACCTGAAGGCAGTGCCAGGGAAGGCGCCCGACCGCCCACACTGCTGCTGCAGGCAGCTGGCACCATGGCTTCGCATGGAGCAGAGAGAAAGCTGGCAGGGCTGCTTGCTCACTTACATCCCAAAACAATCCCGAGCTGGACTTGGTCAGCATCCTACTCCTCAGCGGTGTCTCAGTAAGCCAAAGCAGCTTTGGCTACCTGCCCACTATCAGCTTCCCTGCAACAGAAATCGCTCCTGTTGCTCGCTGAGAAGTCAAACACCGCAGATAAACAGAAGCACACACCTACCATTTCTCTGATCATTTTTTTATGGCAGGAATAAAAATACATCAAAGGCAATTTTCATACCACCTTCAGTCTTCATTCTAAAAATGAAAAACGTTTTCAAGATACATTTCTAACAAATGTGTAGTATGTAGCTTCATACAGCAAAGATCTTTCCACACAGAGCAAAGGGACATAATTGTGCAATGGAATTCTAAAAATCTTTGCATCAGACACTTAACACAGAGACGATTCCTTTCACAGACACCAAATAGCTACATTCACTGTGTGGATGTGGTATTTGTGCATTGACCATGCCAGTTTTAACAGGTAGGAGTATCCCGCCCCTCCCCAAATCTTACATCTCTCTAAAATATAATTCAAATAGCCAGAATCAATAGTAATACCAACCAAAAAGAGAAAAACGATGATATAATAGTAATTTTAGTACAGATACTGCTTAGTCTCTAACTTGTATTAAGTGACTTTTTTGATCAAGACATATAAAAACAAGCATAAAAATGTAACAATGCAAGTCACCACTTTGCCACTCAGACCATAATTATAACACCACCACTGCTCATCATTTAACTCATACAACAGTGCTACAGCTGTCTGAAGAACTCATTAAAAGAGCAAGACACAAGCATCTCCAAATAGTAGCTGTTAGGATTTACCACCCTAGATGATTATCAGTAACTGGGGCTTTTTTTAACCTCCCGTATTTTTTAACATATTAATACAACAGCAGCAATTCATTACTTAACACTGGACTGGACAACAGTTCAAACAGTACATGTTAAATGATATTATTTTTTGGGAGGGATTTTTCCTATCAAAATAAAATACAGAGAAAAAGTAAAGGATAACAAGAAGTAATGTGCAGTCAAGATCAAGACAGTGGTAAAGAAAAGTTAGCCACAAAAAGTTTCAAGAAACTGAGGACAAAATTTCTTCAAAGTTTTCATTTCAACTATGACTTGAAATGAGAAAAGCTCCAAATTAACGTGAGTAAAGTTAATCTCATTTTGTAAACAATACATTAGTTTTTAATCTGAATTTAACATTTCTTACATTGCCCTGAATAAGGATTCACTAAGTCTACTTTAATTGACCACAGCCTTGTATGGAATTCTATAAAATAATACTCAACACAAATATTGAGTGCTTAAACTTGAGTACTATTTAATTAGGCGAACAGAGATTCTAATAAATGATCTAGTCTTACCAAGATGAAATAATCTTTGTATAAGGTAAAACAAAATACTTATGCAGGTACCATGAAAGCCTTCTCCACCACAAAGTACATTTAGTTCAGAAGTCTCCTCTTATTCTACTTTGCTTGCTCACACATTTTTTTGTAGATGTGAGGTGCTTATTTCAAGTAATGGAAGATGCTAAGGAATAGCAATGGTCCTTTTACCACCATCTTCTTCAGACTCTCATTTAGGTAGCTTTGCAGTTGCCACATATTATTATCTAGTGCTGGTCCACAAACTCAAGCACCCACTTACTAAATGCTTTAAAAGATTATTGTCACTAAATCTTGAATATATGAACCTCTCAGATGCTCATTTAGCAGTAACAGCTATTACATAGCTTTTGAACTACATTGGTTTATTTTAAAGACAGCATTATGCAAATCCTAAATGGAGCTACTAACTAACAAAGTAATGCTCAGCATGAAGGTGACTTAATCCCACCACTTAAGGAAAGCAAAAACTTGATAGTTTGAAAAACCTTGTCTAACTTGTTGAATCAAGCACCATTTCAAAGCACCACTTCCAACTGACATGAAAAGCTTCATGATCAGTGATTAAGTATCTTGTTGAACTACTTCAGACAAAAGATAAGAAACTGGTCTTTAAAAATAAACAGAACAGAGTATATTGTTTTCAACCTATGATTTTCTTTTAGTTAGGCACCTCCAAAAACATACAGGTTCCAGGAGCCCTACTGTAAAGAAAACCAAACCAAACCAAAAAACCTATGAGGTTTTGTTAGTTCTTTCCATACCCATTGCTAACTAGCAGCCCTGCACCTCTCTACCAATTCCTACTAACAAAACAGGACTCCGGATTTCGTCACTGACAGATCGATGAAGAAGAAGAAACAGAGGAAGCACCAGAACACATTCAAGCTGTGACCTGTAACACTTGGCGGTCTTTTAGCTTTCCAAAAGACCAAGATTTCTGATGGAAGGAATCACAGACACTGAGAGGCCCATGGGAATGGATGCTTCTTTCTCACCGCAGTTAACAGACTAACCAGGAGATGCCGCATAACTGAGAGGCTATTAAGAGTTTGTCTCTAGATAAAAAATTCTGTCAAAAGAACTCAACCAACTGTAAACTGGAGGGAAATGCAGATGCTGCATGTCAAATAGGTATAGTTTGAGGGGAATTCACAGGCTGCCTGGGAAGAAGAGAAGAGGAGCGAGTAGGAGGAGAGGCACTACTGTCCAGGCCTCCATCCCAATGGCCTCTACTCACCCACAGACCGGCTGAGGCTGCTCCTCCCGCAAGGAGACCATCTGGGCATCAGCAGCAGTGGGAAAAATCCCACTGTGCAACCAGGAAAGTGGGGAGAGCACCTACAAACAAAATGGAACAAAATGTAAAACTGAATTTAAGGAAGATGAGATAGGTGAAGCTCACTGGATTCAAAATTCTAAGGAAATATATTTGAAACTTGAAAAGGAAGTCAAATCATATATCCCAAGCTTAGCAACGGTTGTCTAGAGTGTTTTTAATAAAATGGAAGATTTTATCCCAAAGAAATTCCTGTAAACATTCTGACTATAAACAGCTATATGAGAAATTCAGTTTACATACAAACTAACTTCATGAACAAAAGATACAAACTACCTAGAAGAAACCATGAGAAACCCGCATCCAATAAATTAAATCAGTATTCCATGTACTAACATTTCCAGACCCGTGTCAATCTACAGCAAAGCAATGACATAGATTGTAATTGTAATTACTTATTGTCATCTAGGACAAAACCAAAATAAAAGCACACATGCTGCATCTGAAAAAAACTGGGGCTTAGGAGAAAGGCAAGTGGTATTTGTTTATATAAATATTTCCCCTCCTCAATTTCTAAATCCTTATTACATCAGAAGAAAATTATAGACAATTACACTGCACTACAAAGTGACATCCCTTACAACACAGTATGCCAGTCTGGGCCTTGAGATCTATCAATATTAATAAAAAAACAGATGAAATTGCCCATCTAAGCTCTATGACAAGGAACTTATGAGTTTGTTTATACCATTTGGTTTAAACACAAAAAAATTACAAACTCAACTACTAATCTTTTTTGTCTGTGCTACAATGTAAGCCTTCGATGGATCTATTACCTATAACTACTGTTAATTAAACAAGTATACAAAGAGAATATTTTCTTCCATGTAAAAGACAGCTGGCTAGCAACATCTTATTAATTAAATTCTAAATCCTGTACTGAAAAAATATTAGCTAAAAACATCTTAATCATCTTTGACAATCAATCTCACCCTAAATGTTTAAAATAATTAATCATGTTGAAGACAGATGAGTTATTTGTTTAAAGGCTACAGTCATAAAACCTATTGGTCTCACATTTATAGAGCTATTTAGAACTAACACAAAGGCATTTTTTGCATGAATAGCTTCCTGCAATTCCAGAATCCCTGGAATGCAAATTCAGTTATGAAACCAATTAATCTTTTAAGTTACTTAATTATCTCTCAGATCCAACAAACAGGCAATTGTAAAATACGAGAGAAACAGGAGGCAGAATGAAAGCATTTGTAACTGTACAATGTCTAACCTATTCCAGAAGAACAACTGTCCTCTGGAAGTGGCAATTTCCTCTGCAAGGCATGAGCCCTGGTACATCTGCAAGCAGCTGGGCTTGCAGCACTCTGTCTGGAGTGTTTCTCAAGTGCCTGGGTATACTCCATTTGAGATCTGCACATATTGTCATCAGAAAAGGTGAATGTGAAACAGATTGTCAAGAGCAACAAGCACCTTGGATTCAGCTCTCATTTCAGAAGGCTCACTTCAGCCTTTCTGGAGCAGAAGGTTCATCTGCCTCTCTTACCCTGAAGTAGCCTACGTAATAGCCTGAGTAATTTTACTTTATATATATAAATATTTATTACTTCTGAGCAAAAAGTTAGCTTTTCTTCACTGCAATTTATCAGGTTTGATTTAGCACTGACCCCTGTTAAGATATATTTTTTCCCCAATTTACTTGATTTTTGTTAATTTCCTCTTATTTTGTCTACTTGCTGCATTAATCCTGCACTTTCATCTGCAGAGGTTTGCCCCACATATAACACTGGGAACAGTGGTAAATATGTGCTTCATGTTCTCAAGAGACCAATACAATACTTTACACATTTGCCTATTACAGATTCGTGACCTTTTCTTTAGGTCTGGATAGTCCATAGCAGTTACCTTCTTTTGCAAATGGAAACTGCTCACTTTTTGGAAACGTCAAGAAAAAATATTTTTAATATTACTTTTTGCCCATTCAACACATTGCCCTTCAACTCCTGATTTCAACCATATTTCAGATGCACATGTCTGGTTTTCTTTGAAACCAAACCACAAGTGCCATAGATGTTGCTCAAAGTTTTAAAACAAAAAGCACATTATGTTGAAAAACTATATAGAGGAAAAAAAAAAACCTGCAGAACAACAAAATAAGGTAGCATTAAGTCTCTGGTTTAGATTACATTTCAGCATTAGAAATTGTAACTAACACTTTTTATCATTTGCCATTGAAATCGTATTTATCATATTTTGGTTGCTTCTAACTAGCAAACTTAGCCCTTTAACCCAGAACTCCTTGTATTTCAGCACCAGTATTTTCTATTAAGGAGAAAAAAACATCACATTTCAGCAACATCAACTTGGATTTCTTCATGGAAATGAGAAAAGAGAAGCAATACTGGCATTCCTTGCCAGTGCTAAAAGCAAGTTAATCCTTTTTTATTTGAATTTCTCAAGCTTATGCAATCTGCTAGCACCTCTACCTGAGAGGTTTTAAACTGGTTGCCAAATCCAGTCAAATGAGGACAGAGTTTGAAATACAGAAAAATAAACTTGTAAAAGGTAAGGATAAGGAGGAATAAAGCCAGTATCTGATTACTGCCATTATCTAGCAACCTGAGAAAAAACCTTATCCACAGAAAAGTGGAAAAGGTGGTTTCTTTGTTGGTGGGTTTGGGTTGGTTTTTTGGCGGGGGTTTGTGGGGATTTGTTTGTTTGTTGTTGGGTTTTTTTTAATTCAATACTCTTTTGCCTTTTAGAATAGTTGGCAGTCATCGTATGTTTTGCTGTTAATTGCATACCATGCATGCATCTTTCTTTGCCTAGTGCAGGTGCCATGAAAGATGCAAAGAGAGGCAGAAAAACATAAAACACAGCATAAGCTTTTCTAACAATGATGAGGAGCTTTGTATCACCTAAACATGCTCAGCTTGAGGCATCCAGCTGAAGTGTCTGAACTATGAACCCAACCTCCCCATCCTGACATAACACTATGGACAAGTCTGGATACCTGCAAAGGCATTTTGGACCTTTGGTGACCTGGATCATCTTCCCCAGTTTTCCTGCTAACCACAATGCAACAAATCCATACTTTTGATACACTAAAAAAAGTACAGAATGTATCATAATTACACCTATCAGAAACTACCCTAATCCAAACAGCCCAGTAAAATCTTCAACTCTTTCAAAGAACATATGTAGCACAATATTTACAATGTATAGGTTTTCTGGGCTTTTCTGTGAATAGAGAAATAGTAAGATAGATTATGATGCAAGGACAAAACACTCTAGAAAGGAACACTTTAATTGGTTTTTCATGTTTTTAGTATCTTAACTTTTATACTAAATTTATGTTTATAGGCTAACAACCATACCAAGGCTAAAAGATATGCTGCAGTGCTGCTAGACACCATACTCTGCTATGAAAGAGACTGAAGTAAACTAGAAGAAGGGAGAAAAGATATAATGATATTTTTTATTTATGAAGTTTGTGCCATGTACAGATGTATGTGGGAGAAGGTAAGAGCTGCAGTGTAGAAGAGACATTGGAGGAGGAGTCAGAAGAGGCTGATCGGGGCAGACAACCGGAAGAGGGCTGAGAGGAGCTGTTCAGCCAGCAGAGGAGAGAAACTCTCCATATTGGAAGCACCCACCATTAATCATCAGGTAGTTTAAACTGCTGCAATGGCTAGTTGAAAGGACAGCTTTAAACTCTTTATGGCTCTTCTACAGGGCTGCTTTTTGAAGTCTTTTACTTCAGGCACAGAAGTAAGTTCAAGTGCCCTCATGAAGTGAAGAAGTTTTGTCAACCTCCAAATACTGTAATACAGACTAGTGGCAGATGACCACTTCAGGACATCCTTTAACGTTATACTGCAAGCAGCACATGACAAAAGTGAGCAAGTACAACTTGATTTTCACACCTTCCTCAACGAGGCTTTAGAGATGAAAGTTCAGAAACAAGATGTCTAGGGCACTTCTCACACAATAGAACATTATTTTCTTCCTGCTGAAGTTCTCTTGTTGGAACAAGTCAGCATGATATGAAAAGCATTTTGAAAAATAGAAATACTGTAGTTTTACAATATTTTCTTAGCTTTAAATTAGCTCCATGAATTAAATGATTAAGCACTTAGAAGGGAAGTAGAGAGCAGTCTAAAAAACTCTACAGTATCTTTCATATTTTTGAATTTAAAGTAGCTATCATTGTAACAACAGAAAATTAAGGTTTAGTCTACTGTGCAAGACAGGATTTTGACCCTATTAAAATGCTAAACTCTGTAGCACTTTCGGTGAACCAGGAAAAGATTGCTGAGGCAAAGTAGGACACTCATGAAAAGCAGCAGGGAGAGAGGTGCAAAACCTCTAAAGCAGAACAACAAAAAAGTTCTTGCCGTTACTCCATATTTACTTGCAACAAACTTTCTTGGAAAAATTAATTTTGGATGTCAACATTTGTTGGACTTCTTTCTCGCCCAAAAGAGACGCAGAGAAAATGTTCATCTGTATTTTCAGATATTTTGTTTTAAAGACTGGATTTCTCATGACTTCATGGCTACTTCTTCTACAGTTCTGAAACAAGACAAGACTGTCTCAATTGAACTATGAAATTAAAATCTAGATGTTGTATACGAGATGAGACACACTACCAAGAGTCAATTTTCTTCCAAATGTGAATGGTAATAGTATGAAAATCAAGTCACACTCTAAAGAAAATAATTACATGTTCTTCATCCACGGTTTTAGGGCAAGGGATTGCAATAACCTTTCAAAAAATATATGGAAGTTATTTTGGAAAATGGTCACTTTCTTGCAATACTTTGGCATTGTAACACAACTATTAAAGCAATCATTTATTGCAGAATGCAGCTTTAATAATTTTACATAATACAACCCTTGCAGTTTGAAGATACCAAGATGGAAGCATACTAAGAATACAGAAGAATTAATTCAAATATTTAGTTCACAATTATCACAATTTCTGAATTGGATGTTATTTCTACTGCTCTACAATTGTTTCAAAGAAGCAAAACCCTTAAGACTCTATTTTAAAGGTTGCACTGACAACAATGATTAGTCTTTATGTTCAAAGGAAAGAACAGTATGATCCAGCCCGTGCCTTCCTGTCTTACCTGGAAATTTTCCCTGCAGTAAACACTGCATCTTTTTCAGCCAAGCAATAGATATATTACTCACCCTCTTCCTTGAAGACCTATACTGAAGTTCACAGTTGTGTGGAAGAGAGCATAAAAGCCCTTGCAAGTAGCCTTTTTATTTTTAATAAAGAAAATTATTTTTTTTCTCCATAGAACAAAGTCAGTTGTATTATTTTATTTAAATCAGGAAGACAAAATACACAAGGTCCAAATTTCAAACCTGAAATTCAAGTCCCAGAGTCTTATTTAATTATTCCATACATATACTAAAAAGGTCTTCAATTTGGTGAAAAACTTCAAATAAAAATCACATTACAAATTGTGGCAGTTAAATACTATTATAAACAGCCCATTTTTATTCAAAAAAGTAAAAAAGTTT
This sequence comes from Dicrurus megarhynchus, assembly GCA_013399195.1. Taxonomy (NCBI): domain Eukaryota; kingdom Metazoa; phylum Chordata; class Aves; order Passeriformes; family Dicruridae; genus Dicrurus; species Dicrurus megarhynchus. Next base: position 990,633 of record VXAD01000990.1, read on the forward strand.
TTATGTAATTGCAGCATGCTAGTTCACATATCACAGAATAGTTCAAGCAGGACAGGACCTCCAGAGGTCATCTGGTTCAACCTCCCTACTTGAGCAGGGCCATACTGAGCAATCTGCCCAGGATCACATCTAGATGGCTTCTGAGTATCTCTAAAGATAAAGACTTTGGTTTAACCTGTGCCAGCACTTGGTCACCCTCACAGTGAAAAAGAGCTTCCCGATGTTCAGCGGGAACCTCCTGTGTTTCAGTGTGCGACCATTGCCTCTGGTCCTGTCACTGGGCGCCACTGGAAATAGCCTGTCTCTGTCTACTGTACACCACCCCTTCAGGTAATTATATACACTGTAGAGACCACCCCCGAGCCTCCTCTTCGACGAGCAGAACGGTCCCAGCTCTCTCAAGCCTTTCATCATGGGAGACATGCCCTAGTCACTAATCATCTTTGTCCTCTTTGACGGACACTCTCTGCTATGGCCACAGCTCTCTTGGAAAACCCAGACCTGCACACAGTACTCCAGGTATGGCCTCATCAGGCTTGAGTAATGGGAAAGGATCACCTCCTTTCACCTGATGGCAACACTCTAATGCAGCCCCAAGATACCATCAGCCTTCTGTGCTGCAAAGGGCACAGAGCTGTCCCATGCTCACCAGGACAGCCAGAGCCCCCTCTGCCAAGCTGCCTTCCAGCTGGGCAGCCCCCAGCATATACTGGTGGTGTCTGGGGTTTTCCCTCTTCAGATGCAGGACTTGGCACTCTTTCTTGTTGATCTTTATGATGCTCCTGCCAGCCCATTTCTCCAGGCTGTTGGGTTCCTTATGGATGGCACCATGACCCTCTGGTGTACCAGCCAGTCCACCCAGTTCTGCATCATTAAAGAATTTGCCCCATCATTCAAATCATTAATGAAGATGTTCAATGGGACTGGTTCCAGTACTCACTCCTGGGTACACCACTAGCTGCCAGACTCTAACTAGGCTTTGAACTACTGACCACCACACTGTGGACTTGTCCATTCAGCCAGTTTTTACCACGCTGTCTGCTCACCCAACCCATACTTCATCAGCTTCTCTTATGGAGGATCTTATTGGAGGCAGTGCCAAAAGTCTGATTGAAGCCAAGGTAAGCAATTGTCCACTGTTCTCCCCTCATCTACCAAGCCAGTCACATCATTATGGAAGGTTATTGAGTTGGTCAAGCATGACTTCACTGTGGTGAATCCATGTTGACTAGTACACAACTTTTTCTTTACTAGTGTAGACCACGTACATTACTCCCTTGCTTTACACTCCATTCAAATAAATTTTGCAATCATTCATACATATGCATCCCCAAACTATTTTAATACCAAGTGGAAGAATCAGTATTATATACATTGACTGCTCTAACACTCACATACCACCCCACCAAAACAAACAAACAAAAAAGCAGCTGTTGTCTCCAATTAAGCTTATGAATCTTTTTAGTAAGATACCCAGAGCTTGACTTTAAAACTGCAAGTGATAGGAAAAATAATAATTTAAAGCTTAACCAGCCTTAACATTAATGAGATTTTTTTTTCCAAGTTTTAGCTTGCAGGTTGTAGATCTTTCACACCTTAATCTTTAAAATCCATGTACCTACCCCACTCACTAGGATCTTTTCTGCTGTTACAGAATTGTAATAAAAATAACCATAACATCTCTCTTCATACACTAAACACACTGAAGCTGTTTTACAACGTAGAACGAACTTTTCCAATTCTAAAAAATTACAAACACATCTAGGAATCTTTTCCTAAGAGCACAAGCTAGTTATCATTAGTAAGGTTCTTGAACTGATTTAAAAAAAGAGCTATAAGAGCAAGTCAAAGGGAAAATAAGCAAATGCACACCTAATACCAATACCTAAGGCAAGGTTTGGCTCACTGCCATGAAAAAGCAATCTATATTTAAGAAAAAAACAGAAAAAGGAAAGATGACAGTTAAATAGTGAGGCTGAAGGACAAATGGTCACTCTCACAAAAAGTGCAGCTGCCACCCTCAGATTACTAGACTGTCCCACAATGCCATTATCCCTAGATCCTTATTAAGCTCTTGATAAGATATCAAATACAAATCTTGACACTGCTACATTTCCAGTGCTAGCCTTCATGCTAACCAGATTTTCTGACTCTTTGCAGTTACACATTTGTTGGTATCCTTTGCTTACTTTACATGTAAGTCGAACAGAAAAAGATTTTTGTTTTTAATCTGTATAACCCTTAATGTAATTTGAGATGCTCATGCAGTCTTACACTATGGCAATGTCCTTTAAAAAAATAAAAAAAGCAACACCACCTCAAAACACATGATCATATGCAGTCTGTCTATATTGCTAGCCACACTGATCAAGATATTTAACTGCTATACTTGGTTACAACAACTCACAAAAACAAATAAATATCAGTTTTTAATACAAACTGTAGGTAAAACAAAGTGAAAGAACTATTCATGAGCATATGACTACAGCACAAGACTATGCTGATGATGTAATATTAAAATTGTTATCTTCTGTAATTCAAGATTACTGTCTAGTCACATCAGCTAAATTTCAGTAAAATTAAGTTTAAGCTTTCAACCCAAACCAGCTGGTAAATATGCACTTTGAAACAGTATTATAGATGACAGGGCAGGAGACCAGAATGGTTGACTATGCCTCAAAAAAAGAACTGAAGTCCTCGGCATAGGAGAGACTGCTAGGGAGTTCATCTCACATTTAATAATCACATGGAAAGTTCAAGCTTTGGCCGAAGATGTAAATTCCTTGTGGAAGTAAAATGTCCTTCAGAACTCCAACACTTGGGAATGGGTTATTATTACAAAGCCTTAGTGAAAAATCGCTATGGATAAACATGTGGTTTATTTCAGATAACTGATTTTTAGATTTGTGTCATGTCCTTGGCGTTACTACTTGTAGAACCCTGCATTAGCACAGCCTTTCTCTGCCTCTGGAGCTGTACCAGCACTGGGAACAGCAGCTGGCAATGGTCTCAAGCCAGACTTCCTATGGTTCACCACAGAGCAACTACCCTGTGGTGAACCACAAGCTGCAGTGCTGGGGGGCCACTGAAGCAACACAAGGCAGCCTGCAGTCGCTGGGGAATTCTGCCAGGTTCCTATACAGACACATCAGAAAGGAGAGACAACAGACCACGGATTAACCTGTCAAATGCTCATTAAGGCAGCTGTGCTCTTCCTGTACTGAAGTCGGGTATCTCCGAATGTGCAGGGGTATCCCCAGGGCAGTGCTCTGCTCACTCAGGGGCACACTTGTAGTACTCAGTGCTGAGTGTGTTATTCTTCAATTAAACAAACACTCAGCATTTGGTGGAGAGCCAGGAAGAAGGCTACCTGTTTGCTTTGTCCAGTGTGCTGAACTCTTTCAGGTGAGATCTTATGAAAGGCAGAAAGTGTCCCTTCCTCTGGAGGCAGCTAGCCACACCCAGCCAGGAAAAGCTGCCACAGTCTCCGGATGAGACAGCAGACAGGCAGACACACAGCAAGCCCAGGATCCCAGTGCACAGGAGATCCCTCAGAAGGCACACAACAGGTGAACAAACCAGCCACAGATGTGAAAAAGACAGCAGGATCTTCTCAAGGTCTAGATGGGGATTTGGAAAGGCTTACCAGGAATTAGGATGCCTGTGAAAACTGCCTGGCTGGAAAGCAAAACTCTGCAAGACAGAATAGATAGTTCTGATTCTAAACCATTAATGTTAACATTTCACCAAGCAGACACAAGTTCTTGTGGTATGCAGTTTGACTTAACATTTTGTACTCTTACATAATCTATTTTTAAAGTGAAAACTTAGCATTTTGGAAGACTTACTGTAAGCATGGTACAGGACAGTTTTACCTCAAAACATCCAAATCAGAAAATCTATTACAGAAAGTAGAAAAAGGATCTTTGCTTCTCCTTCCAAAATGTTAAAATTATTCAGAGGTTAAGTTTTGACATTACATACATGCAATTTTTTATCCAGCATCCTTGCTTTTATTATATAATCTGAAATTAACTAGCCTGAATGCCCATTTTCGTCTTAAAGTAAGGAAGGCCTGAATATCAATTTAAAGGTTTTTGGGGAAAGAATGAGTTCTATGGTTTATGGTGTGTACTGCATTTGAATATTTCCACTGGTTACTGCGTATGAGTAATCTTCCTATTAATCTCTTCAATTAAGTTTCACTGGCTAAAATTACAGTTGTCATTTTAAACTAGAGGTCAGATTAGATGGTATCTTCTGGCTTAAGATACAAGAATCTGGTATTGGAAAATGCTGTAACCTGAAAGTATGCTGAATTTTATCAACTAAAATTATGTAGGAGATGAGGCATAATTAATAACTCTACTGGACCTATTACTCCAAATATAAGAGCTCCCCTTCTTTTAGAGTAATATCCAAGAAACAGGTGCCTGGGTTTCATTAATTTCTACTATTTCAGAGTTAAACCTGTTATAGGCAGCACTATAATCTCCATATTTGTACTGCAGCACAAGGTGAAGCCTGACATGATTAGCAACTTAAAAGGAGAATCCTTAAAATGAGTACTAAGCATTTTCTCCATTGTGTCTTGGCTTGTCCTCTCAAAAATGTTCCACTAGGTGCTGAAAATATTTCTCCTTCCATTCATAAATATTCTTCCAAAAATTTAGAAACTAAGAACTGGAGTATGATTTTAAGATGATGAACTACCAATTAAAATCTCAAGAGCTCCTCTTAAGAAACCACTGAAGTGGGAATTTATAATTAAGGAGCAATGCAATTGCATGAAAAACTAAATGTTAAGGACATTGTAAAAATAAAGTGCCAAATTTCCTTGAATGATGCAGTTTCCAGAACATTACTTTCCTGTAAGCTACTGCTAGATCTATGTTACAGTCCAAGTCAGAAAGTTTTAAATGGCATAAACTGTTCTTTCACATCCTAAAAATATGACTGATACATACATTGAAACATGCTTGTTTTAAAAACAGGGAGCTCTGAAATTGCAAAAATCTGCATTTACTCCTCTGTGAAGAGATTGCTACAAGAGACTGATTATAAAAAGCAGGAGATACATGAAGTAAAAATTATGATTTACCAGACCTAAAATGCCTATTTATGAAATCTCAATATGAATAGATGCCATGCATATATATTTGGAAAAAGGAAAAACTAGTGAAGGAAGGAAGGTGAAAACCTTGACTCTCAGCAGAGCTTCAGGGAAGATCTTTTATTCCAGTATATAATGGCTACTTAAACAGGTCATCAAATGACCTAAATACAGTATGCCCTTTCAGCTGTATCCAAACAGACTTTCAGTCATAACACTGTTCATTAAATGATCAGTTTTTAGTCTCCCCTTCCCCTCCACAATTATTTCAAGTTTCTTTCTCTTTTGCCTCCCTCCAAAATATAAGCAGCATGGACAGAGACTCCCGGTTTCTCTGGACATACACAATATACTTTACTTCTTGCACAACTCATAATCATGTGGAAGCATTAATACATACACCACCACTTCCAGAACTGCCTGCAATACAAAAATCTACTCCTTTAACATGACACAGTAGCCCAATATACTGGTACTCCAGTAGTCAACATTCTAGCATTTAGCATTGCCCTCTATTATACTTATGCTGGTCTCCAATACCTCTATTTCAGCTTCTGGTGCAACTGAAGTCCTGCTTTTTTATATTAATAAGTCCCTGTTAAGCAAGTGTTAATTATTCAATATTCCTCAAAAGCAAAGTGAATACTTGTCAACATTTTAAAAACAAACTCACTGTTATTGCCACCCTTCTGTCCTGTCTTGCTTAATATTATATGACTCATGAACCACCTATACAGCTCCCATCACCTACTTAATAAAGCAAGTATGAAAAATTGTTGCAGTAAATTATACCAAATTAAAACAATGAGGAGACTATAGATCACCAAGTCAATGCAAAAAATCAAAGGGAAGAAGAGCTACAAAGCACAGAATTCTTCCCTCAAGTGTACACACAAGGTGGTAAATCTCCATGGGAGAAGCCTCACAAAAATGCTTTAATCTGAACCTTTTGCTGAAAAACTGACTGTGGGAAGTGCTGTTCTGCCCCGTGGTGTTTCCTACTCACACACCCAGGCACAACATCTTTCTCCTGCTTGCCTTCATCATGTATAGCACATTTTCTGTTGAAAACAGTTATTAAAACTTTCTGAATGCTTGAATTTACTAGGAAAGCATGAAAAGATACTTAAACTTATAGACAACTATTGCAATTTTCTTTCATAGATTTTCACATATACTGGAATAAGACCAATTTCTTGTCAGTGCCAAAACCAATTCAATTAGGACTGGTACTAAGCAAGTAACTCCCAAAGGCTCATCATCTGGCCTTTTGTTTGTTTTACAGATAAAATTTATCAAATGATGCTCTTCTAAAGCTCTTAAGTGTCTTCAACCATGAATATTTTTCTCCATACAATGTCATGAAGGAAGACAATGTATCACAAAATCTTGGGAGCAAAGACAGACTACAATCAAGCTTTTCATTGAAATTTTAATGCTGAGTTTTGGAAAAGCCTCTTTCCTTCTTGTGTACCTGAAAGACAGCTAACCCCACTGCTGCAAATATTTATTAAAATTTGCTGTCCTTATAAAAAAGGGTCAAGTTTTTCTCAGTCTACAGTGTGGACCAGTTCATATACTCAGTATAAAATAACCAAAGTCTGTGAACAGATAAAGTAAACCCAACCTTTCCCAGGCACTGCCTGAGTAATTTATGCAAACTCAAAATAAAGTGTAGTGGAGTTGGGCTACTCAGAGACAATTGCTCAGACACACCAGGATGACATCAAGAAAGCCAAAGTTGGGCTGTATTTGAAACTGGTAGTAGGGGTAAAAACCACAGGGATTTCTACAGGTTGCAATGACAGGAAAAAGAAGATTAAGGAAAGCAGAGCAGCTACGCAACGGAAGGAAGACCTAGCAGTAAAAATATACAGGGAAGGCTGATTTACTCTATGTCTCCTTTGCCTCAGTCTTTCCTGATAAGGTCTATTATCAACCCTCCTGGCTCTCTGCCACTGCACATTTCTAAGGATGAAGGACTATATCAGGGTTGAGAAAGGTAAAGTTGGAGACATCTAAGAGCAACTGGACTTACAGAATTCCTGAGTACAGAAGAAGAATACAGAGCTAGTCACTGTGGAAGCTACTTCTAGGTACATGAAATAAGTGACTCAGAATGGCCACCATTGCTGGAATTATGCCTCATCACTGCTACAACAAAAAGACTGGTTTGGTGGATGAGGGGAGAGCAGTGGATGTCATTTACCTTGACTTTAACGAAGCTTTGAACATGGGTCCCCCATAATACCTCTGCAACCGAAGGGAGAAATGGACTGGACAGGTGCCCTGCAAGGTGAGTGAATAACATGGTAGACTACCAGCCTTAAAGCATGGTGGCTACAGCCCTGAACAGCAGGTGACCCCTTACTGCAGTGCTCCTCTAATTGCTGGCTCCAAGTGCCTGAGTGGAGCTACAAAGAAAGCAGCACCCAACTCTCCAGAGAGATGCCCAGCAGGAGAGCGGGCACAGCAGTGTCATGAACTGCAGCAAGTGCCACTCCAGTTCAACACAAGGAAAATGTGCTTCACAGCAGGGTGGTCAAACACCAAATCTGTCTGCCTGAAAAGCAGCCTGCACACATCACATTTTCAAAATATTAGTTCAGTAACTTTTACATCTTAGCTCTAAACAATCTTCTGGGTTATGTGTGATTTTTCTTGAACAAATGTCATTTCAGCCCAATGTACTAGGTTACAATGGGCATTTCTGGTTTCTTAGGAAGCTGGCTGCATGCTTCATCACTTAAGACTTCAGGGCTGGTTTTTTGTTGTGGGTTTGGTTGTTTTTTTTTTATCACATTGCAGTACTTCTCATTCCATATCACTCACCAACTGTTTTCTACTGCTTTCTGCAAAAGTGTTTATCCTTGATTCTACAAGTTTTTACTAACTAATCAGTTGTTTATTCTCCCTCACTCTAAGTAGGATACACATCTGAAACAATTTCTGGTTTTGGAGTATTTTCTTTAAGGTCCATGCATAATTTATAACTATCACCATTAGCTATAATCACCTATAAGCTATCAATTATTAGTCAGATGGCTAATGGTGCAATGGAGTACCAGTAACTATGGCACTTCCACATCACATCATGCACTATTTTGTAGTTAATGTCTTTTATCATCTCCATATGGGAAATTTCACACAGAAGTACAAGTTATTCATTATATCCATATAGTTCCTTTGAGGAGGAAAATCAGCTGTTGCCAGAGTAGGGAAATGCCACTTTTCCAAATTGTATGAAAACAAGTGGAATGGGAAGTAAAAGCCTCACAGAAACCTGCAAGAATATTACCACTACAATTTTCTGAACAACTCAGAGGAGTAGGAAGAGGGAAAAAAGCAATTAAGCAGACTTCTCATGTTTTCTAAGAAAAGTGAGAAAATAAAAAAAGGACCTGTCTTGCATTGAATCTGTTTGCTTCTTCTTGCAGCTGACTATCAAGCCCCCTGCTCCCAATCAGAAGTGGTAAGATGGCATGGGTGCTAACTAGATGTATCAAAGCAGAAATCAGTGCTGTTTCTAGCTAGAACTACTGTTGGACTTTCTCCCAGTAGCATTAGTGCAAGAGAAACTGTTTGTGAAAGGGTCACTGTGTAACTTACAGCAAACAAAGGGCTAAAGACAGATGTGCCAGCCTTTAGCACACCTTGTATTTGACATGTGTAGCCAGTGTTTCTTTCTCCTTCAAGACATCTGGAAGCAGATAAAAGTTAAATACTTATGACTTTTAATAGCTCCAAGAAGATGCCAGTAAGTTCTCAGTACTAATTCACTATTTTCTTTTCAGCTCCAATAACCTCACTAAAATGTAACTGTCCACTAAAATCAACTGTGGGATAACTCCATTTATTTTCAGAGCCCAGCAAGCCTGGCTCTAGCCTCAACTGCCTTGGTTATTAGAGATACTAAAATACATGAGCACTCTCAAATTTTTATTAAGTTCTACAGAGATACATAGTAGTTTCTTAGATTAAGAAATTGAAGCAGAAAGAATATCTCTATTTCAAAGGACTGCCACACTTACAGAAAACTTAATATATTCTGTCTTTCTATACTTGCTGAGCAACCAGACTACATATATATAGAGCTGAAGTTAAGAAAGTCTGATCAAGCATTAACATGGTTTTAAGACACTAATATGCTTTCAAGGCATGAAGGGTGGAAATCTATGACAGAATGGTAATGTTGCCAAAAATAACTCTCACTTGCAAAGTTGATGACAATAAAACCAAGGGAAGTATTAAATTATGAATCAACTGATTTTTTTAAGTGAAACTCTTTGAAGGCAATGCTTCCACGTAATTGGAGGTCAAGTAAAAGTTTGACAATTGCAAAGATTACAAGATTAGTTTCTATTTATATATTTAACAAAGAGTCCAGTAACAAACCAAGTGTGTCTCATTCTCCAATGTTTCCCATTCTTGTTAAAGTACTGTTGAAAGATGCAAGGGACAGCAATATTAGTTTGTAACAATGCTTTATTCTATCCCGTAGAAAGGAATCGTTAACCTTGCATACTCAAGATCCTAAGGCAAACTCATGTGATACTGCATTTGTAATCCATCTGTCCTCCTGCTTTGCCCATAGCTTGTTTTTTATCACCATGCAAATTTCAGCAAATAATGTAAAAAATTACTTGCCTAAGCAGATTTTTTTGTCAGCATAACTACCTTACCAACTCTTCTCAAGGCCTTCTGGAGGCTTCCGTTCTGAAAACACAAATTTACCCCAACTCATTGCCCACTCAGAAGAATGGCAACCACTGTTCAATGAATGAGAATTCCACAACTCTTTTTTTGTGATTATACCTGCAAAATTATTGCAATATTTACCTGTAAAGAACGATAACTTTCCCAGTTTACTGTGACCAGATTTTTTACTATTGCCTTCTAATACCTTATGAAACTTATCAGGGGGACAAGGGTAATCAGGACAATTCCTGACACCTCTCCAGTAATTTTTAGTTTTAATAATTTTTAGTGCCAGCTCTGGCATAGTAATCACACTCATGCACTTTACACTGAAAACCAACACCAAAAAAGAGCTGCAATATTGATGCTGTACATGAAACTAGTAATTTTCATCACACAGCATCAAGAAGTTGAGAATCATTTTCATCACAAAGCATTGACAAGTCACCTGCTTTTCAAGGCTACAGTAATGGCAACACATACTGATTTTAAGTGGCACCACTAATTTTGCTCAAGTACAGATGGACAAGCCATCATTTTTTCACCTTTCTCTTTCTCTCGTTACAAAATACATGTGCTATTTTACTGGGATTTACTGATACCAATATGCAAACACCAAGTAGTCCATCCTGAAGCCTATTTTGCCATCACCCAGAAATCTTAGAGATTTTAAGAGTACTGGAACAAAACACATAATTCCAAACATATATCAGAGGCAATTCAATTAAGGAACATATGTTTGCCTACAACATTAAAATACTGCACAGATAAACAGCAGACATAACTTTGAAATGCCTTTATTCCTTTTGCAGGGAAATAATGCTCTTCTATTTGACAGATAAGAATAGCAAGTTCACCTGCAGCAAAAATTAATACACTTCCTAACGTTGTATTTGAGCACTTTCAATCCAGAAACACACTGGAAATACCTGCTACTCTGAAGCCTCTCATATTGAGACCGTCCTTTGCACCCTCAAAACTTGAAACAACTATTCTTAGATACTCTGATGCTCTGAGAGTTTAATGTCTGTAGGTAATACAGAACATTTTCTGGGAAGCCTCAGGAATGGGCTTTTTCATCCAGAATCAGTAATTTTTTCCAGAACAATTGCCATAAACTGGGAGGACTTTTATGGGAGGGGGATAAGTGTTACTTACCAGTTTTCCTGTTTATCGCAGTCTTCCTCTTCCTCCAGCCTACAACAGAGTCCTTATACTAAGTGTTACGGCTCCCACCTACCAGGAAGCAAAAGAATTGTCAATCAAGGTCATCAGGGAAGTACCAGCCTGTACTTCTATCTCAGCCACATTTCCATACCATGGATACCTAAACTGCATGTGAAAGTCCAAAAAAACCTCATCACTAACACATAATGAAGAAGAGAAAAGGAAAGTAATTGCTTGAGGCATTAGGAGGCTAGAGAGAAGCATTGGCTTGTTGATATCTCTCTTTCTCCCCTGCCACACATTTCTTAAATAGGAATCTCTGCTGAAAAGATCAGAGAGAAAAGAAAGATTGCTATAAACAGTTATCAGAGGCCAAATACATCCAAACCTGTGCATGAGGCATGCATCCAAACCTGTGCTATCTAAACACTAGGGGAACTGATGAAGCATAATGGGAATAGAACTTATTGCTATTATGGACACTTACTGATTTTGCTATGGCAAGACCATGTGCTATTAGGCAACAAAACCTCAACTGTCTGCAGTATTTAGCTGTATTGGCTACTGTCCTTTGAAGACAAACGCTATGAAAGGACTTATACTTCTCTACTAATGCAACTTCCAGAGAATGATCACACAAAGATTATATGCATCACTCCTATCTTAAAGTATTCTATCTGTACATGTGTATCTGTAAACTCTTTGATTGCTCTGTACACACACAGCTTTTTAAAAAGGGCCTGGACAAGCATGTTATACTTACCTATTCCTTTTGTTGGAATTTAGGAAAGTATCTGCAAAATTCATCTAATCTTTGTACAGAGGGGGAAAAAATTACCAATTCTCAGAAGTCTTTGAAGAGGAAGAATATAAAATGTATTGACTAGTGCAAAACACTGTTTTTAGGAACTGTGTGAGCTAATTTAAGACAATTTACCAGTCTAAAATGAGGACACATGACAACGTTGTCATAAGATTTCATGCTTCTAACATGCTTTTTACAAGTATTACAAGTGCTTTATCAAAAAAATGTGGCTTTTTTTTTAAAGTAAAAGTGACAGGCATCTCAGCTGCCAAAATTATTGGCATTATCACATTTGAAACTCAATCTTTGTGGAACTTAGAGGTATAAAAAGCTTAGCTACAGACAAGAGATTGATGGGATGATACATAAGATGATGCGAGAAAACAAGAATAAGAACATCTTCCTATTTGAAGTTCACCTTTCCCTGATGTTAACTTTCTTTACAAGAAAGTTTCTCTAAAAGTTTTTGAAATTCCATCTTTTAGGAGCTGAGAATCAAAAATAACCCACTGTTTCCACAAATTATATAAAGTTTTCAAGGACAATCACATTTTACTATCATTTACAGAAAATACTCTGTAAGTCAAAAGCCTCAAAAACCAGCTTTTTCTGTCTTAGCTGTGTCCATCATATTACATGTAGTTGTAAGCACCCAGGAACTACAGCTACCTAGGAAAGAGGGGTGAAATGAGAAACAATAGTAAATGAGAAAAACTGTCATTATTTGATAAAATAAATTAAACCACAAAACATCCTATGTGTCAAATAAAGACAACACATCAATGAAGTTGTATCTGTTTGAATTATTGACTTGACATACCTGGAGAACTCACTTCACTTAAGGTAAGAATGGCTCAGACAACACCCCAACACTAAGGTGAAAAAGTGAAAGGAATGGAGTCTCTTCTTTACAGACTGCCAAGGAGTATTCCTGGAGGGACACTCACAGGGGTAGCTCAAAATGTTAGCTTGAGAAGCAGGCCCATGGGAATCTCATTTGGTTCAACAAGAGCAAGTGCAAAGTGCTGCACCTGAGTTGGGGCAATCCCCAGTATCAACACAGGCTGGGGATGAAAAGATGGAGAGCAGCCCTGGGGAGAAGGACTTGGGGGTGCAGATGGATGAGAGGCTGGGTGTGAGCCAGCAACGTGCACTCACAGCTCAGAAACCCAATTGTGTCCTGGGCTGCATCAAACAGAGAGTGGTCTGCAGGGCAAGGGAGGGGATTCTGCCACTCTGCTCTGTGAGACCCCACCTGCAGTGCTGCATCCAGCTCTGGGGTCCTCTGCACAGGAAGGACATGGACCTGTTGGAGCGGGTCCAGAAGAGGGCCACAGAGATGATTAGAGGGATGGAACACCTATCCTATAAGGAAAGGCTGTGAAAATTTGGTTTGTTCAGTCTGGAAAAGAGAAGGCTTTGGGGTGACCTAACTGCAGCCTACCTGAATGGTGTCTACAAGAAACATGAAGAGGGACAAATTAGAAGGGAATGGAGTGACAGAACGAAGGGGAATGGCTTTAAATTGAGAGTAGGTTTAGATTAGATATCAGAAAGAAAGCCTTTACAGTGAGAGTGGTGAGGCATTTGAACAGGTTGCCCAGGGAAGTTGTGGATGTACCATCCCTGGAAGTGTTCAGTGCCAGACTGGATGGTAGAAGGTGTTGCTGCTCAGAGCAGCGGGGGGTTGGAACTGGATGATCTTTAAGGTCCGTTCCAACTCAAACCATTTGGTGAATCTCTGATTCTATGAAAAGGTTATGGTTTCATGTCTCCACAAAAATAGTGACAGATGTTTACATTTGGGCCTCTCTACTTTTCAGACAGTGCTTAAAAATCACTCAATCAAAATTATGGTAACACCTTTACCAGCAAAATACAAACCAAAAAACCATGGCAAAGGAAAGTTGAGAATTATATTAAATAAGGAATGAAACAAGCATTAAGCTTGTTTAAGAACAGAATAAACATAGAAGTGTACCCAATCTTCCTGCCATTCACACACAATACCCCTATGAAAATGAAGAGCCTTTGTATATGGAATTAGCCAGGATAACTGAGAGGAGCTAAAGATTCCCAGTTTGATGTCAGTAGCTGAATACCTCTAAAACTTTAAAGCTTAATAAAACATGTCTCATTAAGCATGAAGACCAGCAGGTTTAAAAAAACTCCATACCCCAGGGCACTGAAGATTTAACCCACACTATGCGATCAAAAATCTTGACCCAGTAGTTACTCTACAAAGAAGTGCTCAAAACACCTTCAAACACCTAACCAATGCTTTTAACATTGCTTTAAGTGCTACTCCATTCCCCACTCACTCACTGCCCATCAATATAAAATTCATTACAATAACAGAAGGAACATTTCTTCACATAGATGCATTGACCTAGAAAAACAAGCTTGTAAGTGGGCAATACTGCAGTTCTTCACTCTGACAGACTGCACCTTGCAACTACTCAGTATCTATCTTATCAAATGCTCTCTGAACACATTTGTAAACCATCAGGCCGCCAAAAGCCCTTCAACAGGTATTTAACACTACAATGACTTTTCAGGATGGCAGTATCACTTCTGTTAGATGTCCTGTTTCTGTCAAAATCAAAAGCAAAGAGAGCCCTTAAATTCCAAATCCACAGCTGACCTTTCTGCCCCAGAGAATTAATACTATTCACTTTGCTCAGCTGTATCTTCTGTACTTTTCCCTGTCAGTGATTCATCATCCAGTAAGACAATTTTCCTTAAGAGTGACACTCTTCCACTTGCAGTGACAGGCGTTCTTCTCAATCGCTCTCAAGCAGCTCAAGCATCTTGCAGCCTTCTCAAGACTGTCTTATCCTCATCTAGTTACAGAGCTAGGTTTTTATTTAGTTACTGCCTTCTTCACCTTCTCCCTTTTCCTCTACTCAAAACTGCACATAACTTACACACACTCAGTTATCTTCTTCAGTTATGTTATTAACACCTCTTTTGTTACTTCCAATCCTAGACCTTCCTGTGCACCACACCACTTACCATCATACCTCAGCCTTTCTTCTTTGATACTGACACAGACCTTAGGCTGTCAACTTTATCATCTATTTAGTTTCTCTCTTCTGTTTTTATATCTAAATAAACCAATTCTTGGTCACACCACTGCCTGTTTTCCTTTAATCAAAGTTGCCATCAACAGGCATCACTGCATTTCTTGCTCTATCCCATTTCAGTTTTCAGTCCCTTTGCACGTTAACACAACCAGTGTACACACACTGACGCTTGTATGGTATCACTTCACATCTTCAAGATGGGCATTTCAGGACAAGAGCAGTTCATAAAGAGAACTTTTATGAAGCAGCATCTGTCTCTCAATATTCAAATAGACGGCCTTAAGTTTTCTCTCCCTTGAATTTTTCTCTCTCACAGCTAAAATTAACTTGGAGTGATGGAAGTCCCTTAGAGCCTTAAGCTCCAAAACACTACCTTGAGACAGCATGGCATTTTCTTCAGTCCTTACTGGAGTTAACAGATGTTTCAATGAATGTTTAATAACAAAATTGTCACAGAAAGCCTGTTTGCTTCTCAAGGTTCACTATTGACTACATCAGTAATTATAACATGGAAAAGATTTACCAGGAATGACAGCACCAGAAAAGCAAAATGCTATTGAGAGTTTTCAACAGCTGTGCAGCAGAGGGGACAACTAGCATTTCAGAAGGTATTTTTGCTTTTGTTAATGCAAGCAAAGTTTGTAAGATAAGCAAGCAGAGATTTGCTTAAAATACAGTCTCTCAAGCCATTAAGAGCCATGTTTGAAAACATGGAAGGGAAATAAGGATACCAGCCTATACTGATGGAAAGCCTGCTACATGCAGCTCCCCCCGCAAAAAGGAAAGAAAAAATTAAAGTGCATAAAAGTTCTGTGTCTCACTGGGATACAGTCATTAGTGGTCTAAGCATAACTTCCACAAACTTTTCAGCCAATGACATAAACATCTAAGACTTGAAGTTACTCAGATGTATGCATCTGAAGGTGTCTGGAGCCGACAGAATTAACTAATGAAAAAGTGTATTTGGCACTTTACGAGGGGTAGGGGTAAGGAGGGTAGGGAAGATCAATTCAGAGCAAACAAAACCCAAAGCATCTGAAAATGCCTGTGTAAATTTTTCCAGGAAATTACCATGAAATGAAAGTTTCTCTAAAAGAAGTTACAAAAATCTATTTTATTACTGAAGGGCTCTCCTGGGCTTACAAAACAAAAAAACAAAACAAAAAGTTTCATGCAGAGCAGCAGTAGCGTATAAAGTGAACATAATGAAAATAGAAATTAAGGATGGATAATAACGGTCAAATTTTCAATTTCCACTTCCAGTGATATCAAGAAGACAAATGGTCTATATAAACCATGTTAATATTACCTTGTCTTAAAACTATAGCACTTATCAGTTTATCTGTGACAAGAAATGACAGGGCGTTCACTCTGTCCCAACTGCAAATTCCAACTAAACTTAGAAATTTGCATTTGCAGTAGAGCTAAGTATGTGGACAAGAGCAGTTACAATTTACTCAGCTGACACTCACCTAGCTATTATCAGATCAAGTATGCCCCACATCTTGGAGAGACAAAGTAAATCTGATTACAGAAGGATTCAAAATGGTTTGAGTGTAACAAACGCTCAACATAGTTAGCAAATATGCAGCAAGACTTAAGTGCAGATCTAAGACACTTTCATACATGCTTCCATGGATACTTCAGGAAACAATCCCCCCCTCCACCAAAAAAAGTAGTGCTTTAAGTATGTGGATAAGTAGAGCTGCTGCTGAGAAATATTATTCCTGTGAAAGGAACAGGAGAACATACTGTAAGGAAGAAAGCCAGTCAAGAAAGGTAGCAGGCTAGGGAAAGTAACTTCTTGTATTGTCTGAAAGAAATGGACGACTCTAGATGCAAGATAAGAGAAGAGATGTATTAAACAGAGAATGATTAACTTAGCATCATTCAACTTGAAAAGCAAACATATATTTTCATCTAAACAGTAGTCCTATTACAGGACTGCTAAAGTTAAAAGACCATAGACAATGTTTTTCCAGTTCATTTAGTACACTTACCAGCATTTGCTGTATAGACAATTTCATTGATGAGTCAGTTGTACTTCCTCTCTAAAGTGCTTTGAGGGAAGCTCAAGTGCATCCTCTTCCTCAATCTTTGAAGTGTTTACCTGTACCACCGGCTTTGAAAGTAAAAGGCAACAGGCAGGCAATGCAGAGACAGGAATGAGGCTGAGTACAATAGTATATTACTCCAAAAATATTTTAGTGTTGCTTTTCAAATCTTACAGGGACACACAGTCCTTTTAATTTTTTAACTGAGACTTTAGATACTATTTAAAAGATACTTTTTAAAAATCAACATTTTAGAATTCAGTCAGCAATATATCAGTTGACAAGAATATAAGAACAGATAATCTAAAATCATTTACATTATATACACAAATACATAAACCAAACAGGATTCGTTTAAGTGAATAAAATAATTGGTGTGTTATAACAAAACAATTGGAAAACTCCCAATATTAAATAAAACAGCATCAATAGTGTGTACTAAGAACTAATGGGAGCACATTGTAATAGGAATGTTATGAATGTGGAATTACAAAAAATAATTACGTCTGTATAAACATGTCACAGTAAATGGAATTCCACCAGTGGTGGAAATACTACAGGTGAAGACTACAACTGGCAAAGGTTTGTCCATAAAGTGGGGAAGAAGAGAAGAGGGGAACTACCAAAGAGAGAAAAACTGAGATTTATTTAATATTCACATAAAATATTTTATATTCCAAAAGTGACTAAAAAAGCTAGAGGACTCTGCAGTCTGTCACAATTATTAATAAAGTTATTTCCAAAATCCAAAAATAAGTCTTAAGGAAGAAATGCTTCACACAAGAATTAAAAAGAACTAGCAAGGATTCAATATTGAGTACTTCTGTTTATGTTACTCATTTTCATGTTAAAAGGACAAGCATGCTGTGAAAGCATGAGAAGGAGACTGTGTCTGAGCTGAAGACTACAACTAAGGAAATTTCCACCACACTAAAATTTCAGGAAGCTCTCCAAGCACTTGGCTTTCATGGTATTTGCTATATGTCTGCTGACCTAGGAAAAGTAACCTGCTTCTTACATAACCTGGAACCTTAAGAAAATAAAAAAGTTGATTTTTTTTTTTTTATTAAATCTAGCTGGCACACAGGCAGGCTGCATAATACTACAGAATCTAAACATGACTATGCAAGAGCAAAATACTGAAAATTAATGCAGTTTAGATTCCATCTCTTCTCTACAGGGAAGAGACTGAAAGTAAAAGATAGTGGTTGTAGCCTCTCCTACCTAGTCCAGCTATTGGGCTTTTTTTTCATTTTAGATGTTTCAGGATTTTTAAAATTGTTTTGGGGTTTTTTAAATAAAATTTTTAAATTTTTCATTACTAGCATCTAAAAAACACACAAGTTTTTTTTTTTTCCCTTGACCATGAAAGTATAGAAATGAAAGTATTATAAATAATGATAAAACTTATCCTGTACTTCCACATGCAATTAGCAAGGAGCAATTTTAGCATAATATTGAAGTGGGAACATTTCATAGTTTCTGGGGAATACATAACAGAACAAAGCAGATGTCTTGACTAGAAGAGAAAGGATTTTATTATCAGGAACAGTGAACTTCTCCCTTAAAATGTTAATCCTAGAGGTAGTGTAAGTGAAATGTAAGAATATAAAGCTCCCTCAACTAGCTGAGAAAAAGTCAACACAAATGTTAGCATGTAAAAAGGAAAGTGACTACAGTTAGAAAACTGTAAGAGCAAAATTAATGAGAAAGTAGGAAAGAGACAGTTACCATCATGTTTATTGACTAAACAAGAGGAAATTTCCAAGTCAAGCTACCTACAATGCAACATGAATTGTAACAACTCATATTTGCTACATCAGAAGCTTCAGTAGTGAAAACCACAGTACACCAGTACTATAATTTCCAGTGAACATTCACTCATGATTCAGCACCAGTTTTACAAGCAAAAAGGACAGAAATATGGCAAGACAAATTCAGTATCCTCTGCAGAGATGCTTCAAATGGATCAGAAACCGAAAATCTCTCATTATTAATGTCTAGAAAGTGAGTCAGGAACAGTTTTCAATATTTATTCCTCTTCCTCAATTTTTAAATTCTTATTCCATCACTATTTTCTTAATGCTCTTCCCTCTGTTTAACTGCTATTTCAAGTCCTATAGATTAAGAATCAAAAACTGAAATGCATTTGAATTCCTATGTGGTCAAGACCTGCAGCGGGGGCAGGTGAGTGAGTTGACTCAGACAATGGTCATCTTTCCTTCCACTGCTGCACAATGTTCACTGTGGAGCAGGAAGAATTGTAAATATCTAAATATCCTCTCAGACCACAGACAGTGGAAGTCTCAATCATGTAATTATTTTTGGACATTAAGAACCACAATCCATTGATGAACTTCTAAACAAGAGAGAGAAAGCTGTATGACCTGAATATAGCTGAGAGATACTTCATGTTTTCCACAGATAAAACATCTGTACACTTAACATTCCTTTTGCTAAGTCTGAATGGGGCAGTGAAGGCTATAACCACTTAATGCACTTGAAAGAAAGTAATTCTACCATAATCTTCTGGAAAGGAGGTCAGCACCTTCAAACACACAAGAAGAGTGTCTCAAAACATTTAGAAGGCATGGCTCTTGCTCAGTTCATTTGTTCTTGCACAGTTCTTTGGATCAGCTGCAGCCCCACTACTGCGGAGAGAGACGAGCGAGAGCGTCTGTCAGTAGCCTCTGCAGATGCTTGCTGCCAGCAACTGCAGCCTGTAATTTGTGTCCCACCCTGTCCAAACAGGACCACACGAGGAAGAGCCACAGAACTGCTCTTGAGCACTCTGTGATCCCTTTGGATCCAGCAGAACTTTATGAGACCTAAAAAGTCACGCTGAGAAACACGAGAGCTATGCTCCAAGTTATGGTAATTTGGCATGTGCAGCATTAGTGATAAAGGCCTAAATACACAGCACTAACTCTCATAGTTGCATCTTCAAAAACTAACTGAAAGTGATGCTGGGTTTGATGGGGTGGTTTTATTCCAAAGAAAATTCCCTTTTAAGGGACTTACCTTTTCCAGTGCCAACGAATCCACAGGCTCAAACTGATGGAAGCCAGGGACTGCAGAGCTGATAGACTTAATCCACCTGCTGAAAAGGATCATGCTGGAGCTGGTAAGAACCACTGGCTGCACAGTCCAAATCTAATTCACTTAACACAGTGTGACATCTCTAGAGAACTTTACTGCCTAGCTTCTTGGCTAGGCAGAGTCACAGAAGCCCTCTGAAACCAACAGCCCAGGGCCGCTGAGGTCCCTAAGGGGCACAAGACACACCAGACCAATGCATCACTCCCCAAAACACACTCTCATAAATAAGCAGAAAAAGAATATCCCACAACAAGCTACACTGGAGAATTAAAACATCTGCATCCCAGTTAGCAATTGCATCTACTGTGAAATGAAAAAAGAACTGCAAGGATGAAATTAAATTTCTTCATGCTGAAGTCGGCAGAAAATTCATTTGAGCCACAGGCACAATCTGGACATTCAAACCAGCATTGCCAGTCTTCTCTGCATTTTGTTTCAGGAAGACTAAAAGGATCACCATTTCAGGAAGACTAAAAGGATCATCACTATCATTTCAGGAATTTCTGAATAAAGCTCACCGCACTCATACAGCCTCAGTACAACCCTGTACATCAGGACAAAACAGTGTTTTAAAGCCAAGCCTCTTCTCAAGAGTGTCACCCAATCTCACGGGCAGGTATCACACAGTGTTCCTCATACTCCAAAACGAGGTCTAATATAACCCAAGGCTGATGCGTTACACAAGGTATTTGCCCTCACAGTGGATTTCCAGTTCTTCTCTCTCTAAACAAAAACCCACCAAGACCCCTTGCAAGACGTCTATCACAAGGGGGACATCACTTCAGTATTAGTCATTGTCTCATCAGCAGGACAGAAATACACTGTTATCTCTAATAGTGCTGTTCTTAATGCATAGTCCACAGCTATCTTTGGAATTGTAGTATTTTCAGTGTCTCCACGTGCCCACATTTCCTTTCAGTAAGCCCCTTCACCAACACCGAACTCTTCAGCATCTGAGGTCTGCCAAAGCTTGCTTAAGAAGTTTCTCTCTACCTCACTGCAATAGCTTCATCAAGAAGCTTCATCACTTCCAAACAGTCAACAAAATTGGGATGTTACATCCAGACATCACTGCTTACCTGCTCAGTACAAACTTGCTTTCACCACCAGTTTAGTATGCTAGGTTTATACTGTCTCAAATGACAGCAGCAAGATTTACCAGGCGTTATACAGATCTTGTGCTGGAGCTATCAAGTTGCAACAATCCAACCATCAGCTATTTTCAACACATCACAGGAAAACACAGTCAACAAAATTTCCTGTCTGAAAGGAAGGTTGCTTTCTATGCACGATTTTTAAAGTTCTACTTAAAATTAGAAAAAAATCAAAACATAACAAATATAATTTGTAACAACAAACCTCAAACTTTCAAGAAATACCATCTTTCCTACTGTATGATGTAGGAAAACAATAACTTGAGCATAACTTACAACTGCAGGCATATTATGCATAAATACCCATAGCTGTTACACCATGAATAAAGCCTGTTGAATGATCTCCATGGTATTGGTTCCATAGGTATTCCATAGGTAGAAATTATATAGAGCTGATGACATGAACAGGATACAAAAGAGAAACTATACACGTAACTCTGAACACCAAGATGCTTCAGGCACTTCTGTCAGCATTGTGTATTTTTAAAAATATATTTAAATTAAAAACAGATGACTTTTTGGTATTTGGGGTTGTTATTTCAATTTACCTTTCTATGATAAAGAGACTGAAAGCCAAAGTAGCACCTCCCTGTAAACTACTCTATTTTTGGCTGAATCTCTTTCCTTCACAGTACTTCCTCCAATGTTTCCATACACATTCCATAAAGACACTTCAAACAAACGCCAGTAGCTTTAAAAGGAACAGTAAAGACAAACTAGCTTCACACATGTGTGCCAATAAAGAGTTTGTCAAAAAAGGTCATGCTGACTGCATCTGACAGCCTAAAATCTCCTCCCTAAAAAAACCCAAAAAAAACCTCCAAAAAAACCCACCCAAACCCACCTTGTCCAGACTAGAATAAGAGTTACATCTAGCAAGATGCACAAGTTCACAAACATCCCTATCACATCCCCAAAGTGGTACTGCAACACTTGCATTTCTTATTCAGCTGTTCAGAGCAGATCCACAGAGGATGAAGGAAGGAATGAGGTATTCATGAGGTGTAGGCATGCCCAGGAAGATCATCAGAAGCAAGGACTGATTTGATGGAGGGTAGCTGGAGAAGTGACAGTTAAAAGCAGGCACAGTAGATGTACTAAAAAGGCTGTGCACAGCTGACTGAAGCACTGAAAGAAAACTGAGATGGGAAAAAGCCATTTGTATGCAAACTTCTATTCGAACTTATTGAGAAATACGAGACTTGTACAATGCCTCCAAGACACTACATTCAAAAGGTGATTCTCATTTATGTGATTACTCCAGAAGAGCAAAATAAAGTTATAAACTAACTAATATTTACCCAACAAATGGAGTAAGCTGTTATCCCTTCATATTTCTTTATAGGTGGTCAGAAACATCTGAATTAAACTGCCCTCATGCAGCACAGCATCAACTGTATACAAAATGCAGAGTAGCTATCACATTCTGTTAAGTGATTCTAATATCTTTTGAAAACCCTAATCAAGTGGCTTTGAAATCTGACACTTCAATTTTAATACTCCAAATTGAAATATCTAGATTATGTTCCTAAAATCCAGCACCAAAAGAAACAGACCCATACTGCTTTTAGATTCATCAATCAGTATTCATCCACTACTCATTCATTACTAAGCATGCACTCATAGAGGTATTCTTTGAAAGAGAGGGCATACCTAAGAGTAGATCATGAAGACATGGATGTCTCCTGCCTTAGTAGCACTGTATCCTCTAATGCAAGATGAGGGCCATATCCCAGTTAATACAATGTGTAAACATACATAATAATTGCAGAATTTATACGGCCGCCAACAACCAAAACTACATAGCTCTCTACTAGTAAATAGAGGCAAGCAATGATCCTAATCTTGGACTGTTTTCAGCCACCATCCCAGCTGCTCTGTAAGTCAAACCAGCAATAAAATGAAGCTAAAATGATCTCCCACAATGAATGGATGACAAACACATTGCAATCAGAGACCAGCACTAACAGAAGAGGAACCTTATTAAAAAGAATCATTAACGGGTATTCTTCAAGACAGATTTGTTTCCCAGCTGATAACTACTCAGGTACAAGGGTCTCACCAACAGAAATGAGTCACTCCAAAACACTGAGCTTCCAACACTCAAAAATCACACATTCTACCACAGATTAAACCATTCACCATCTCCATGTTCCTGCCACTGTATCCTTTACAAAGCATTCCTCTTAAATGTTACTTTGTCATCTCCTCATTTCCCATCTATTAAAAACAGAATCAAGAAAAAGGGAAAGAGTTGTGTTGACATCTAAGTGCAACTAAATGCAAGCAACTGCTTTGAGTAGCAGGCTTTTCAGAAGGAAAAAGCAGTCTGAACGAGTAAGGACAAGAGTGTGTTGCAAGCCCTCCATGTTTCCCACAACAGCAGCCAATACAAGCCCAATTAGGACAGCATGTAAGCATCTCCACTGGTGTCTATTCTCATTACACAATAGCTGAAAAGTATTTTCAATATACTCAGATGAAGAATCAAGGCACAGAAAGAAATCCACAAAATAGATGCAGGGGTTCTGCCACCTAGTGGCATCTAGAGCCTCAAATTACTGTATCTACCATATTATTATTATTACCTTTTTTTTTTTTTTACTGGAAGTATTTGACAGCAGAGAACAGAATAGAGAACACATAGTTTCACTAGCACTGAAATTACTAAGCCTGGTTCCCTGCGGCTTCATTTCAGAACTGCATTCTGTAGCACTCAAGATGATGAGAGTTCCAATTGCAGCTTTTCTAGTTGTTCAAATAGTAGTAGTATATTTCCCTTCATCAGTTCTCCAGCTCCCACAGATTCTCTGCTGCCTAACACTGAAGTTGATTTCCTGCTGTATAGTCTCAGTAACCTGCCCATATTCAGTACCTGCAGAATGATAATATCTTTGAAGTCCTTATCCATTCCTTGAAATTGCTCAAATCTAATAAATCTCAAAAGTAATCGTGAGCAGGAAATAGGGAAAAGCAGAGACTGGGAGACAAGCAGCAGAATGATAAAAGCCTCATTTTCTTCACAACACCATCTGAATCTCAATTTGTCAATAAAGAATCTTCGTTGGCCCCAACAGCTTAAGGGATTCCCCTCCCCAGTTCCCAGCATGGACACACAGCATGTCATGTCAAGGCAACAGGGAGAGGGGATACAGAGGAGCATAGAGCCATGAACTCCTTAAGGCAAGAGCCAGCAGAAACCCCCCTTTTCACCAGGCCATAAACTCAAAAGCCCCCTTTTCCACTTGGGATTCAAAGCCAGAAGCATTTTAATGCCTAAACTAGGTCAGTCTTTGTTTACACAAAACACAGATGAGAAAGGAAGTATCAATTCATTCAACTTAGTCAGGATGGGTCAAAGCCACCGGACTACAAGGCATAGAGTAACTTGCTGTTTTTTTAATTTATTTTTAAGAGAAGAAATCTTTTCAAAGGCACATTCAGAGAACACACCTCACACAGATGTAGCCAGGTAACAAACAAGTCTTTTTTTATTTAAGACAGATATGCTTCTTCTGTGGGAAAATTGACAAAGAAATTTAAAGTGATGTCATATTCTTACAAGGCTATACCTCACAGATGCTTTAGGTTTCAGCTCCCATTTGCCAACTTTTGTAACCCTGGAACACCATGAGGATTTCTGGTCTGTATCTACCACACATACCTTAAAAAATAGCAGATAGGTTGAGATAGTTTCAGTCCAGAAAAAACAAACAAACAAAAAAAAAACATCTCCAAAGAACAACAAAACCCCCTCTCTAAGCAAAAGAAAAAAAGCCACCAAGCTACAAAACGGGCAAAAAAACCAAACCCCAAACCTAAGCAAAATCACAAACATGATACGGTTGTCTTATCCTTTTGACAAGTTTCCTTTGCCTTCTCAAGTTTTTCCTCCAACTCCATAGCAATCCTTGCATTCCCCAGAAAGTTCCTTAACTGTATGTAGCCTATGACAATTTTGCCCTTAAAAGGTAGGGAAGAAGAGGGAGGAGAAAAACAACAACAAAAGGGAAGATCGGTCACAAGGGATTCACAGGTAAGCCAATCCTACAGACCTAGCAACAATTCACAATGAGGAAGTTTTATTTCTTGCTCCATATTCCACAGATTTGAATTTCAGTTATGTAAAATATCAAGCAAGTAAGAACTACCATAGTGATGGAAAGAAGTGCTTATGTGACTAGATGTGAAACCATATTTGATCACACAGTGATAGGTTTTGTGGACTGAAGCTATAAAGACAGACTAGATTTCTGCTATTAAGCAAAGTGCTCTTTCCCTTGTCAATGAGCTAGTAGCTTTCACAGCAATAATCCCTAAGATTGAGAAGAAAACCAGAGATTATTGGAATAAGTGCATTGGCAAATCAATGCCTCACAAAAGCTGGACTGTGAGTAAACTCAACGTCAGACACAGACACTTCTGTCTGCAGCCTCCTGAACCAAACCAAGGGTGGCTTACAGAAAGTGCAGGGCTTTCTTACAATGAGCACTCATCCTCTGGTCTACATGTAAGAGAGCTACTCACATTACTGGAATGTATATTTTCATTCAAAATAAGTTAGGGATGTGTTATTGTGAAGTTACAGCTTTATCTCAGTTTTCAAGTTTCTCTTAATGTCACTTCATGTTAGTACTGAATAGATCTGTTGAAACTCTTCTGCAGTGTAAGGAACCTGCAGAATACAGCAGTAAAGCACAGTCCCTTATACAGGACAATCCACACAAGGGATTGTTAATTAGAGGTCAGCCAGAGTCCTTATTTAACCTCATTTCAATAAACAGCTTTCTCAGACAATGGCAGAGGAGAGAGTAAACTGTTTTTAGGCAGTACCAATGTGTACCATGCCTTTATATGATGCTACCTCCTACAGACCTGGTTTGGGAATCTCAGTAACACCCTACAGAGTTTTGAAAAAAGACTAAGCAAACACATGCTTAGAAAACCAGAATGTTGCTAAAGTTAGAATAACTTCATGCAGTAATGAAAAACTCTAAAATAGCACACTTTACATGTTGAAAATGGCAACATTTTCCTCTTCTCATTTTCTACTATGCCTCAGACTCATTCATTAGGTGTTATGTGTACCATGTTTTGTAAGAGATTCAAACCTATCAGTGAACCAGACAGATCACGTGTTTCTTTATAAGGGCTCTGCTACCCAGGTACAACCCTCTAGCCAGGATCCAAGTCCCATCCACCCTCGGATACTTGTATGTTCTCCCAAATATCCACTGTCCCGAAATACTCAGTTTCTTGCCTAACACACATAAGATCACACAACAAACAGTATTAGGATGCTGATCCTTTAAGTGTTTTAACTCACCAACTAGGAGGAGATGTCAGGTAAAAAAAGATGGGTTTTTCTTTCTCTTTTCATTTCCCCCTCCTCCTCGCCTCCATACACACGCACAAACGCTGCACTTCGATCTTGCTTGGCTCACTTGGAGTTGCCAGTTTCTGGTAAAGCTGGGATGAGGAGTCCTGCCTTACTCTGCTCTTCTTACTCATGACTTGGCAGCTGCCAGCATCTTGTTCAGGGACAGATCCAGTTCAAAGAGATTGACAACATTTAACTCCCAATAGCGCTCCAGCTCTAACAGGTGAGTTCCAGGCTCAAGGTGTTTGTTCTTCTACCCAGTATGCCTACGTTGCAGGACATTCAAAGCCCCAGCAGAAGGCATCCAGTTACTGCAAGCTGGAAGCTAAGAGCACTAGCTTGCACCATGGTAAGGACTAGATGCTCAGAATGATGTCACAGACTGAAGTATATGCTTTAATTCTTCAATTGATATGGCACTATGAAGTGCAAGACTTCTGAAAAGCAACAGCATCAAGACTGATATTTTAGTTTTCTGTCACATGTGATCTTCACAGGTAAAGAATACCCACACTGCCCACAAACTATAGCAGCCAGTAATTAGAAAATTTTGTTTAACAACTTATTTTACATCTTGTTTTCTATCCATCACTGTAGTATGGTACATCACAAGTTTATTAAACCATTTTGGATGTTTGAAGTGGTTTTCTTCAGAAGCATCCAGATTAGTTTTTAAAAAATATATTATTTTTACTCAAGTTGTAAAACCTTGATACTAGTATTCTATGCTGACTTCTAAAAATGAACAAGAGTTTAGGAACTTGTGTTTAAAACTGCCATAAAGTAATTAATACAAATTACAGAAAGACCCAAAGCAGAAAGATGAAACATGTTGCTTTTGGCATTACTCTGTTCCCTATTTGCAAGAAGCCTGACATGACAACTGCGAAGAAAAGACCTCAGACCTACCCATGTACGTGTGCCAAAAGGGCTGGAAGTCCCAGCCCACATGATGAGAATGTCAAGCATTTCCTCTGCTGCTGTATGACTGCATCTTCTAACCAGGGGTCAAAAGCAGACTTGAGTTTCCAGTTTGGGGTTTGGATTTTTTTTAATACTTGTTTTAAATCAGAAGAGTGTTTTCTTTGTCCTTTTAAAGTTATATGCTAGTGCCAAAAATGTCCAACATTATTAGTGCAGTCATTTATAGAAGCTGCAATTTTGGCATATATATCTGACAAGCCATTTAAATTCTAGCACCTTAAATTATGTAGATTGGTTTGTCACTATGACAACAATTTTTACATGTCTCTAAAACATACAAAAGTACCATTTTCTCTGTTCCTTACTGCAGCCAAGAGTTATTGAAAGCTTTACCTCTTCTGGACAGAAAAGCAGAACTTACATAACATCTGATTCTAGACAAGCTATATAAGTTACTTGTTGTATGAAGAAGGAAGTTTTCATGAACTTGAGCAGCTAGAATTGAAAAAATACTTTGAACACAGAACACTTGAGGGAATCTAGAACAACAGGGAAGAGAACATATGCAGGAATTCAGGAATGGGTAGAGCTCTTTCTTATCATTAAGGCTAAGAAAGTCTTTGAATGGCTTTCTCAAAAGAAAATACAACCAGTCTCAAGGTCAGGCTTCACATTTAAAACCAAAGTTCCTCTAAAACCCAACAGGTTCAAAGGATCTTGCTTTGATTCTAGCCTCCATACAAACATACATCTTGAACACAAACACTTTGCTGGTAATGCCTCATTCTATTACAAAAGAAATTAGTCTGATGACATGGAAGTGGCATAGTGTTTGTTTTATTTAGAAAACAACACCACAACAACTTCAAGGCCTAAATTTGGAGACAAAGCGCTAAAATAGCTTGTTCCATGCTATACAACTGTTCAGAATCACAAAGTATTGGTGTATCATTCATTTAAAGAGACAACTGTGAAGTTACTGGAGGTGATGAAACAAAAAGAAAAAAAACCAGTTGATTTTACAATAAACTGTTTCTTACTATTTACATAGCCACTGTACTAAAATTGTCATATTGACCAGTGTGTCCTTGATACCACTATCACTGGATACATTCATTCAACACTCTGTTATCTCTGTCAGCATCAATGCTGTGTATATCCAAACAAGACTTGCCCTGTCAAAACAAGACCTGTGACCCAGCCACAGGAATACAGCTTCCTGCTACTATACAACATTAACCTAATGTTTACACACCATTCAATTTGAGATCTTTGCTCAGGTCTCTTCTGTCACGTGTAGCTAACTTTTGATCCTTAAAATCAACACTGTATCTGGAAGTGTTCTGCTGAAAGTCACCTGCTCCATTTTCACTCTCTTCCTCAACTTCAACAGAAGTAAGGTCAAGCATTCATTTAAACCTGTAACTTGCCACTACAGTTAAAGTGGACATACTTCAAGCACAGATTACTTGCCAACATGGAAAAGAGCTTTTGGGAGGCACAGA
This sequence comes from Dicrurus megarhynchus, assembly GCA_013399195.1. Taxonomy (NCBI): domain Eukaryota; kingdom Metazoa; phylum Chordata; class Aves; order Passeriformes; family Dicruridae; genus Dicrurus; species Dicrurus megarhynchus. Next base: position 1,019,618 of record VXAD01000990.1, read on the forward strand.
ATTTATCAAGACCAAGATCTGACCAGCTGTAAGATACCTGCCCTGTTTTTTCCTGGTCTCATAGAAGCTCCAGGTACAATCAGTTACCCTGTATTCAGTTTCAGGTGAATGCAGGTAAGCATCTGAAACAGAAAAAGGCAAGAAGAACGCTCCTTTGTCTCTAAGAACAACCCTGCTTTGATGACCACATCTGACTGCTGGCTTTGTAGGAGGCATTTGACACACAGTCCTGTCCCAGGGCCTACAGCTAAGGTTACGCTTCTGACCAGAGCAATCTTGAAAACTGCTGGATTTGAAGGAAACTGAAGTGTCACAAATTGAAGATCCAGTACGCTCTCCGTACGCATTACATGCCCAAGGATTTGGATGTAGAAAGGCAGGCATGGCATCTGTACAGCAGCTCACAGGAGTGAGTGCAGCACAGCAAAGCAATAAGCTCAGTTACTACACTGCAAAAACACCACACATTTACATAAAACAGCAAGGAAAACCAGAAAAGATATAATACTTCCAATTGTAAACAATTTTTGTGATGCTAACACTTTAGGGCTTTTTAACCAGCTGCTCAGTTTTGTGTTCCATATTCAATCTTCCCTCCTAACAGCTCCTGCAATGCATCTTTTTCCCTATTAATACAAACAGCATTGTTCATAATCTAATTAAGCCACATCAATACAGAAATATGAAAATCAGTTTTCCCTTTTGATATCTTTCTGAAACTTCTACAAGGTTTTCCTCTGGTTAGCTTGAAATCTCATGGCATAGATTTTGTCTGTGTGGTAACTTGCCTTAAAAATAGGACATGCTAAAATAGCCAATATAGTAGGAAAAGATCATACTTCCTTGATCAGGGAACAGCTCTCTGAGGAACTAGAGTCAGGAAAAAGGGGCATGTCCTGCAAATGTAACACTGCACTGCCAGATGTGCCACTGTCACAGAACCCTCTCAGCAATTAATGATCGAATTCTTCTCCCTTTTTGTTTTGGAAAATTGTTATTGTATATGTTATTGTATATTGAAGTTCGTATTAGTATTCCTAATCTGTATTATTTCCGTATCAAATGGGTTTTTCCCTTTTGTCTCTATGTATTCAGAAAAAAAGTCCAAAAGCTATACTGCTGGTTTTCCCTGTATTCATGTGAAATTTTGCCTTCAAATGCACTTACTTGGCTCTCACAGGCATGTTCAAGGGTAAAACCTGGAAGTTTGCCACAACTGCATTCCTTGTTGCAAATACATGCCAACCTTCAAAGTTCAGTTATTTGAGCAAAAACATACATTAATTGTTGTGCAGGGGGAGTGTAAAGTATATCAGATTAAGCACATCTGAAAGTATTTCACTCCACTGCTTGCTTGATAAATCAGCATAAAGCTGGATATATTCTGTTCTAGTTTTTCAATACAACCATTAAGACCACACAAGTGAAGTTTTACACAAAATCAAACTTAACAACAACCAAACAAGCATTCAGAATAAAACTACCTTCTCATATTTGTTATTCCAGGACTGGTCTAACAGGTATTGCAACATTTGTCAGCATAAAGTTATTCAGTTACATGTGAAAAATAATGGAATGCAAGGAGTGTGTTGCAATAAGCCAGCTTAATAGATACCAGCAACTTAAAAGGCCTTTTCCTTTCACCTATGAAGGACAGCAGTGAACAGCTTGGAAAGGTGCAAGCCAGGTAACCAAGAAGCAACTCCTAAAACAACAGTTTCAATAATTTAGTATCAGCAGCATGGTTTACAAGCGGACAGAGATGCAAGTGAAAGGAGTTCGTTTACCTAAAGCATTAATCATATCTTTCATCAAAAAAGGCACAAATTTTATCCTTCACATTTGTTCTGAATAAAGACTGAGTTTAACTTCGATATGGAAAATGCTTATGGTTTAGATAGAGTAGAACTGATGAAGTTGACTGGTTTCTCCTCTTAGAGCTCAAGTGTACACTGAACTTATGAGACAAAACCACCATCCTTGCTATGACTGATGGAACTTACACTCTCTCTGGAAAACATGTTTGTCTGTGTCACATCAGAACCTGGTATTAACAAAGCAAACTCTTAAAAAGTCTCTGCAGCCTGAACTTTTTAGTAAATCAGTTGAAGAGAACCCAACCTGATGTACAGCTCACCTAGTGAAAGACTGGATGCCTCTGACCCCCAACTTCCCCCTCACTTCCCAGAGGAAAGAGGAGACAGCTATTCTAACAGGGAACTTTTATTAAGAAGTGAGCTATCATTTTGAAGACCTGATGATGCCTCTGAAGAGGCAGCTCATAAGAGCACATATCCAGGCCTGCTCTGGTAGAGGAGGAGGAGCAGGCTCAAGAACATCCTTAGGCTCCTGTTCTTTAAAGCTCTGTGGGACTGTCTGAACTGATGCCAGTCAGGCACAGAGGGAGAGAAAGCAGAAGACCCCAGAACTGGAATGCAGTCATTGAAACTAGTTTTTCAGCCAACTGAACAGGTACTACTTCCATGCTATCAGTGCCCTACAAATTTATCTTGATGAAAAAAAATTACTTCCTCTTTTAATTCCCTCATCCCTAATCCTCAGTATCTCACACCAAGTCTGAAGAACTGACTCTTTTGTGCTGGCTGCAGCTAATTCTTTGCAAATCATGACTGCAAGAATGCAGAGATGCAGCTTATTAAGACTCCTGCCTGTTAACTGTGGCTCAGCAGACAGAAGGCATCTTGTCACTTTCCATTCCCTGGCTGTATTTTTCACAGTCCAAGTTCAACCAAGCTGTCATCATTAGCAGGCTCCTGAATAGAAACAAGCTTTCCAAGCTCAAGAACACAGGATTTCCTGAACCATATCAGAACAGGCACTCATCAAGACAATAACCAAAAGCATTTTAAACAGCAATAACGAAAAAGAAACCAAACCCAAACACCCACAGGAATCTATTATTGTTATTATTATTATTACTAGGTATGCAATAGATTTTCCAGATAGTTTCTTTCTAGCCCCAAATGTGTGCATTTCCTCATAGTAGGATGGTTCATGACCTCGATACAAACCTTGTCCATGAAAAGTCATCGATGCCCCATGTAGAAAAACAGGCACTTCAAGCCTGGCGATAGAGCTGGGATACCTCTAAGCATAAATGTTCTTTATGCTATATAGTCTACTGAAGTAACAACTCTTTAAATGTTTCCAGCATGTCTACATGAAAATCAGATAGAAGTTGGCTACCAAATTCTATGACAAAACCAATTCTTTCAAATGTATCTAATCCTACTGTTTTCCAGGAAAACAAGTGCAAGGGGTGGATACGACAACTGCCTCGAGTGCCTGTATTACTGAGACTGCACTTTAGCCTAACCATATTTTCTTGCCAACAGACATCAGCACCGCTACAGAGGTTACACACAATTGAGTAGAGATTAATCTCTTCTCATCACAGGCTTTCCCAGTACAGGGTAGAGCAAGACTCAGGCAGACAAAATAAAGAACGTGGCTTTAGGTCCTGTCAGTGACATCAAAACAACGTGACATTAGAGCCCAGGCGACCTGGTTTTGGGAAGCAAGGGTAGAAGAACTTGTTTTAAGTGAACTGGGATACAAACAGAATTAAATAGGCAGGCAAAGAAAAAGACAGAGAGAGGTAAAGTTAGAATGAAATATGAGGAGCCCAGGAAGGCAGGCAGAACCCAAACCAATAGGAAAAGATCCTACATGAAGCTAACAAGAGAAAGCTTTGGGTTAGCAGAGTAAGCAAGCTAGAATTGACATCAAGCCCAGAAGGGAAGACCCCACACAGGCTGAAAAGCTTAGTGTAAGGCAAACTAGATAAAGAAGGAAGATGACTGGAAAGACTCTTGAAAGGGAAGGTGCTAGCAGAAAAACACACAAGAAAATGAAGTACATGCAAAAGCCTCGATCCCTCAGCACATTCCCATATGGAAATGGGATTCCAGATTTCAGGCCACCGTTTGTTACTTGTCAGGTTGTATCTATGCAACAGATTTCTTATCTGCAGGCTTTCAGTTTTCTTCAGAAAGCTGTGCAGTTTTCTTCAGAAACTCTTACAGTGTATCCATTATTCAGGTATTCAACTTACGTCTTTTTAATCACACTATATATTTAATTATCCATGTAAAGTGTGGTGAGGAGAGAGAAGTTAGACTACCCTCCCTTGGTCCCACTTTCCATGGCAACAGATTCTATTAGAGTATTTAAAGGTTTAAATTACTAGTTTCAAATCTTCCTGCTATTATCTTTAACAGACAAGCCAAAAGAGTGAAGTATACATCAGTAATTTGGATTTTAGGAAAATCTTAATTTGACATATTTAACAGATCTTATGAATCATCCCTTTTTACGTGACACTACACTTTAAGATTTAGCTTGCCTTAAATAAATTGAAAGATTTCTCTATTTTAACATGCTCATAGAGCCCTGTGGTTTGTGTACTACCTAAGCCATGTTTCAGGTGGACTTTCCAAGTGCTTGAATTCCATTTTCAGACTATTAAAATTTGAAAACCTGAAATATTCAAGCAGCAAGTACTGGCTCACACACACCAAAGTGTCTATTCCATTTTACCTAAGAGACTTGGCTTGCTTAGCAAACAGGGACGTGGCAAGCACTAGTGGAAAAAAGTTATTCTTCTTTTCCGTTAGCTTAGGTACAGGATGAAGCATTACTTTGGTTTTAATTACCAAAACAAGAACTAATGCATTTAAAGAAACAACCTCTATTAGCAGTTAGCATTCAACTACCAACGCTAGTTGGAGAAAGAGGGAATAAGCATTTACAGTGCAAAATCCAGTAGGCGAATTTAACAGACTATATCTGTAAAATGCAGAAATCAAAATTACGTTATGGCTTCTGCCTGTCTATTAGGAAATACAAAGGGATTTACCTTCCAACATCTCTCAGTGGTACAGTTTGGTAGTCCGAGGATGCAAATGCAAACTCACATTCTTATGAGTAAAACCTGGACTGTTTTAACACTCCAGTTGTAACTGCCAGACTTCTGTTATTTAAAGGTACTGTTGTTGCTTCAACACTTGCATCAGCCATCCTTCCCAACTGTGAAAAATTAAAAAGTCAACAGGCCCTAAACACTTCTACTGGTGCCCCATAGTCTGAGGCTTTGGAAGAACACCCTACCCACTCCACAAAAAAATAAAACTGAGTTAAAAAAAAAAGAAAATTACACCTCTGAAAAAATAACTGCACCACAGCTCTTATACCAGACAGTTTACATGCAGAATATTGTTACCTCATGGCTAATTATAAAATGCTATTCTTTTTGAAATGAAAGTTTAGCTGAAAAAAGAGATCGTTGAAAGCAAGTGACTCAGAATCAACCTGCTTCAGCTATGCCATTCCACAACCTAAGTCCATTTCTTCCAAGGATGCAAAGTACAAAAAGACAACCCACAGCAGATTTTCATAGCAAGGTAAACACACAATGAACTGCCATGCCAGTGGAGTCCTGCTGAAATACTACAGGACTTAGTCACACATTCACAAGTCAAAAAAGAAGTGGTAAGACTGAAGAACCCATATATGCTATTGCCCACTACTACATCAACAACAGACCAAAGGTTCTGCCTCTGCTCTTCCTAGATTTACAAAAGAAAAGAACCCCACAAAAATCTCAGACCAAGCACTTGGACGCCTTTAGTGAACAACATCACGACTGACAATCACGAGTACGTTTCTGCAGTTTCTCACAACATCTCCTTAGTTAAAAGTCCGTAGCACAAAACCAATTTTCTTAACACAAAAGCAGTACAAGAGATGACATCACACCAAACTTCCTTAAGTCAAAGATTTCCTTAACTTAAAATATGGTCAGTAGCCTTGTAAATACATTCACTTTTGCAATATGACTTTAAACATTGTTTTAAAGTACTCTAATTAAGCAGGTCCACACCACTGATCAACTTCTGCATGTTCCTGAACACTTTGAAGAATAAACAGTAATTACAGCATCATAGAAAGGGTCCAAGATCACTTCTTTGATTGCTGATCAGAACAATCCAAAAATACACCATGTAAATTTAATTCCAGCTGGATACATTTGAGCCAACTCATTTGCAGTTCAGCCATAACCAACAAAAACAAAAAAAAGCAAAACAAATATGGATGTCTGCATAAGTATAAACATATGGGACCTAATACAAATCTAATCAAAGGACATAAGTGTAAAATACAAGCATTAAGGTAATGTAACATTATGTAAACTTGAAGAAAATAGCAGTTCATGCATTCATATAATAAAAGATACAAGTATAATCGGTAACTACTCCTTTTTCTATGCCTTTACTATTGAAATCCACTGTGTTAATTCATGATTCAGTCACATCAACACATCTAAAGAGAGTATTCCACACTGCTTTGCAGCTGAAGATAAGCAAAGGTAGCTACCACAAACTGCAAACAAAAACATTTACTCTTAAAATCTGCAAACATCATAGCACAATAAAGCATGTTTTTTTTCCTTCTTAAACTTAAGCATTTGGAATTCCAAGCTTATGAGGTACTATCTTCATGTAAAACATACACGTGTTTTCTGACATGTAGAAAACCAGAGGTATCTGAAACTACATAAGTCATCCTAAAACACATAAACTAAACTCTACTTTTTCATCAACTGCACAGAAAAAATTACTAACTCTGAATTACTGAAGACAAGTGCTTACCTTCAATCCTTTTCAAGGCTGACAGACAAGTATCCCGGCTTGGAAACTCAAATGGGTTATTACAGGTCCGAATGGTGTCACATTCGCATTTCCCGTTGATTATGTTACAACCTGTTATAAGGTTTTCATTGCACGGTTCAAATCCAAGAAGCTGATCATCATCCCAGTTTTCATCTAAAATAAACAAACAAACTTGCTCACTATTGGATTTCAGCTGCAGTATGTAAATTTCAGCTGCTTTGGAGTTGGGTGCGATTCACTTCAAGTTCAACGCAGTGCTAAACAGAAGGTAACATGAAAAGAATAACGGATTAATCTAAACAGTGGGATTTGCCAAATACCATGTCTCGCAGCTGTTCTACTGCCCATTTTGCTGAAGCAACTGGCATTGTTTACTTCCATCTGTATGAAAAACTGTGTCATCTCAGGAAAATGCATAGCTGTAGTAAAAATGAGTGCTAGTCTAACAGAAATAGCTTTTGCAGAGAGTAGAAGTTATATTTATAATGGAAGTGAGAACATTGTACAGAATCTGCAGCTGTTACAGAAGTCAAAATGGAGTCAGAAAGAGAGCATTTTAAAAGATGATTAAAAAACGCACCACATAGAGTTCACTCCAAGAAGATAACTTTTTATTACAGAAAAGCTGCAAGATGCCAGGCCTCTGATTCCATTATATGGCCAAAAATGAGTTTTCCAGCAGTCCTGAATTATCATACATATTCTAGGAGAATTGATCAAGCACACAGCACTCCTTGCTATCAAGCTTCTAGGGATAGTGGGGCCAGCATGAGTCTTTCTGCCTAAATAACTCTGCTCCTTTTGAATTAACCCTGTCAAATGTGCATAACTGGTGTTCCCACTGTACAACTGCCCATCTCCCTTTTAGGAGGCCACTTGAAACAAGTTTTTTTTTTTTTTTTTTCCTCCAGAAAGAGATACAAATCCACCCAATCCAGAATTCCAAAAGATTACCAGTCCTACAATATCTAAGTTTCCTTAGGTCAAGTGCACATACAGCAACAACCCACCAACTCCGAAGTTTAATCAAGACAGAATCATAGAATGGCCTGGATTGGAAGGAACCTTCAAGACCATGCAGTTCCAACCCCCCTGACATTGGCAGGGACACCTTCCACTGGACCCGGTTGCTCCAGCAAAGCCCCATCCAGCCCAGCCTTGAACATTTCCAGAGCACCCACAACTTCTCTGGGCAACCTGTTACAGTGCCTCACCACTCTCACAGTAAAGAATTTCTTCCTAACATCAAATCAAAGGCTATTCTCTTTCAGTTTTAAACCATTCCCCCTTGTCCTATCACACACTTTTTAAGTAAGATTGAAGAAACTAAACCAGGCATTAGGTATTCTTCACTACAGAATGCCAAATGTTTTACAGACAAGCTTGGAAAATTAAGTGCTACAAAACAGTTGCACAGAGTCCACTGACTTCTAGTAATGACAATAGGAACAAATAGATATTTTTAATCTTTATACCTTTACATTCAACAGCAGCACTCACATTGGGCATTCTAAATAGTTTACTCCAATTTTATTTACTATCAACAAGCAAGTTTCCAATATAGATCCTACCAAGAAACACTTCAAAAAAGTTAAAATATTTTCCACTTATGAAGGGTAGGTTTCTTGCTGTTGTTGGGGTTATCAGAAGCTGTCCTCCAGTATGAGAGGCCACAGCCAAATACAAAACTGTCATTCAGTAGTCTGATGCTCAGTAGAAGCCTAAAAACTAATAGCAAATAACAGTATATACTCACATATGCTGAGGTTGGCAAGTAATTTCTTTCCACTCATAGAAACATGCAGAATATCTGCTAGCCTAAAGTTTTTCCTGTTTTGGGGAAAATAAAAGAACATCTAGAAAGAACCATTTACCAATTCAGAACTGTACATGATCTACAGGAAGTGTCGCAGCAGATTCTCACAGGTATATTTCTCCCTGTACAACCAACTGCTCGCCTAATAGAACTAAGGAGTTGGCAAAAAGCACTGATAAACAACAAAGACCATTTTAGATGTGAAGATAGGAACCTCCATGGGAACCTCATGGCTCTTCTCCATAAAAATAGCAAAGGAAGAGTAGTCACTAACCCCAGGAAGTAATTTTTTTCTATCATCCAATACAGCAACTGTATCAATGAGAGTCAAAGGAAATGCAGAGGTTCCTGAAGAGAAACTATTAAAATTCTTTCAAAAGAAGATGCCTCTTCAGTAATGCGTGGGACACTCTCATTGTGATGAGGCCATGCATACACAGGGAAAAAAAAAAAAAAAACAACTGAGAATTTGGAGAACAATAATACATCCTGTTTTTGAGAAGCCGGAATACAGCCTGGACAATTTGTATTTTAGAAGGCACAGCAGTAATCCATGTAACAACAAGAACAAAAGCTACACCTATAGTCCAAGACTCTCTGTTTCAAACTCTCTAACAGCAGGGACCACAGCTTCATCCAGATCAGTCTAACAGCCTTAAAGAAGTGTTTGTGTTGCTCCCTGTTTCTGACACGAGCGCTCCTCCCGTACTCCTGGGTGCAGGACAGGAGCCCAGAGGCAGCGCGTGCGCTCTCAGCCCTGCGCCTCCCAGGCCAGTGCAGTGCAGACTGGAAGGACACACAGATGGCGATGCTCTGCTGCTTTTCCAGCAAACCAGTTAAGAGCATTTGTGCTGCTTTGCCTTGTGGTATTTCAGCACTAGATCTTCTCAGTGCAGACAGATCAGCAGGATCTTGTCACACAAGAGTTGCCCACCCCACGTAAGGTGGGACCCAGCTGGCACAGAAAGCAGTCATCCTTTACCTGTGGCAGAACACCTCGATGCAGGTGCACTGCACACTGAGGCACCCTGACTTCCAGGACAGGTTAGTGGTTGGTACCACATCTGCCAGCTCTCGTAAGTTTCCAGAAAAGGAAGTACACAGGAAGCACTTGGCCCAATAGTAGGTAAACCTACTATTCACTGCCCCACACCTCAAAAATTAGCGTAGTAGCCATTAAAGTCTTAATGAGAAGAGAAATCCCTCAGTAATACTTGTGCAGACTATACTTCTAGCATGTTGTATCTTCAAACAAGCTATTTTTCATTACTTGGTGTGAATACAACAAAGTTACATTCAGGTAGGAAGAATGCAAATCCAGTTTCAGCCTGCACATCTTCTAGCAGCCTGCTTTTCACACAAGTTTATTTAGAAACAAGATTTCCATCAATGAAGGAGCAAACATGTAGCAAGAGCTTATTTTAGGCCAGTAAATCAGTGCCAAGTCTACCATGATTTTTCATGCAGACTAAAGACTGAATCAGATAGGAAAAGGAGTCAGTCCTTTTATGAACAGAATTTCAAGGTCCTGTTAAATGAATAATTGTTTACAACTTAGAATAAACTCTCAGAAGTCACGTCAATATAGGCAGAACAAAATTCTTCGGAATGAAAGGTACAACCACGTGAAAGTACTCACATGAGCTAAAGGGATGAATCCATCTCACTTCAAATCAAAGCTTTGGATACTCGATGCAAAGGCCCCTAGTGCTCTCACTGATGCAGATAAACAGTGGTCCAGGATAGCATGCTCGCTCCTTTAGAGGTCAGCAGTATTTCAACCGACAATGGAATGATATCTTGTATGAAGCATATAACCTAGCCTCTATTACTCACAAAGATCATCATGTCCCGGGGACTATTCCAAAAACAAACTGTTACACACTAGTGATTTGGGACCTGGGACAGTTCATGAACTATTCCAGGCTGTATACATTTTCCTGCATGCTCTACTTGACCTCTATGGCTTTCTTTTCAGAAGGCTGTTCTTTCATGCCTACCTCTCAAATCTGGATGGTGTGAAGAAAGAAACTGATGTAATAGTTTGTGAAAGCTTTATTTCTCTGCAAGTAGGGCCAACAAATCCCAAATATAAGAATCTAAGCCTCAAACCTTGGTATGCACATCCTATCCCCTAGCTGACTTCTAGGACACCTAAAAATAAAAAAATCAAGTATGTATTTAACATTCTGGGGTTTTTAGAATCAATCCAGCTGAAAAGAAGCCCAAGTAAACTATTAGTTTTCATTCAAACTGATCTTTGTTTAGCTGTGATTTTCACCACCTCATTATGCTGGCATGGTCAGGTAAGGGCAAGAAATCAAAGGGCCGCACTTTTTAGCTGTCCTGAGTTGTCACTGGACTCTTATTATTACACAGTCACTCAGGTACCTTTTGCACACAAGCCTCAAAGCAGTTCAAATGCTCCCAGCAGGATCATAACCACAGCTTCAAAGTAATTTATCTTTCAAATAATTTCTATCTACATGCAGTTCCCCACTCTTTCCGACTCATTCAGGCAAGTTCCAGATAATAAAGTAGTTCTGCATTTGCCCAAATCAAAGTTAAGTCTTGGACATAATACCTTTTTAATTCTTCTAACTGTGCTTTCATACCAAAAGGAAGCCACAGGAAGGGAGACTTCACATTAATTCCAAACTTTTTTCCTTTTCCATCGTTCATATAATCACTTGCTTTCTGCAAAACAAATGTTTCAGCTTGCTAAAAATTCACATACTGCTCTGGGTTGCTGAACTCCCAAGCCCTGTCATAGCATGCATCTAAAGTAGGGAAGAGGATTAAGGCATTAACAAGTTGAACAAGAGGTCCTTAAACAGGTCTAGTCTGGGAAATAGTCTGAGAAACGTGTCTCTGGTAAGCAGCATTCCATCACTTCTTCCATACTAAATCCTACATACCAGCACTCACAACACAGCACCGTGCAAGGCATGATACTCACGACTGAAGCATTCATCTTCTTTGCCCAAAGAGCTGCCCACATTTTTAGAAAAACATGATACTGAGAAACTAACTTTGAGCCTTACTTTTAAGGCACACGGTACCTCACTACAGTTACATTTATTGTCCCCATTGGCAAAGGATCATCTCAAAACAGGTGCAAGCTAAAAATACAAGGAAAGACCTTTTTAGAGACTCCTTCTCCACTGCTTAAATTTTTGCTTTTCCTTCAAATTCTCAATTCCTTCTGCCTGCCATAGAAACTTCTCTTTTGTGCCCCAACCCTTCTCTTTCTTTCTAGACACTTAATAAATATCAGCTATTGTTTGGAAAATGCTATACTGCTCTCCTTCAGCGTTTACAAAGATAATGCATCACCTCAAAACAGCAAGAAACACTGAAATGGTCACTTAAGTATCACTGTTGAAAACTAATACATGAGCATTTCGCTCACAATAATCTTATGTTTACCACCCTAGCCTTTGAACTGTAATTTAACTGGAGTGGATTGAGTCAACTCCCATAATTTACATTTAACTGCAGCATGTTACTCAGCTACTTCTGCCTTTTTTTTAAGCATCACAGGTAGCTCTTAGGATGCTGAAAAGAGCAAAGACACCGCAAAATACATTGATGACCTGAAACTGTCCAAGTCACATCTCACAGACTTCTGCATCCTTTTAAATCTGCATTTGAAGACAAGAGAGAAGCAATTCTTACTGAGACTGGTACTGCCCTCTGGGAACTGGGAGGTGGGGGGAAACTTTTCAGAAACTCTTCCATGACACTAGACCCAAGGTCTGAGACCCACCAGTCCAGCACACTGGTATACATAACAGCATTTTCAAATCAGTGGTATTCATTAGGATGGTATGAGACTCTGAAAGGATTCTAACTTGCTAAAATAAAAAAAGGAAATGCTTTTTGCCAGTACACTCTTTGAACAGGAAAAAAAGAATGATGGAAAGGAAATTCATGTTTTGGAGGAGCTGAACAATAGAAATGACTAATCACCACTAAAGAATGCTTGAAACCCAGCCCCAGACCTTGAAAAGCAGCAGAAGGGAAGACTAGCCTTGAAGTGAGTTTGAGCTCATACACTGGCTTCAATCCTTTCCCCTCTTGCAAATTATTCCTTCACTGAAGTCATGAATCAAGACTAGAGCCGGCAGAAACTTTTACGGTAAGACACACAGCTGAGAGTTTTGTGAGAAAGCATTTTTTTCCCACATTTTGGAATGGTTCATTTTCCAAGACCAAATCTTTATGTGGAATGTACAGCAGTACAAAAGGGTTTTGCAGCTTCCTGAGAAAATTTCAAGTCAAAGCTAGAAAGCAGAACTGTACCATAACATTTAGATACCTCAGGAACACATACATGTAATGCTTGTCTCCAACCTGACTGCCTGCTTTTTCTTAGCATGTATCTCAGGTGATCAAATCCCCAACACAGTGAGAAAGATTTTCACTGCAGCAGCTTTTCATGTGTCTGAAGACAGTTATTTCATACTAAGGAATGCAGAAAGCATTTAAACAGACCAGCTTTCCAGTGCATTATCAAAAACTCCACAGAAGTCTTGAGAAAGGAAAGGAGATAAATGGAAATGTTAAGTGAAGCATGTGATGGGGACAACTACTGCAAGTTTTGAAGTTTTCTTTTCCCCACACTGCCTGGAATATTTTACTTCTCCAGGTACTCCCCTCTCCCTGCTTTTTTTTTTTAAGGGGGGAGAGGCAGGGGGAGGAATCGAGGGACAGAGGGAGTGGGGAGGAGTGTGTTTTGTTTGTCTTTTGATTTTTTATGACTTCCATTCACGGTTCTCCACAGCAAAAGTAAATGGTACTTCCAAAAGCCTTCTTCCCCAAAGATGGTCTGAAATAATGAATCATGAGTTTTGAAGTCTGACCCCTACACATTTACACACCTGAAAAAAGACTTACACGCAAATGATTTTAATCCAATGACCAGAACCATGTCTTGTTCGTAAATTGCTGACTGAAAATACTACACTGTGTCCCAGGATTTAATTGGTCAGAAAAAGCTTCTGCCAGTACTCCCATGATTAGAACGAGCATGGACAGCGGTGTTTCAGCTGTCATAGCAGATTTTTCCTCTAGCTCTAGAAAACTCTTTACAAAAATAATTGCTAAAGTCTCAGAAAAGGGCCAAAGCTTCGTAACCATTTTCCAAAGCAATCTAAAATTCCAGTTTTCTTTTTTTTTTTCCAAGCCACACTCTGCACCCACACGCTTCAGAAGCCTGCATGTACAGCAGCACGCATCAGCTTCACTGCAAACAAGTAGCTGGCTGGCAGCTTGCTGAAGCTGCTAGGCAGAGGCAGAGCTGACAGGAGTAGGAAAAGTTTTGTCAAAGACAAATTTTGGAACAGGGCCATGAGTAAAGCAACCTATACCAAGAACAGTCCACACTACTGTAAGAAATCTGATATCCTAAATATTTTGCCACTTTACCCCCCAGGCATTAATGCAGCACCACTGCACACCACAATTACAACATGTTTTAGAGGAATTGCTCCCCATTTCTTAGTCATAGAACACTACAGGAAAAACTCTAGCCTGGATTTAGAATTACCCTCAAGGCTTCTTTTCTTTTTCTGAAACCTCACTTAGAGATAGACATCAAGTTTGGCATTTCTATTGTGAAAGCAGCACATGTTACATCAGTGAGTGTAACACCATTATCAGTATGACCCCAGCTTTTTATCAACAACCCATCAGTGAGGGGAAGAAATGCCTCCACACACACACATCCAGCCTTTCTGAAAAAATCTTGAGGAGAGTACAACACGGCCTGTAGCAAAACACTGAAATTTAATTCATTTCAAGGATAAGTGACCCAACAGAATGGGCTGTCCGGGATTCAGAAACATTACACTTGCTAGATTTTTCACCAGTAAAAAAAAAAAAACAAAAACAACAATCCATCCAAACAAACAAAAAAAACCCCAACCAACAACTGAAGCCTAATGGTAGCTGGCTATATAAGGCTTAGAGTTTAGGAAATGAGTAAGAACATGGGAATTGGTGCATGCCTATGAGCCAGTCAGTGCTTTTCCTCCTGCCCACAACCCTGTGTTCCCCAGTTCGTTTTCTTATTCAGTCTTACTAAAGACTTTCACACTCATGACCCACAGGGTGGTGTTAACATGATTTGCAGATTCTCCAGTTAAGTACCCAGTACACCCAGTGAAAGCTGCTGGGGACTAAGTATTGCCTCTGGTAAAGGTGTGAACTGCTTCCATTCTTCTCAAAACATTACGAAGGGCTTACTTCCCCAAAACAAGGCCAAACTAGTCTGCTTAGACAGGAGCACCCCCAGGGACTATTTTTAATCCTTATGCTTATGTGGAATTTAATCTAGATAGCCTCTATGCAAAGTTATCTTCCCATCTTGGTTTATGTTGGTAAGTTTCTCCATGTTGGTAAATTTCTCCATATACATAAGCTTTCTGTGTCAGTATCAGTCATTTTCCAAATTCCAGTATTGTCAGACATAACCGGTGTCACTCAAAGTGTCAGGCCAAACCCTGAGTTCATGATTTCCAAGTTTACATTCCCCGTGGATTAAATGCATTCTCAAATGAAAGCAGTTTATAAGTCACAAGAGATACTTAATAGGTCACCTCTACAAAGTATTTAATCCATTAAAACAGAGAAACATTTGGTTCTGTCTGCAAGATCCTATAAACTTTACTTACCGAGATGAAAAATCCTTAAGTGAGGGCACAAAGTAAGGAGGGCGAGAGGAAAGCATTTTTGAACCATATTAATGGGTTAATTATTGCATAATATGCCTGTCAGTGAAATGATATTTTGGTTGAATAAGTACCAGGCAAGAAGTTAAATTATGCAAGAATCCTTGAATTAGCTGGAGGGTGCTTCAACCAGCAAAGATGCCAAGGGGCAAGTTTGAAGGTAGTATAAAAAAATAAAAAGGAAAAAATCTTTATAAGCACCATGATTTTGGGGAACCTGGTGAAATAATCACTGGGTGGAAAAATTCACATAAGCAGACAATGCTTATACAAAGTTTTAAAACCTAAAAATAAATAAAAAGAGAATATTCCTCTTAGAGAAGTTAAAAAAATTTAGTAATCCAGCCTATCTACAGTGAGATTTCTAGTTTTAAACTAACTGAGCTAATCCACAACAGCAAAACCATACCAATTCCTGCATCACATCTGTTAGACTTTTCCATTTAATTTTTGCTGAAATACTGGAAGCAAGTCATTTCTAAAATTGAAACACGATGCCCAGAAACAGAGAGGAAACCATTTCCAAGTCAAATAAGCACCTGATCCAATTCAAATTCCATGCCACACTCAGAGTTACATGCTCTTACTGATGTTGAGATCTCAGCATTGATGGAATACAGAGTAGAAATAGCTTATAAATTATCCAGTCTGTGTGTAAGAAGACAGCATTCTCCTAGTAAGTGTTTTTTGGGGGGAGGCAGGGAGGAGGAATAGGGGAAGGGGACTGTTAAATTTGATCAACACCAGCAGATCAGAAGCTGAACATTCACCAAAGAACTACTTCTCATTCCAGTGTCACAACTTAAGTAATTTTTCTGATAATTTTCTTTTTTGACAACATGAATAATTTTTCCATTTGTCTCCCTGATAGTCTGGATTGCTGACAGCCTTTGAACAAAGTACTTTGACTGTCTCCACACCAACAACCATCGGTACAGTACTTAATATTGATGAAGTCCCCTACCAGACCATCAGTTCTGACACTTGATGTTACTGAAAGAAGTTCTCTGCACATACATGGACATGAGAACCACTTGGACATTTCCCCAGCCATTCACTACTTAACAAAGAAAAAAACCCAACCAAACAAAACCGTTTTGGACTGTTTCAGTCCAAACAGATGTAAACAACTGGGTTACCCACATGCAACTTCCAAATTACTTGAACTTCAGTAACTTGTACTAAAAGCAAAATACTGCCTGATCTTTAGGGGTCTGGACTGCATCACAGGCAAGAAGCCAAGCATGCTGTATAGCAGTCTGTCTGCAGACAGAGCATCAAGTTGAGGGTTTTGTGTCCATTGACCCATTAGAGAGCACAGGACTGAAAACAACCGAAAACACGGTTCTCCAAAGGGTACTAGCTACAGAAGTTACAAGCATCAGCACTATTTATGATAAAAATACTATCAAGTCTACAACAAGCTGTTCTTACTTCAGTACAGCAGAGATGAACTCCATTAGCACACATGTAAACCAATGCCTGAACAAAACAAAAAAACAAGCTTAGCTTGCCTCTTCCAAATTTTTTTTTAAAAAAAGCTAGGCTTTCAAGGTTTAAATTCTTCCCATCAGCTCTAGTTTCACCAAGCTTCGGTTACATACCATACACTGTGCCCTTATACATTTCTCAGGGAGGAAAACTAGGCAGACTTAAAGGTGGGGAGAGGGACAATGGACACATCCAAGCTCTCCCAGTTTGCCCCAACAAGGAGTCAGACAGACTGTAACGCTCCAAACTCCCAAAAAGATGCAGTTCAGTAAATGAGACTAGGACTAGCCACAGTAAGGAAAGCTTCTGCCATCATCCTAGGAGATTAACACACTTCCCGATACTTGCCTAAAATCTACTACAGCAACCTTTTCCTGGTCCCAAGGGAACTCCAGTTCAGAAGTTATGCACTAGGCAGACAAGCCTCAAGTATTCAAGGCAAGCCCTAAATTACCTACAGTAAGCAAAAAGAATACAGCAATAACTGTACCCCCCCCCGAAAAAAAACCCCCAAGCAACAACTAAAGCAAAAAACACACCCAAACCCCACTAAAACCAAACCAAAACCAAACAAAGCAATAGATATTATTGGTAAGCTAGTGGCACAGTGATATCTTCTTTCAATGTCTACCTAGAAGCTAATTCATATGGAAGTATAATCTAAAGAGAAGCTAAAAACACCATAAGACTAGCAGTTTTGTTAACTAAGCATTTCATACATATCACAGAAATTTATGTTTCTGTTACACAGTTAAAAATAATTTCAGGTCATTTTCAGTGTTACATTATTTGCTATTGTCATGACTTCAAAGAGTTTAGCAAAGCAATCTAGGCCGCTTCATCTAATAGCACCAGAAACTGGGGAAGCATGGAAACAGATGAGAGTCATCTCAAGAAATGCTTTCACAGAATAACCTAACTTCTTTGGCAGAGCTTTTTCAAGGATCTCTGATCCCCTGGAAAGCCAGAGCCCTGCCCAGCTGCACTGCTGCAGTAGCCAAGGTTAAGGTGTTTCTGGAGAATTCAGTCTAATTCAGTGGTGGCTCTAGGACCAACTTTAAAGGCAGAAAGGAAGGCAGTTCCTGCTTTGCATTAAAAATATCTCAATCCTAAGAGTCTTTGGAGGAGGCTGTAGGGTCTCAACATCTCATCGAACCAATCCAGTAAAGGATGTTGTAACGTCAACAGGGGCTGGAGGTGTGCAAAGCTTCTCAAGAATGCCCTTCAGGAGGAGTAGCCACCAGCACCAGGACCTCAGAATTGATATTTACTAAGAATACAACTGCATTCAGGAAGGGCATTTACCCACTTCAGGATAATGACACAAATGGAGACTTAGAACTGCTTAGAAATGTGAATAGTTAAGGTGGTGAGATGAATGAGAACTTCCTTCAGGTTTTAGAATGATAAAGGAAAAAACCCCTCAGGATCAGCAACAGACTTCATTAATAAACAGTGCTTTAACAAAGAATAGTCTATTTGTAATTTCAGAAAGAGAAGCTACCAATAACAGATGCCAGGGAGACTTATCTGTCAGGTGTTACAGAATTCATTTATGTCAAGTGCGTTAAATGCTAAAACCAAGTTAGCAGACAGGTATTTCTACCTGTTGCTATTCCAGCTCTCAAAGTCTTCTATCAGCACATGCCAATAGTCTGAAATAAGACAGGGATGAAGCTTCAAAAATGATACAGAAAACCATGCTTATAACTGTAGCCAGTAGGGGTCATTTCAGTGTAAAAAATTGCAATGAAAGAAAAGGTTAGAGACAGGATGGAGAGTAAAAACATGAATTTCTACTCACACAGTCCTGCAAGACACTTCCACTTCCTCCCTGGACTGGGGAAGGAAAGCGTTTGCACTCCCAGTGTGCAAGGCAACAAAAAAAGTGCAGCCTTTATTCTGTTAATGGATAAAGGCGTGGCTTAATGCCATTCACATCAGGCATCGCCAGCCTAGCCTGTTGCATGTGTGCCTGTAAACTGCACAACTGTTTAGGTCATCACAATCAAAAAAACAGAGCTATTCAACCTCATATTAGTGATCAGAGGCAGTACAATCAGTACCCTTTTATCCTTGCTGCCACCTCATGAGCAAAACATGCACCATGAAGAACAACATATTACTTCTGTTTCTTAGAATGAGGCAGTTTCCTGACAATTCACTAACAGGTATTCCAGGACTATTTATTAGGCTGACAGTTCAGCTCGGTTGCTTTTCACTCATGAGAATGAAAATTAAATCGGTAACTTACCTATTTAATTTTCTTATTTTAACTTATCTCCCTCAGTTATAGTTAATAGATTGTTATCTCCCTTCTCTTTATCTCCCTCCCCTAGGACTATTCCTATAGGGACAGCTGGAACTAGTTTCTAACCACAACACTAATTGAAACACAATCTTGCCAACAAATGCTTCATACTATTTTCAACAGTAGATGGGACGTGTTAAGAGTTGAACTACAGCAACGTACAGATTGCATCACTTCAAAGGAATGAAATACTCCTAAACTGCCAGAGATGTCCATACTGTGATACAGTACGGGAACTGGAACATTAAGGCCTTTAATGACTGTAGGCTTTTAGTTCCTTTAACCATCGAGAAGGGGAGAAGCTACTTTAGCCCAGCTTTTACTTGAAAACACTCGACAGGAGAAAATCCTGCAAAACCAGGTAAGTTTTCAAAGTACCTTTGCTTGTACTTTTCTATTTACAGAAACTTTTCCAATACATATTAAGAGACAACAGCAATGTATATATTCAGCAACACAGTCTCAACCAAGGTCTTAAAAACAGTTTAGGGCCATTTAAAAATGTTTAACAATCCATCTTTTAACCTGGAGCTCGTCCTACCCAAGCATCAGCTCCCCAGGCTGATGGTATTGGTTGTAGCACAGGAGGGACACACTGCCCGGCTCTGCTGTGGTTTGCAATTTATTTGTTATGGAGGTAAATGGAGTTTTAAACTAATAATGAGAGCCAGGACAAAGGTCAGCTGCCCACTAAAAATGACCGGCTTTAGCTTTCTTAAAATAGTGCATCATTTTAAATGCAAGTTTTTTGGACAGATGCAGCTTCACCAGCTCTCTGGACTTTCTACTGCCCTCTATCCGCAGAGAGGAGACCGCCACCGTCTCCTCCTTGAGAACTGTCGAAGCTCCCGCTCCGAGTCACATATACACTTATACATATCCCAAACTACTGCTTATTTTTAATCTTTTTACAGCGCCATGTTTTCCCTCAACTCGGGAGAAAAGGCAATTGGAGATACAAGAGAAAGAGAGACTAAAAATTTGCCCCTAGCCTTTCATCAATTTATAACATATATATAAAAAAAACCCCTTAGGAACTCTAATATATAAAAACTGAAGGGGGGTGAATTCCTTTTGCATTTCATACCAATTCATCACCTCACAAGCAGACGGCAGGAAGCTGAAGTGACTTTGAGAGGAGTTCTGCCGTGGGTATTTTCCCCACCCCCTCGATGCTCCAGCAGGGAAAAAAGACACCCTTTATCATTATATGCCGAGCAGGACAGGCAGAGAGATATTAAGTGACAGGAACAGGAAAGAAAACTTTATAACAGATGATCAGTCTTTGTTGTTTCCTTACACCGGAGGGAATCCGGAACAGGCATCATGTGTGCACGATTGACCTCCGCCGATCTCCATCTGCCAAACCCTTCCCGAGTCCTTTATCAAGGAATTTTAGTTGGGCATCAGTAGCTGATATAAGCTATTAGCAAACCAGTGACACGCTACGGAGAGGGAGAATTAGTAGAACCTTAAAGTTTAGGGTGAGAAAATTAAGGGCCAAACTTCTAAGTAGGAGTTTGTGGGGGTTTTTAAGCAGGGAAGGTTAGAAGACATGCTCGCAGATGGGACAGGCGGGCGGGCTGGAAGGGAAGGAGGGCGCACCTACGATGTCTCAGGCGCCGGTGCGCCCTCCTTCCTTTCCCGCCGCCCATCGGGTACCCCCACCCCAGGGGATGGATGGAGGGATGGATGGTGTCCCGCCGCCTCTCACCTTCGCAGACGCCCACTTCGTACTCGGTGATGGAGTCTCCGTTTAGCGGCGGTCGGATGACACAGCGCAAGCCCCGGTCGCAAGCTCCGTGCAGCCCATAGACTCCCCCGCAGCTCTCGTTCCGCTGCCGAGCGCACATGAAACAGCAACCGCAGATCCCCAGCACGATGCTACCGGGGCAGCTCTTCGGTTCTTCGCATTTGGATTCGTCGCAGGGTAAGCAGACGAGAGCACGCGTCCCCGACTCGCCCAGCAGCAGGGCCAGCAGGAACAGCCACCCCGCGGCCGCCAGGTGCCAGCCGCCGTCTCCGCCCGGGCGTCTCCTCCCCGCCGAGACCGCTGCCAGGTACATCCCAGCCGCCGCAGCCCGGCCTGGGCCGGGGGGATCCTCTCGGAAGCCCCCTCGCCGGGCGGCGGACCCGAGCGTGCCGCGGCTCCTTCCCGCCGCCCCCGCCTCCGGCCCCCCGAGGAAAGTTTCCTCTCTCGGCGGCGGCGGCCGCTTCAGCCAAACTTCTCCTGCGGGCGGCGGCTCCGCCCGCTGCCCCCTCCGGGAAGCGGCGTCCCTCAGTCCGTTCGTCCGTCGCCCGCCGGCTCCCGGTTCCGCGGCGCCGTCCGCGCGAGCGGCTGCGAGCGCGGCTGCGGCGGCTGCTGCTGGCTCTGTCCCCCGCGCGTCCCGAGTCCCGACTCGCCTCCTGCCTCACTCTCGCCCCGCTCCAAGTGCGTCCCCTGCCCTGCCCCCCATTGGGCGATGATCTCCACCGCACCGCCCCGAGTGCCCGTCCGCGCCTCTCTCATTGGGCGCTGCTGAGGCGGGCCCGCCTCCTCTCCTCCCGCCCCCCCCAGCCCCAGATCCTGGGGCTGGAACAAGCGCAGCGGAGGCGACGAGCAGCCTGGGCCCCACAGCGGCCGCCGCCTCCGCCTCCCTCTGCACCTCCCCTCCCCCTCCCGGGGCTCCGGGCGCGGAGCGGAGCGGGGCGGCGGCGCCAGACCGCGGGGACGGGCTGGCGGCGGCCCGGGGGACACCGGGGGCGGGGAGGGAGAGGGCCCCACGAAGGGCGCAGCCCTAGCAGGGCGATGCTGCGGGGAGTCGTGAATGGGGCCGCGCTGTCCCCGGCCGCGGCGGCGAAAGCCTCCTCGTCTTCCTCTGCCTGCTCCCTC
>VXAD01000990.1:1041614-1221137 GCA_013399195.1 Dicrurus megarhynchus
GGAGAGGAGCGCCGGTCCCTCCCCGCCCCGCCCCGTTCCGTTCCGTTCCCTTCCCGCAGCCGGGCTCCCGGGCGCGCCCAGGTGCCCCGCGGGTGCAGGGGAGCCGTGGCGGAGCCGCTCCGCGGGGGCGGGAGCGGCTGTCCCGCTCTAGCGGTGGCGCAGCGCTATCCNGGTCAAAATGCTGCCTTGTCTGAGCTTGGCAACCGCGGGCGGCAGCGACCAGGCAGAGGAGACGGCAGGGAAACGGGAGGTAGTTGGCCGCACAGGGCAGCCCCTCGGTATAATCTCGGAGAGGGACCTGCCGCTGTCGTGTCCTGCCCAGCCCAAGGTGCGATGGCAGCTTTGGGAACGATGCATCCCGCGGTCAGGAGTGCCCGGAGTTGTGGTCATTCAGAGTATGGAGCCACTGGCTCCGCAAGTGGGTTTTGTCAGCTGCAGGGTGCTGAGCCTGGAAAGGTTGGGGTTGCGTGTACCGGTGCCAGCAAATTGGGAAGGAGGGTCTGAAACCTCAATGGAGATTATTGCAGAGAGGCCAAGATATGCTTTCTGCAGTTTTTCTAGTCCCACACACTGGTCCGCTTTGGCACAACCATTTCTCTTGTCAATCGAGGAGTTGCTATGGAAGAGCAATGCTCCAAACTGTCAATGCAAAGTTGCCACCAGGAAGAGAGGAAACTATAGTGTAAAGCTTTGCCAGCACTAGTGTACCTTTTAGGCGAGTTTTAAAAGCTCTGTAATTCACCGTTTTTGACTCCAGCCTATATACCTACAGGTACCAAAGATTCCCTACTATTAGAACAGGACCATTGGTAATGGAAACAGTGCAGCCCTGTAACATTATGTTGAAAAATAATGCATTTCCATATTTGTCTAAAAGAAAGCATTTCCCATATTTGTCTAATTTTAAAAATAATAATGGTTTTATTGTAGCAGAAGAGCAGGTGATATTGTGATCCATTCAGTACTTAAACTAAATTGTAGGAGATACTTTTCAAGAGCTACAATGTTTTCATTAGTCTCAGTAGTTGGCAAGACGTTGTTCTGTTTTTCAGTGAAGCCCCATAATTGCAATAAAACACTTGATATAGCAAACATTACATAGAATTAGGGCCATTCAGCTGACATTTCTCAACAACAAATGGACAAACAGTGATTTACTGGGTAATAGTATCTGAAGTAATACTGTGATATATTTTTTAACAGATTTGGAAAGCTGGTCTTGCTAAATGCACTGTGTTTTGGAGTAAACAAACCCAATATATACATTTGAGAACAACCAAAAACATTGTGTGTTCCTGAATTCTGGAAAGCAGTAGGGCAGGAAAGCACCCTGAAGGTCATATTAGACAAGGCCTCAAACTCTGAATGTTACGGCAAATGGAGAATACTCCCAGGTGAAGCAACACACCAAGAAGTTTTGTGCTGTTTCCTCAAAAATTCAAATTCTTCCTCCCCTCATCCTCAGTCCTCTCATGTCAGTTTGCCAAAGCACCTGCAGGGGTCAGAGTACTTGTGATTCACCAGAAATTTCCACCAAAAAACCCGCTGTGATTTGGATGAGAGTCGTTTGTAAAAACATACTGTTTCCTACCACGTGGAAACACTGCCTTTTGGTCAGGTATTTTACTGACGAGGCGCATGGAGGGGCTTTGTCTTCCATGTATAGCATCGCTGAGATTGCTTTTTGAATGAGCCATACAGCTCCTGCGACTGTATTTTTAAAACACTGTTCACAAACCTGAGATTGTGCAGAAAGGAATCACAACAGTGATTTTAGTGCTAGGGAAGATGCTGCACCATACAATACATGGTCAGAGGCTTGAATTTAATAGGCTTAGTTTATCAAAAGATGAAAAGTGAACTGATTACAATGTATTAATCCCCTCATGTGAAAAAATGAACTGGTCTATGAAAAATACGTACGTATTTTTCCAGGACTTATATACATAGCCAGCATGGAAATCCCAGACATGTTGGATTGCATGCTCAGGCAGTTCAATATTTCCCAGACATGCCAGACCTACCCATCATGTACTGTACTAATGTACAGTATATTCAACACACAAAGAATTCACTGGACCTACTGTGCCTGTTTGCTTGTGTGGGAATGAACAAAGAAGCTCTAGAAGCAGTACAAAAACAGATGAAGAGAAAAGCTAGGGACAGCTTAGATAAGAATGTTGTAGGGCCCTGAGAAAAAGAGAGCAAACTTACCAGCTTACTGCCAAGAGAGAGAGGCTTCAACTGTGAACAGGATTAGTACCCTGATTCATACACTCTTTATCCTGTGATAGTTTCATGTAAGAGAGGAAAATACAGAAATGTGTATGGAACAAGGACCAAAATTTAGGCTTCTTGTCTGCTTAGGCATTGCCCTTTAGGTACAAGTCACAAATTATTCATGCTTATGCTTGTGTTTCCCTCTTCTGACCCCAGGAATCTAAATACTTCATTGCACAGTGGCACAGATTCAACAGGAAAGGTAGAGAATTCTCTTGCCCCAAACCTGAGAAGAGTCCATAGGGACAATGAGGTAGTCCTTGGAAATCAGCAAATCTGATACCTGATGACTTTACAGGGAAAGTGAATATCCCTGCTTTCCCCAGCAAGAAGCAGTGATGGATCCTTACCAGGAAATTCACTTATCCCTGGTCCTACCCGCTTCTTGATTTATTAAGGGTTCTACTGATCCAAATAGCTTAGGAGTAAGTGGATTCAGCTACTGAAGTGAAACCCAGCTCCTTATTTCCCCTAGAAACAGGTTAGTAAATACTGCTGAATACAACTGTGGGAGGAAGAAAAGCATTCTGATAAACAGGCTGTAGCAGCTGAAATTTCCTGGGCTTGTTCTCCTGTAATGTTAGTGTTGTACTGAAGCCACATCTAGGCTGGATGAAGTTGCAGCAGTAATTGAGTGGAGCTGTACAGCTTTCTTGGCCATCATGGAGTGAGGAGCTTTTGTGAAACCACACAGTGATATGAGAAAACTACCATCCCCTTCACTGATTCCTCAGTTCTGTACTCACTACCCTTCCTTCTGGGAAATCTCCCCATGTGAAAAATGGATGTTCAGCATAAATCTCCTGTAAGTCTGAAATTCACAATAATGATAACTGAATTGATTTCATTTTATTACATGGTTGAAGATGACATTTATACTACCAAAAATAAAAACATCTCTCCCCCCCACCTCTAAATAAAATATCAAAATGTCCCCATTTCAATTCAAAAGGCTGTTTCCACTGTGCTGATATATGCCAGTAACTCCCTATATATCTCTGAATTTGGGAACATTGGTGCTTTTAATGCCAAAGTTGTATTTTTTTCCTACACAAATGTTTTGTTTCTATTCTGTACCTCATTGTGTCTTCGTTGCACATTAAATTTCTTTTATATTTTTAGTTTGTTAAGATCATTTATGTCTCCTTTGTAGCAGTCTCTTGACAGAAACTCTTTCGTAAACAGGTTATACACATGAGCAATCTCTACTACCAGAAAAGAAAAAGGATCAAGATGAAACCTGCCACTAATACAAGCAATGCTGAATCAGTCTAAACCACATGAGAATAATTTCTCTCATCTTCACAGAAATATCATGGGCTTATTACATTAGTAGCTGGAAGGTGTTTCAAAACCCCTAAATGGAAAATGGTGGGAAATTGAGAAAGTGAATATAAGAGTTCATTTTAATAGAAACAATCTTTGTATGAATTGTTTTGAACCATTTCATAAGAAATAAATATCCCATCAGGAAGTCTCTAGGCTGTTTTTTAGCCCTGCAAGTTTTTCCTCTCAGCTGAATCCTTAGCTTGGGACAGCTCAGTAGTTCAAAATTTAAGTCTGGAATACCTAACAAGCAGGTTTGTAGCTTTTTCCTAATAGATCTTTGATTCCTCATGTGGAAAATAGAAGTAAAAGTATCTGCTTTTCTAATGGCCTCAGAGCAACTGCATAAGCAATTTTAAAATACAGTTGCATGACTAATTTACTTGTGAATGTTTTTTTCTCAAATTTAGAAGCTATATATTAATAAAAATTATAAATAAATAAGCTATAAATGAGTAGGACTGGCCATTTACAGGTGTAGTTCTTCACATTGCACTTAAGTCACTGAAACTGAAACTGTGCATTTAACCCAAGGATTTTTTCAGACCTTAACATGTTAGAATACATAACTTTAAAATCACAAAGTTAAGGAACTAGGGAGTCAATATCTATTTAAGGATATGTACCAGAAGCATATTGGGAGAAATACTGCTATATCTAGAAATGCAGTGTTGTATTTAAATTGATCACACTCAAGGTCACGTTGGATTTAGCTTCTTTAGCATGAAGAAAAGATTCTTAACAAATAAGCATACTTAGCAAGGAAAGACAATTTTCTGTCAGTTTACAGAAGAAAAATAGAAGTATTTTAAACTGGTATGTCATTCTAGGGATTATTTGCATTTTTATTACAGAAAATCTGGCCACCAGAAAAGTAGGTGGATTAGATCAGCATCCACAATCCTCTTCATAGTGCTGCATACTGATAAGATTTAAAATGTTAAAATATAAATCTGAAAATACTGTGTTTATTTCACTGCAATCTGCCGTGTATCAATAACTGCAATAAAAAATAGATGAAATCAAATAGGATCAGGGATACACTGGATGTGAACAAAGGTTTGTCATAGCTAATCCCCTAGTTTAGTAGGTCCATGGAAAGTTCATAGCATTCTAAGCAAGGTACTTCCTATTCGACACGGTTTTGAGCTCTTGAAAGAAAAGCAGAAGGGCTGAAGCTGGTGGGTACAGACAAAGCTGGTGGGTAGCTGCTTATCAAGGTAAGTCAGGGCCCTGCTGTAATACTCTCTATTTCAGTCCAAACTCATCAAAACTTGTCTGAACTTGAAACTCTTCAAACAGCTTATTCAAATAGGGGCAAAATGGCTTGTCCTCTGGTTTTCGGCTCAATCAAGTGCTGAAAGGAAGGTTGTTGAATAATGAGTGAGTGGCAACCACTGAAAAAAGATTTACAATGACAATTTCAATGACAATGAGGATCTCCCCTTTCTCTTTTTCTAGGAGGATTATACTTACGAAACATCTCCAAAGTATATCTTCTGTGTTAGAGAAATTTCACTAAATCAGGTACATTCATGTATGTGGGGCTAGTCAGCTCTTGATTATTAAGAGTAACCTGAAAAGGGAAAGAAACAAAACACCTGAAACTCAACCCTACCTCAAACCTCAGGAGGTATGGGATGAATGCAAGATGGTCTTTGGGATCACTCCATGATTATGAAAGGGGGAAAAGAGAGAGCGGGTGGCAGTGGTGACTGCAGAGGGTGGGGACCCAGCAGGTGTGGAGCACACCAGTGTATCAGTATCCTGCCAACACAACTCTCCTGCTCATGGATGTGAGCTGTCCCATGCAGAGCCTTTCAGGAGTCTCTCGTCTTGCAATATGAGTACTCCGTAACCCAGACAAGCCATCAGCAGTTCATTGAGAAGCAATTGTAGCTGATCCTGCTTTATGGCAAGAGGATCTTGCCATAAATATAATCCCTTGTGAGTTTCCTGACAATGTTTCTATAACTATTTCAGGCACCATTGTGTATTCTGGCTGAAACTCACAGATGCTAGAGGTTGTTACAACAATCTCAACCTGCCTCATTACTTACTTAGCAAATGAAAACTATTTTTGATATCTTTATTAAAGCTGGATAGAAGCTTCTATTTCAAGAAATCACAGCAAATTTTCCAGTGTTTTTTCCTATCTCTTTCTAGATTTTAATGCTGATAAATATAACTGGCCATAGAAGCCACCTATCCCTACTGACTTGCTTCCATTCATGTCTATAATCACCTTCTCAATTTCTGTGGATGATGATGTGGGTTAGCAAAAATGTTTAGGCCAATGTGAAAGGCTGTTCTGATTACAGCAATTTCACGTATGCCAAACTAAGAAGTTTGTCTTCTGGTATCTACCAAGTATGTTGAAGGAATCAGACTTTGCTAGTTCCTCCATTAATCCTAGGAAGATAATGTTGCTTATGAGAGTAAAGCAGAGACATTTTCCTAGAGTAAACGTGTATTTCTATAAATTGTTTGAGCTTTATTTCTCTTGACGGATAGTTAGCAGACAGTCTAACTACTCAGCTTTTTAGTATCTTGGTTAGAACCACGTACAGCTTAGATACCATTTGCAAAGTCCATGTGTCTTAAGTTTATGGGGTATGGTTACAGTGAGAGAACAAGGTAGTATAGGTCAACATTCATAACAATTGTTTAGTCTGTGTTAGTTTTTGTAACATCTTAGAGCAAACCCCCACATATTACTGTTTTTTTCCAAGGATATTTAGGCCTTACACCTTTTGTTTCAGTCTGCAGGAAGACACTTCTAGTAGATTTCCCGGTCAGGCTTGGCTGAAAGAAGCAAATAAATGTAGCTGTATGCCCAGTGTTTTGAACAGCATGTATCTGTTCAAGTGTGACCTTGGAATCTTAAGTTTAGAGACTTGGATGGGAGTTAAGTAAACAAGCAGGAAGGTAAGACGACTTGCTTGTAACAGGGGCAGTGATGCAGTTAGGAAGAGAATACAGCATCTCCTCCTTCTCAAAATATTTCTGCCTCACAAATTACCATTTCACGTGAAAAATGATGGTGAGAGGAAACAAGCCCTGAGGAGAAGAGAAGCCTCAGCAATAAGAAAGATGGGAAGTAGGATGGTTTGATTAGTTCAGATTCATGGAGAACAGGCAGACAAGAAAACTTTCTCAAACCAGGGGGATAGATGGGTTGGATGGAGTTATGGGGAATAGCATCCTACCACTGGTAGGTACTTGCAGTATATTAGCAATTTCCTCAATATTTCAAATTCTATCACTTCCTAACAATAAAAGAATAAAACCACAAGACATTATCAGTATTATTCTCCCAGTCCTTCTCTCTTAATATATAGGGGATTAATGTCAATGGCCTGCTATTCCATCCCTTTTGAATCAGTAGGGTTCTTCTCTCAATGTTCCGGTCATCATTGCTTTTGAGCTGAAGCAGACCCCTGTTCTAGGAAATGCCTTATTTGTGGGATTATATTAAAGCAACAATTCCCATCTCCTTTCCTAGTTTGCTGGTCTAGCCCCCACAGCTGATTACAGCCTTTTATAACCTGCCCCCCAGGGTAACTAGGTTCTAGAGCATGTAGGTAGATCTTAGCATGCTTTAACTCATGATAGGGAGTTTAGTTATGAAAGACCTTTTAAGGTTTAATATAATTAATGTATTCTCTTGAGTGCTTGACTGTTTTTTTTTCTCTTTTTACTTTTTTATTATCAAAAAAAATCTTCTTTTTCTTCAGAAAAGAAGGTACAGAGAGTTTAGGTTACAAGTTTGAAAAAGAAGTTAATCAGCTGTCGCAAGCTAATCTTCGATTCTACCAGAAACGCTGCTACAGGGCTCCTGTTACCCTATGGCAGTGAAGATGCTAGAATTTTCTTATCAAGTAACAGGGAGAAAGATTTGCTGTTATGCTGTGTCTGCTTAACTCTTCACAGCAATGCAGAATAGGAGTAAAAAGGTATTTTTTACTATCCACTTGATTTGGTTCTACAGTGATTTTTCATTACTGGATTTGCAAGCAGCAAGCAGATCACACTTGTGACTATTGTACAGGCTGTATACAGCTTTTTCATCCTCTGTCTCAGCTACAGTCCATCTTGGGAAAGTGTAGCATTGTCACCATACTGATGTGCATTTTGGAAATGTTTTTCTCAGGCTTCGACTGGATCTTGTGATCAGACTGAGACTAGAGTGGTGTTCCAGTCCTGTTGACATACTAGTCTTTGTACTAGATTTTATGAAGATAAAACCATTGATACTGTCTCAAGAACTTGAGCAGGCGATCAGGAAGAGGACAACAATTCACAGTTCCCCTGACTTACATGAAAGAGACTCAGAACAGCTGGCAGTGGGATGTAAAAAAGTCCATGTCCTCTCTACACAACTGAGTTTTTATATCCAGCATCAAGTCAGGGCAAAAGCATTTTGAATCACCTTCCTTTCCTTGGTCATCCAATATTAGTTTCAGCAGATCAAGGTGCCGATACATTATTTTTTAGTAACATTTTCTTATCTCACAAATTGCAGCTTTGGCAGGTTTTTTGTTTCTTTGCTTTGTTTTTCTTTTCATTTATACAAGAAAGCATGTTCTTGATTGAGCTTAAGTGATGCAATTGGGTTTAGATCATATGTTTTATAGAGAACCTTTTGAAATGAACACAAACAAACTATACAAATGGACTCTTCTAATTCTTAAAGTTCTGTTATATTTGTTCTCAATATAACAATTCTGAGTGCACAATTAACTTTAAAAATATTAAAAAGATAGGGTATTTTTAATTCTTTAGCTGAAGCTTAAAAAAACTGTAATTATGCAGTATGCAGTATTTGAAGTCCACCTGGGTATTTATATTACAAATTATTCCATAATACCTTTGATATTTTACATTTGTTATGAGAAAAGGATTTTTTTTTTTAATTTTACAAAATAGGCAAAGAAAAGTGAAAATTATCAAAAGGAATACTCCTTGGACATTCATTATTCTTTCTGTATCAAATAATTTTTCCAGATCACCATGAATAATTCAAAGAGACATCTTAGTTTATATTCAATGCTTTGTCTTTTTGCTATTAAAATGCAATTTTTAGTAAGTAAGATTTAAAGCCTAAGAGTGACAAAAAGAGTTTGGTTTAACTATAACTGTCTGATGAACATATTTTTTAGTAGCAAAACCTTAATTTGTCTCACTCCTAAAACCCATTGAAGCTAATGTTCCATTACAAGAACTTTATGCACATAACTAAAGGACAGAACACCTAGTGAAGCTGGTAAAAATGCTCTAATTAACTTCATAACGTTCTACCTAATAATTACTTAAGGGAAATACATGTAAAGGCAGAGAAGCAATGTACAAATCTGGAATGCCTTTATTCATTCTAAATCTAATTGTTCTCAGAATTTTTGTACACATGTATTAATAATTTAGCTGGACTGTAACCATGACAATATTGATAGCATATGTAGAATAAATAGGAAACAAGACTACTTACCCAGGAAACATCAACACACAGAATATTATCCGGATATTTGAAATTCTCAGATGTGAACAAGCCATTAATTATTAATATTGTTTCTTATATTATGAGCTATTACAGATTAATTTTTTCAAGTTGTTCTTTTATACTGTTCCTGTTATACATTTGTCTATCAACAGTCTCAGCCATTTAACAGTCGTGATGTGTAAAAGGTTAAACCTGACAGTTGTCCTTTAGATTATATTCCTTTAAATGCCAAAGCGTGTCTCTCTATTTAAACCTTCTGCTGGGGAAAATATTCATTGAGGAATAGTGTTCACTTGATCTCAGATTCTCCTTAGGCATTGTATTTAAGAGCATTCAGAAGCAGACAGGGATGATTTTTCACTTCCTGGGAGCTCACTACAAAGAACTTCATATCCGATACGGAAATATTTGGTTACATTGCAGCCATATTATCAAAAATTACTGTTTGGAGTTCAAATCAGAGCAATCAGGTGCTCTGTCTTTTGCACAACTTCCCATTCATTCCAAAATACTATTTTATTTCTGCCTGTTTTCGCAGTCACTTTCCTGTTTTAGAGTTCAAAGCTTTCATTCATTGCGATCAATACCAAGGCGCACTAGGGCTATAAAATGAGCTTTTTCAACAATTTGGGGGCAGTGCAGACAACTGCTGTCACCTGTTGTGACATGTATTTCAGATGAGTGAGATGAAAGCTCAATTTCTACCATGCACTAGCAGTTTCTGTCAGGTGGGACAGGTTATTGATGACCTTTACTGCTGGGTGAAACCTAAAGGAAATCGGAAACTGTCAATACATTTGGTGAAGAGGGGCAGAGAAATGGTTCTTTGGTATTCCTAGGACTCCATTTAGATGTATTTTTCTGCTTATTTCACAGCTATACTGTGTGCAGAACACTTCCGTTCTCTGTATTACTACTGTTAGAACAGCAACAAAATCACCACTATCTTTAAAAATCACATTGAAGTGGCCAATGTTAATGTTAGTCAAAGTGCTGTTTCTATATCTACATATATTTGTAGGTCTTCCTTCAGGATATATGAGGGTTAAAATTATACTATTAAAATATTCCAAATACAAAAACTGAAAAATCAGCAATTACAAATAAATATAATCTCAACCTAATATAAGAAAAATGAGGTAATTTCTACGGTCCGCTAACAAATGCTGAACTTCTAGAATGGTGGTTTTCTGTCACAACTACATGTTAGTTTAAACTCTGTGTTGCTTTCAACACAATTAGAGCCAGTGCTGGTGAAGGAAGGGGGTGGCAGTGGTGGAAGAGGAGGGCTGGACATTGTTGCATCATTTGAGTAAGATGTGACAAGGAAGTTGGTACCTGGCAATTTTGCCTTGTTTGGGTAGTACAGCTACCTTCACAATTTGGGCTGCCACTGGTTCCTAGTCTCATCTGTCAGGTACAGAGACAACACCTACAAATTCTTCTTTAGCTGGAACTCCACTGTGGCCTAAGGAAAGCCTTACTAAATACAAACAAAACTTCTCTAAGATGCAGGTATGTACGCATGTGTAAAGCAGTGAAATTTGGACATTTAGGGGAGCTATCTCTATTTAAGCTGCCATTGTAGCTGCAAGACACTTCTCACCTCCGTGAATATTCAGCCTTGATCTTCTTTTGCATCCTGGCTTTAATTGCCCTCTCCTCTCCTCTCCTCTCCTCTTCCCTCACCTCGCCTTGCCTTGCCTTGCCTTGCTTTCCCTTCCCTTCTCTCCTCCCTTTTCCTCTTCCTCCGTTTCTTTATATTTTTCTTTCTTTTTTCATAAATATGAACTGTTATGAAGAGATTTGTGATAGGCAAGTTTAAAAGCACATATTTTCTACAGATTTCACAGAATTGCAGCTATCTCTATTCACACAGTTGTGTGAAATTGAAACTGAATTTATAAAAAACTGAGAAAAAGATTTCTGTATTTTAGGTATTTAAGAGAGTTCATTTCTTATTTGAATTAACTCTGTTATGTTATGTATAAGATCACCCAAAGGTTTTTGGAATTATTTAAAATACTGTCTAAAAGTGTAACCTTAGTAAAGAAATTGAGGCAATAAGCAAAAGATATAGTAGTAAATGAGGGAAGAACAGTAGCTCAGAAGAGAGGCTGAAGATAAGATCCTATACACAGCATCTTCTGGCATCAAATACATATTACAAAAAAAAAGTAGAGAATGAATGTTGCCAGTTGGCAAAAATGGTAGTTAATAGACTAAATCATCATTTTACATGAATTTACCCATATCACATCAGTCAACAAGAGCATATTCTGTCTGGGAAAAATTGACATTTTATGACATGCATTGAAATTCAGTATTAATTAAAATAATTTTTTCAAATAGCACTTTTTGTATGAAGAACATTTTGTAACAGATAATATAATTAAATTATCCAGATTCTTGGAAATAGAAGCATATGTGCTCAACAGATGACGTTTTTAGCTCAAGTCTCTTCTTTTTAAACAAAAGCAAACAGCAGCGAATGTAGTAATAACATCTTTTCAAGTACAGGAGGTATGGCAACAATGATAATACTGTGTCTCAGTGACCATTCACCTCCATCAGCAAAAATCAGCTGGAAATCTAAGGGATAATGAGACAATTTTCATACCCCAGCAAGGCAGATGAGAAAGCTGAACATCTTTACATGTACCCAAATGTGCTCTACATGATCACATGGATTCTTGACAAGCCAACCAACTGTTATGAAATTCAGTCAGAAAACAGAAAATGAATTATTCAACACAATCTGAAAGGATTTGTCTTTGAAGGGTGACACTCATT
Source organism: Dicrurus megarhynchus (assembly GCA_013399195.1). Lineage (NCBI taxonomy): Eukaryota > Metazoa > Chordata > Aves > Passeriformes > Dicruridae > Dicrurus > Dicrurus megarhynchus. The sequence goes on from VXAD01000990.1 coordinate 1,053,514, forward strand.
TCTGCTGCATTACACAAAGAACCTTGCTTGGGGGGCAAAGATTCTGAGGTGGTTTCTTCATGAGTTTTTCTGTTTATTTTTGGGTTTCGGTTTGTGGCAATTTTTTATTCAGCTGTCAAACCAATTACACAGACAATAAGGCCATTTGAATATTTTTATTTCTTGTCACCAAGATTAAAATCCAGAAAATTGAATGGAACCTAATTCATCCAGACTGAAGAAATCTTATATTTGATTCTCCAAAGTTGAAATATCTTGATTAGCTTGCCATTTCTAAAGTATTTCAGTTTTTAGGTACACACTGATAAAAGTCAGGGAGATGGAAAATTAGATTCCTAGTGGTATTACTTTCAGGGCTTCTCTTCATATCAGAGCCCAGGAAGGGGAGAAATGTTGAGGAGATCCTTTCTCTACCTGAGAGGACTTGAATCTGTATTATACTCCTTGAGCAGCATGGCCACAGCACAGCACAGATGACTCTGGGCAGATCCTCAGTCTCTTTAGGTGGAGACACATCCACTTTGCATTAAAGCACAGCATTGAGCCCAGATGTTTCATGTCTTTGCCAGCCCCCAATCACTGTATTGTCTCTATGTGTCTCTAACAGGCCTCTCACAATGGACAGTATCAGTTAAAGGCGTTGAGAAAGCCTCATTCACGGTGTATTAGGGAACAGGGAGGGGATAGCGCCACCCTTGAGTAACACTAGTTCAAAACTTCTCAAGAAGCTGGAGAGCAGCATGCATCTTCCTTTCTCATCTGGATGACATAGCCCTTCTTTTCTTTGCTTTTTCTGTCACATACATAAACAATGATTTGTTGAAACAATCCAGTTACTACTTTTTTTGATATTTTAAAAATTATTCTGCTAATATTACTTGGCAAATTCAAAGCAAACTAGTGATTTTCTGTATGCTTTGGTGACAACCTCCCAAAATGTTATTAATATATAATGTCAGTTCCTTTGCAGCAAAGCCACTACAAGAAATCTAAATGCACTCTGAATGATAGTAAACAAGACTTCTTAACAAAATATTACAGAAAGGTAAAAATATAAGAGGGAACTCTACAAAAAAAAACTGTACTGCATTACATTCCTACTATCCAGGGAAAGCCATTTCCATAAGAATACTTACAGAATTATTGCCACACAGAATAAATCAGGAATTCATAACACTTCATTTCTATTTCTGCCTTCCTAAGAAAAAAATGATCATTCAGATAATCTTCCTTGATGCAGTTGTTTGAAGTTACTCATAGACATGGTTAATTAACTCATAGACATGGTAGTCTGATTTCTTGCTGTTTTGGTAATAATTTGATCCAGTTTCTCTACTGTATTCTCTCGTGGCAATCAGGTCTCCTTTACAGCAGTCTTCTCTTTTCCTGATATATTTTGGGTAAACCAAACTCTAATGCAGTCTCCTAAGCACTGAGTGTCATGCCATCCTCTTTAGCTCTTTGCAGGACATGGCAACCTCCTCATAGAAAGAACTTTACCCAGAATTACTGCCACACAAGAAGAGTAAAATAGGAGTCCGCTTATAAATTTTTAAATTAAATGCTGTTCCCATAACTTTTCACACCTTCCCACCTGAAGCCTTTTCTCCCAACTAATTTGGTCTCAAGTAGAATCAGCAACCAGTTGATGAGTTTCTCTTATAAGGGACACCTTAAATGCTCACACTTTAAGCAAAAATACCTATTTTTTTTTTAAATATAATTTTATATATGCCATTTAGGAAGTTGAGCTTGTCTGGAAAATTTTTGTATCTAGGAGAAAGGTTAGAAACAAGGAGTCAAACTACCAATTTTAGTGTAAGGAGTGTCAAAAAGAAAATATATTATCCAAGACGGAAGCAGGGGCAGTCACTGCCTGACAGTTTACAAACCTTTGGTTTATCATTTAAGTTTCTGAAGAAAATGATCTGTTAGGGTAGTTAAGTAGTAGTTCAAAATCAGCTGAACTGAAACATACTAAGTGTTCTTTTAAAATCAGCAATAGTACCTCCAGGTTTTAGAAACAAAAGATCTCTTATCAATAATCCATCTTTGCAGAAGAAACAGAATTGCAGCTGTGTCTTGTGGTCTGCTTTTTTACCATGGAGTCACAGTTTCATTGACCCTGCTCTTGGTCCTACTTAATTAACCAAAATTAATATTGTCATTAATGAATATTGAATTTTAAGATGTCTTTCTTCTGAGAATTCACAGGCTGTAGTTGTGTCATAGGCATAGGAATGAAGAATTCATTCATTGAGATTGGAAAAAGTATACTAGCAGAGAAATGGTACCTAAAAATTTCCAAAGTGCCCTGGCTAGTTAAGGAACTTAAATTCTGTGTTCAGAAACCTATTGAAGAACCTGCATCCTATGTGACTTAAACAAGGCACAGTTTAGATTTTAAATGTATATAGGTGATGAATGTACTTTGTGCAAAACCCTATATGCTTGTATTGATTTGAAGTCAGGCTCTAGTCTCCAAAGACAGCCAGACTCTATTGAGGTTTACTTGAGTGCTACCAGGTACCCATGATTACCCAGTTGAGGGGACTTGATGGGACCATGCTATGGTGTGGCCTTTGTGAGGGCATTCTTTTCATGGAGGCAAGAAGAGCAGGAATATGGGAGAGAAGGGCTAATTTACACAGTTGCCCAGCTATTCATTCAGGATCCAGTCAGGGCACAATCCTGCACTGGAAACTGTTCCTATAACTATAGCTTATATTTAAACCTTTCTCTTTTTCCCTTTTAAAAAGTATTTGGTGTGCACACATATGTACCGATACAATAATCAGATGTTTAATATAGGCTGAAGAAGTCTAAATACTTTCCAGTAGCAAAAAAAATAACCCCAATATGAATTCTATAGGTGAAAACAACGTTTCTTTTTCAGGAACTTTCCTCCTATTTTCGATGGTCTTTCATAGGCCTGAAGATTTCCTTTGAGGAAAAGCAAAACCAGAGACCTAGACCTATCAGTAGAAGTTCTTAACTAACATTAGCTTTGCCCTGAGCACATTTAAACTATATACATTTCAATGACTTCGCGAATTTTGTTCCTGGGACTGTCGCAACAAGAGAGGGAGAATTTGATAGTACAGTTTTTGGGAGAAGTAGATCAAAAATGCAATCAGAAGACACGGGAGTTTTATGTGTGATTGCTGCTCCTGGACGCTGATGAATCCTGTGAGAGCCCCTTGAACTGGGCCCACTGATCGTTCTGTGGGAACACAACCCCTCTTTCTCCCTACAAGAACAATACAGTGGAAAATCTGCTAAGACTTTGCCATGGAATTTCCATCCCTCCTGAAGGATTTTCCAATACAGGATTAATCTGGACAGTTAATGGCTTCTTAGCTGAGCTTTAACTTCGGTTCAAAAGCATATGAATGCTCTCTTGGGTGGAATAGTAGGCTACTGGAGGATATGAAATATTTCCTCAATGGAGGCATTTACTGAAGCCTCTGTAGGACTTCCATGAATCCATGAAAGCCAAGCCTTCTGAAAATTCTCATGTTAATTTATATAGATGTTTTAAAAAAGGAGTCATGGAATCCCATACCTCATATACATTAATTTTCCATCCAGCAGAATAACTTTGGCCATCTTATACTTCAATGAAAACCACCTTTGTAAGCAGAGTGTTACTGAATAATGGAAAGTTTCATTTCCAAAATATAATAAAATTGCAGGAATAGTAAAGGAAGTGAACATTACTTGCACTTATGGTACACTCATTTATGACTTTATGAATATGAATTTGTGGTTTCCTTTTATGCTGTTTTTTTGTATAAATGAAATCTACCACTGCATTAAAACTAGATTTAAAAGTTTCTTTTGTTTCTGCTTTTGAGCTTTCTACAAAACAATTATGTTTTAATGTTACTATTATAAATGTTTATGCATGGGCCTAGTCCAATTCCCTCTTAACTTGGTTGAAAGATCCCTTTGATGTTGATGGGAGCTGGATCAGGCAATCAATATGTCTTGCTGCTTATATGCATTAGTATACAAAATTGTTAATGATCCAGAAATTAAAAAATATATTCCTGTCATCTGATTTTCCAATGTAGATATATTACCTAAATCAAGTAGTTCCATAAACAGTGGAATTAATGAAGCCTTATTTTATATGATTTCTTTTCTGAGGGTGAATTTCCATGTGGATTCTCCTATGCCTACCCATGATTGCACTCACACTGCAGGCCTTTGCTGCCAGGACAGCAATGTCTGTATCCCCTCGACCTTTGAGGCCAGTTATTTTCATGAGACTTGTAGGAAATGTATACAGATGGGTCTTCCAGCTCCCTGTAGAATTTGGGCAGAAGTAGTTAACAGATTTACCAGGGGCTGGCAGATAGGCAACATGAAAGCTTACAAATGCTCTAGTTGCAAGCCATATTCCTGGGGAAACTGGACTAAAAGTAAAGGAATGCACACATTGGACTTTGTATCATCAGACTTTGATAAAATGCTAAAGGAATGGTTAATAAGAAACCACAAATGTAGACTTAAAAGGAACAAGAAGTAATCTGAGTTTTAATAAGCAACACAGGAAGCTTGGTTATCCCCGTAAGCACAGCTCAGCATTACACAACCTCACGACTTCCCAGGGGAGGCATCTTGTTCCACAGAGACCCCAATGCCTCCCGGAGCTTCCCAGCACACAGTTGGTATCTGAAATATTTATGGTACTGCTACATGCCTTTGGGAGCAGTTGACTCCACCAAGAATTAAGACTTGCTTTGTAAGCTGGAACAGGATGGGAACAGATCTTGGCTTGGTTCCCTCTGCATTTTGATAAGCAAAATAGGGAATGATTTTACTTAAATTCTGGGGAATGCACTCTTAAGAACGAGGGAAGAGTCCTTAAACCAGCTAGAAGATGGAAATGAAGAATCCGTAGTGTCAGACCTTATGGCCTTTTTTTCATTCTTCTTCATTCTTTCCATCCTTCTAGTCTCCATTTTCAAAAAGACTGCTTCAGAAATAAGATTAAGTATACTGACCATTGGAATTGCCCTTGCTTCAGTTATTCTTGGAGGAAGTTGATCCTTACATTTTTTAAAAATGAATTGCATTAATAATTAATAATTGAGAACATATTATAACATTCCATAAATGCAAAAGCCTTAATTCCAACACATTTCCTTATTAGGGAGTAGATACTTTTATGCTGCCTCCCTGGGGCCCAGGTATGGGATATTACCAGGAGACTCCCTGAACTAATTCATCCCTCTGATTATTAACCTCTGCTGGTTGTCCACATTGGCAGTGATGAGGGTGATAAGAAGGGTAGCAAGGTAAATAAAAAGGATTTCAAGGCTCTAGATTAATTTTTTTGATGGGACAGGAGCGCAGGTGGTGTTCTACTCAAATCCTTTAGTAGCAGGGATGAATGATCAAAGGAACAGGAAAACCCATGTTATCAATAAGCGGCTAAAGGGTTGGTGCCATCAGCGCAATTTTGGGAGCAGAATAGCCCCCCTGTAATCCAGGAGGAAGCAGTTAGTTATCTGCTGAGCCACTAAGATGCTCACAAGTCTATGGGACCAGATGGGATCCATCCTAGGGTGATGAGGGAGCTGTCAGGTGAGCTCACCAAGCTGCTCTCCCTCATTTATCATCAGTCCTGGCTCACCGAGCCATTCCAGATGCCTGGAAGATGCCCGTCCACAAGAAGGGCTGAAAGGAGGACCTGGGAAACTACAGGCCTGTCAGCCTGACCTCAGTGCCTGGTGAGGTAATGGAAGAGATTGTCTTGAGTGCCATCACACAGCACCTATGGAACGGCCGGGGGATCAGACCCAGGCAGCATGGATTTAGGAGGTCCTGCCTGACCAACCTCATCTTTTATGACCAGGTGACCCGCCTGGTGGATGCAGGGAAGGCTGTGGATGTTGTCTACCTGGACTTCAGCTAAACGTTCAGCACCATTTCCCATGGCATTCTCCTGGAGAAGCTGGCAGCCCACCTGGCCAGGTGCACTCTTTGCTGGGTTAAGAACTGGCTAATGGCCAGGCCTAGAGAGTGGTGGGGAATGGTGCTGCATCCAGATGGTGTCTGGTCACTAGTGGTGTCCCCCAGGGACCTGTGCTGGGGCCAGTCCTGTTAATATCCTTATTGATGATCTGGATGAGGGGATTGAGTCCACCACTAGAAAATTTGCAGATGACACCAAATTGGGTGCAAGAGTCAATCTGCTGGAGGGTAGGAGGGCTCTGCAGAGGGACATGGACAGACTGGATCGATGGGCTGAATCCAACAATATGAGGTTTAACAATACCAAGTGCCAGGTCCTGCACTTTGTCCCAACAACCCCCTGCAATACTATCGGCTGGGGACAGAGCGGCTGGACAGCAGCCAGGCAGAAAGGGACCTGGGGATACTGATTGACAGCAGACTGAACATGAGCCAGAAGTGTGCTCAGGTGGCCAGGAAGGCCAATGGCATCCTGGCCTATATCAGGAATAGTCTGGCCAGCAGGACCAGGGAAGTGGTTCTTCCCCTACTCTTGGCACTTACTAGGCCATAGCTTGATTCCTGTGTCCAGTTCTGGGCCCTTCAGTTTAGGAAGGATGTTGAGATGATGGAGCATGTCCAGAGAAGGGCAGTAGAGCTGGTGAAGGGTCTGGAACACAAGTCCTGTGAGAAGAAGCTGAGGGAGCTGGGGGTGTTTAGCCTGGAGAAAAGGAAGCTCAGGGGGGACCTTATCACTCTCTACAACTCCCTGAAAGGAGGGTGCAGCCAGATAAAGGTTGGTGTCTTCTCCCAGGCAACCAGCAACAGGACAAGAGGACACAGTCTTAAACTGTGCCAGAGGAGGTTTAGGTTGGATATTAGGAAGAAGTTCTTCACAGAAAGAGTGACTGGGCATTGGAATGGGCTGCCCAGGTGAGTGGAACAGAGGATTCACATTTATTCCTTGTTCCAAGCAGATTTTATATTTACATTCCAAAGAAAAATAATGAATGAAAGGTAAAGAAGTATCTGTGCAAATGTTCAGTCACCTCCTCTTCTCAAAGATCAATATTTAGTGCAACTCTACCACTGACATCAAGATTACTTTAAGAGACAAAAAGAACAGTCCTGAAATAAGACAGATGAATTTGCTGATCTAAGGAACATCCAGGCAGAATTATCCAAATTATAAACCTTTAAGAATATAATTTCTATGTCCTCAGTAGAGTATGTTAAAGACATTCTGATAAAGGTCTCAAAACTTCCCATTTGCACTTTCTGACTAAACACTTTAAGTGGGTGTCATTAATTTTGTGCACATAACACGTTGTGTAACATTCATTTGGGTAATTTATATGCCTAATTTACGCCATATCCCTCTCTGCCACTTAGAGTTTGAGATAGATGGTGAATGAAGCAAAAGAAAGAAGACAGAAATTCTCTTTTACTTAGTTTTACCAAAGTGAGACCTGTAAAAGCTTTACTTTGCCAAGAACTTTTGTGTACTGCAGAACAAGACTGTTATAGTGCATATGTTCAAGTAGGTCAAATCAAAGTTCTTTAACTCGTGACATTTCATCATTTTGCTACTTTAGTGTTCTTTTAAGACTATTTGAAATCAAGTGCATCTGATTGCTTTAAAATCTACTACTTCAGTTAACAGACCGTAATTTACCTGTGCCATACATTATAAGGTTAATCCATTGTTGTTCTTCAAAGGATGTTAGAACTCATGGTGCTCTAGGGAATGATTTGTATCCTACTGGATGCTCAAGAGGATAATTTTTCAAAACTCTAAGTATGTCAGTGTTTTTCTTGCAAATGTTTTTCTGGCCATAAAATGTAACATGTAGAATGTCATATCCTGAATAGGTGGTTTATTATTCATTTAGTAGTGTACCATCCTATGAAATTGTTCCCATATTTTTGTGACTATGTATCCATCCTGTTGTGGACTTCCTCCTAAAGTATTTTTTTGTGGGGGTTTTTTCTCAAGATGAATGTTTGAAGAGTTTGAAATCAATACTGCATATTCTGCCGTGTAGGTGGTATCCAAAAATCTCTTCCCAATTTAGCTATATGTTTTGTAGCACCTGTTTCTCAAGTTCTTGGTGCCTGCTCTCCTTATGAGTGAGTATTAGCATTTACTCCAGTAGATAAATCATCTGGTTTGTTTTTTTTTGGTAGCCCCACAAAATCAGCAGCTGTACTACTAGAAAAAACAAACATCAGATGAGCATGGCATACCGGCCCACAGGTCCTTCTTGTCTTAATCCTTTGGCTATTTCTGTTAGACTTAGGAGTTTACTGCTCTGGGTAAAGTGGGGAGGATGCAAAAGCTGTATTTCCCTCTGTGTTTCTGGTAAAAACAACAGGAGACAGAGAAAGGGTTTGCAGAGTATGGCTTTCACAGATGCCTTATGCGATCCTCAGCAATTTTTTTTTTTTTTTTTACCATAGCATGCATTTGGCTTGGGAAAAGGCAAGGGAAGCCAGAGAGTCTGTACAGTCTACCTCTGCCACTGTGGAGGTCAGAGCAGCTCAGGCCTGCATTGTGGAGTGCTTCATTTGCTGTGGCTTTGTGAGGCTGTGAAAGATCTATCCTTAGCCACTGTCAGTATTCGAAGCAGCAGCATTTGAGGCTTAGCAAGCAACCATTTTAATGGAGCATTGCAACACTAACGGGCCAGGACTGCACACATGAACGTCTGTGCTGTCTATTGTAACAACTTACAAGATCAGAAGAACTTGTGTAGAAATTACTAGTTAGAAGTCTATCTTCTGCTTACAAAATGCTCACAAGTGCAATGGTGGCTACAAATTAAGCTTCCTGTTTTTTTTTATTATAGTATTTCACAGTAAGTGTATATTACATCCCTGGGAAAACTCTGATTTACGAGACCTTTGAGGTTTAAGTTTTAAGATTCTTTTAGCTTGCCAGAACAGAATACAAATTTTTAGCATATCTGAGAAACGGGGACAGAAATTAAAACTTTGCTAGTACATACTTGATTATCATTGAACAGACAGACTTTACTATTTAAAAGGAAAACTGCTCTGACAATTACCAGTGACCCTGCAATTGTCTCCTATTGTTTCAATTAAAAATAAATATATGCAATGTAGTATTTTCATTAAACATTTTAAAGCACTTTACAGAAGAGGTCAAGATAATAATAATAGAGAAACTGAGGAAGAGGAAGAAATAAAGGAAAAGAAAAATATAACCTCCCAATGTTTTTCTCTGTGTAACCAGGTAGGTAATACGTGTAGTACAAACTCCCACTATGGGACATGAAGGGACAAAGAGGCAGATACCTGTGTTGATCTTGCTTTACAGTCCAGTGCAATGCTAAAAACTGGACAATGTCAGCTTCTCCTCTGGAGGAGAGAAGCAACATGTTCCATCCCTTTCTTCCCCTGTCATCTCAGGATGAAAACCTGGGAAGAGTGCTCTGTACTTGCTTTTTAAGGGCATAGTCTAGTCCTTAGCCTATGGCCTGAAATAAAAATACTTTGCAAAACTTAATATTTATTAGTTTCTCGGGTAAAGTTAGTTTACTACTTTTTCTGCACCTTAAAAAAAAAAAAGTTAACAAATTCTTTATGTTCAATGTACAACCATTATTTACTATTAAGATTCCTGTATGCTTGAACTGGTAGTAATTTTTTTCCAGTATTATGAATCTTCATTTGGCACAAATTGACTGTGTTCAATATATCCTAATTTGTTCTAGGTTACCATTGCTTTAGCAGTTGAACTTTAGCACTGATTCCGAAAAAAATGAGGAGTGCAAAGGCAACTGTTTGCAAAGCAGAGCTAGACAGAAGTTTTGTCAGAGTAAGAAGTTCAGGATTTGACCCTCTGAGTAGATTTTATTTTCAAAGCAGTTTCCCAGAAGCCACACAGAAAAGGGAAACAAAGCTAAAATTGGGACAAGGTCAGCTGGATATAGAAGTGACTGTAACAAACCTCAAATAGTTCTGTTATTTTTGTTTCAGCTAAAGTTCACAGAATTTTTATTAGGAATCTAACCTAGATATTTACACAGGAATCGGAAAGAACAACTTTCTAATGACTTCCCAGCAAGAAGGTTTATATTCATAACTGGTGTTAACTTCATACTCGATGCTGACAGATATCGCTTTAAATATCCAAAGATTGGGAAGCCTCCCTCTATTAAAGGTATAACATATTACAAAGTGGGAGATTGGAGAAATATTTTGAGCCTATTTTGTAATTACTCCTTTCTTGGAAATATGTATCTATCTATGTACCTATATACACATACGTGTCTGTGCATATATATATATATATGAAATATACTCAAGTAAACACATGTATTTTATCAGAATAAGACATGATTCTTTTTCATTTTAAGGGCTTCATGAACCATGTGAATAGGAAAAAAATCAGTTCTTATTTAAACAAGATACAAATACAGATAGTGCATATTTTCCAAGCAGAAATTCATGATTTCAAATCAATTGTTAGGGGTGATTTATCTCAATTAAAGAAAGACACTCTTTTCCTTTCGACACTCCTCTACTAAAAGAAACTTACTCTATCATAGATGGAGCAAATACTTGCATGCCTATGGAGCCTTCATGTGGGACTTCACCCTGCCCCCCCAAAAAACTGCTCAGAAACATTAGGTATCAGATAACATAAGTCACAGAGGTACTCAGAATTTCCTCTGTTGCTAAGAATAGACATTACTGTTAAAGGTTTCTCTGAGAAAGTGCCTGCAAATTAGAATTCATTTTCTGTCCAAACTAAAATAGCTTAAATTTATTTAATTTAAAACATGTCTCCTAGAAGCCATGTTACTTTGAAATGAGAAATGCTGAAAGTCCTGAGTTGGTGTTTACTTGGAAGTTTTAGATCTGGGAAGATTTAATTTAGATCATTTCTACATGTTGTTGCTGGTGCGAATATACAAAGAATATTCTGTCATTCTGACTTTCATTTTTATAATGATTTTATAGTTTATTTTTCACTGTTGCAACATATAGATATTATTTTTTCTTATGTGCATCTAAGTAAATATTAGGCCAATATATAAAGTACAGAAACAGCATACTGGGAACATAGGTATACTCTGTGTGCTTGTAGTGAAGGCTGTTATCCATTCTTCTGAAAGACGACACTTGACAATTAATGCGACATGGAAAATACAGTGGTTTTAAACAGGGATACAGCTAAAATGCAAAACTCAGCCAAGGGCAACAATATCCCTTGCAAACTGTTTTTAATAGTCGCAAACTGCCAGATCCTTTAACAACAGAATTAAGTCTGACAGCTGAAGAAAATCGCACCTGATATTTAGAGATAAACATGTATCATTTTCAGTGTCATAAAAAGGTAGGCTAGATCTAACCTTCAGCCTGGATTCAGAATGTCATGATACAAAGGGAAATTCAGTTTCTTTTCATTCTATCTTGGTCATTATCATATTGGCTAAGTCAGGAGCTGTCTCTAAGTCTTTCTTGAAAATGGAAGCAAGAGGGCAATTTAAAAGCATCTAATTGCAAATACACCACAGTAGTCTTCATACTTTGTGATTAATCCTAAGGGCCCTGAAAAGACAGGCCACATAGAGAGCATCGCAGTGGTACTACCCTTATTGTTAAAATCATGAATCTGTTAAATTTGTTCACAAATTATGGTTCTTATTGTGTAATTAGTGAAAGCTCTTAATTCTCATTACATAAAATTGCAGTAATGCACAAAGGTGGGGACTAAGAGATGAGCTACTTTTTTTCCATTTTACAAAAGTGCAAGAAGATGAAGAGTTCTCTCCAAGTTTGGGCAGGGAAACCTTGGCCAAGCCCTGAACTCTTAAGTTTCATCTGGGTACATTAACCTGACAGCTGTAATTTTAGTCTCAATGAAAAAGCTATTTATTTACTAATTCGATGTAATGACGGTTGACTGAAGTATAATATTCAAATAATTTGAAAAGAGAGGATTTTTTTCTGCCATCCACCTTTAAAGAGTATGAGTAAATGAAACAATTAGAACTGGTTACAAAGGTAAGCTAAAATCTAAACATAATAAGACACTGTTTTCAGCATTTCAAAAGAACCAAATACAACACATCAGCAGCTTCAAAATCCTTTTGAATAAGTGCACTCAGAAACAACTAACTAGCAAACAAAGCTATTATGAAGACAGTGTGGTCAGTGAACTTTTGGCACGTCAATTCTATAAAATGTAGGCCTCTAGAAATATTCCTCACATTTGAGTAAGTAGAAAAAGAGCTAAATTTAGCCACAGATGCTCTGGATGGGGTATAATGAATTGCTGCTTTTTACAAAGTTTGACAGGCAGGAATTTCTGTAAAAAGAGAAGTATATTCCTTATGCATTGTTGAAAGGATGTAATTTTTCATAAAATTTGAAGGATTGAGAATAATAAATTGATCAGAATTTCAGAGACCAGTGAGATGATTTTATCAGATTACTTTATATTTAGGTGAAATTCTATTCTTTTCAAGTAATACAGACACTGATTAAACAACATCCCATATCATGGGATAGCTATTCTACATCCTAGCATTTATCATAATTTCTAGGCAATAAAGCTAATTCTACTGATAGATAGATCACCCTAGTCTAATAAAGTGGGCCAAGTAGTACAGGATCAAAGAATATTCTGAGTTGGAAGGGACACACAAGGATCCTTGAAGTCCAGCTGCTGGCCCTAAACAGGAAAGCCTCAAGAATCACATCATGAGCATAACATAAAAATGAATGTCCTTTGAAAAAAAAAAAGGCTTAGGTTTGGGGTTTTTTTTTAGCTATTGATTTCATGTAAATATGCACATGAAGATTTATAGGAGGAAGAAGTACTTGAACCTCAGTAATAACAAAAGTGATAAGAAATAAGTAGGTAACTGTATCTCATTATCTTTGGTGAATGTCAAAGCAGAATCAGTATAGTTTCAGCAAACATAGTGTTGGGGTGTTTCCCTTCCCATGTCTTTCAGAAGGGCTATTTTACACCTACAATAGGAAATCTTCATGCTTAATGTAGGATTGTAAAAATGCCAGATGAAAATATCAATTATTAAAAAGAATAAGGGTATCAAGGTGGATTGATTCTACTAATATGATAAAAATTGCTCTGCCAACAAAAACTATTAAAAATTGCACTAACAAAGTTGATTTTCTAGGTTTTGATTCAGGAAAGTGATTAAGCACATGCTTAAAGTTAACTTTCCTGAACCAGAGGCCTTTAATGATTAATACGAGCCTCTGAAAATGGGATACAGGATATTCTGAAATATGCTAGGCTCCCAAATAAAACAGGGCAGTTATAAGTTATAAGCTGATGTCTAACAGTCTCTCTTGTACCACCAGAACCACTAAAAGAATCACAACAGCAAAGGCAAAGCCAGAGATGCATCTATGTGTGGTTTCAGCTCACGACAAGAATGATCCTGCCTTTTTGGTTTTGCTCTTTAATAGTTCTCATTTTGCTCAGAATTCACAACAATATTGCTTGTACTGTCTTGAATATATTAATTGTTTTAATAAATTTTGTTGTAAGTTTGAATTGTTTCAGCACTTTTTATTTTGTCTTCCCTTATAATTGCATACTTTAGAATTACATAATCTGTTTGGTTTCCGAACATCTCTTTTTTTGGATGTTGTGTGGATTCCTAAAATAGGAAAGATATTGTGTACGCTTGTGTCATTAGAACATTGTTCAGCATATTGTTTCATTAAGAATAGATATGTTGCAAACTTTTCACGGCAATTACTGCAATAGAAGCCCTTGTTTACTTTTCTTAAGTTTTTTCCCCATTTGGTTTCCTCTTATTAAATTTAGGTAACTTTTTTATGATGTCATGGTTCTCATGAAACCTCCATAGGGTTAAGACACGTCGATATGAAAGATACAAAAAATAGCATGTTGATATAAAATCAAAATGCAAACTATGGGCAACATACTTCAGATCCCAATAGTTAGAAATGTAGCAGTAAATGAGGGGGGAAAAGAAGAGGAAAAGGAATTAAGATTAGACAGCAAATCAAAGCTGATAAAATATGTTTAAAAGTACAATGCTATTTCTTACTGGCATCTGTGGATATAACTAAAAGCAGCTCTGTGTAATTTTGATGGAAATAAACATTTAATTCAAATGAAAAATGTAATTTGTTGTTCTTGAGATTTATCCAAAACAAATAAGAGTGCCCTCCCCAAGTTATCCACAATGGAAGTGCATTGAATGCATTTTTAAATTCAATTATAATTTGCTCAAGTATCATTATTAGATATTTAAACTACGAACTGGTATGCTTAATTGAGTAAGCATGATCAGTCACACATTATTGATGTTACCTGATGGGATGAGCATGCAAGCAGGTATTAATAAAATAATGAAGGCTCTAAAGTCTATTTCTGTGAGCTCACGCCTCCAGCTTTTAAGTTCAGCAAACTTTGAATGTCCGAAATTTTAATTGCTAAATATACCCAGAATATACTTGCTGGGACTGTAGTTGTTTATTTTTTTTAACATGGGTGATTGAATAATTGTTGAGTTTTTGCAACAGTATCCTCACATGGTTTTTTTTTTTGGTTGGTTTGTTTTTGTCTCTTGTTTTTTACGTGATCACTGTATTAGGCACAAGCTCAAAGCTATTTATGGGTAAAAACACCAGTGATGAAACATAAACCAAAATACACAAGATATGAACAAGTGCTTAAATATTTTATGATAGTTTGAAAAAACAGAAAGAAAATTCAATTGTTCAGACTAAGATACTGTATTTTCCTAAATCTGAAAATACAGTAAGGATAGACAAATTACTCAAAAGTGAAAATTTGCTACAGCCTTTGAATCCCCAACAATCTGAACTATGAAATAAATGTAAAATAAGTATGCATTCCTGTGTAATGTAAGGACTGAAATGAATGAAAAATGTGGAAGAAAATCTACAGAAAAGAAAATTTCCATGAAAAATGGCCATTTATAGGATATGTCGTTTTTTTTTATCATCAATCTTTTATATTGAAATTTGTTTTCCTTTACTGTAGCACTGTTGAAGAGAGAAGAGAAACGCGTAAAGCCTAGGAAACCTAGATACTCCTAATCATCATTCAGAGCACCTAAAGTTGACACCAGCTTTGAATTTGTACTGCTGTTTTAAAATTGATCTAATACTGTTGCCCTGGAAAAGAGCAGTCCTGTCTTTTCCCTCTCCATCCCACCCAGAACTGATTGTTTCTGCCCACTCCCTTGCATCAGCTACAGTGACTTGTTCAGTCTCAAGGAGGTCAGATCAATGCATTGATGTTGCTTAAAACTCATGATATTCTTCCAGGGTTAACTTCAAATTGATTTACCTTGGTAATAGAAAAGAAGCAGCAGAAATGTGGTGAAAGCTGGACCATGCATCTCAGCATCAGGCTGTTTTTAGATCAGCTTAAATTCATCATGAAACTGATCTTCAACAAGATGTCTAAAAAATATGATATGAACAAGCTTTGGTTTCCTCACTTCAATAAAAATGCTGATGATATGAAATTTCTCAGCCAACTCTGACTTGGGCTTTTATTCAGTTTTCTTGCTTGTTTAATGACAGGGGACATATAGAACATTTCTTCACAGTAGTTTCTGCTACATCTGTTGAACATAAGTTCCAGACCCACATTTACCTTCTCTTACTTCCTCAGCTATAATCCCTGTTTTCAATCACTCACTTTACCATGGTGCTGCTCTTTATATCAGTGGTAGATGTTACTGTCAAGACTTAGATTGATACATATATTTTCCTATTTATATCAGAACTCATAGTTCAGTGCTTAATAGCAAAAGAGATTCTACTTATCATGCTCCCAACAAAACCCCTTAAAACCTTCTCATATTCAGGCTCACAGGTAATTCTCCATCCTTACCCAGAATGTCTTTCCTAGACAATAAGTAGCACCATTTTCTTCAACATCACACATGCCTCTGATATCACTCAGGCTTCTCTGCAACTGTGCTGTAGTGCTGTAGTGCTGTGCTTAAACCCACAAATGTCTCTACTATAGTGCCTCTGAATATGCCATTTCTTTTACCCTGTCAGACACCTGCTACATCTCAAAATTATTCTTGTTTTTAATATTTACTAATATTTATTTCTTCCTTTTTTCCCCTCTAAGGTCGACAAAAGGAAGGAGATTAACTGAAAATCCTGCTGCAAAGACTGGTTTTCTCTTTCAACCCTACAGAGCAGTGTCCTGCTCTTCCCACTCAGGCTTCTTCCTGTATCATTTCTCCCACTCATCTCTTTAGATCAGGTTTAAAATCTTGCCTCCGCTTCCTGTCATGTTAAGATTCTAGCATCTATCATCCACCTGTTAACATTTTGGAATATGCCTTTCTGAGTTCGCTTTTCACATAGTGAGAAGGCCACGGGTTCTCCCTGTGAACCTGTGCAAAGTTACCGTGTCATCTGCCTGTAAACATTTCCTTAAAAGTCTCCTGGGCAAAATTTTCTGCAAATCCTTGAAAGCAGCCAGATTCTGTCAAAGGTTATCAATCCATCATGTCGATCAAACTGGCTTTACTGTTTCTTGAACTTCCCTGTTTGTAACCCCCTACTACAAGGGATTTGCTGTATGTACCCTTAAATTTAAAGGCTTTAGAGAATGGGTTATTTTTTCCCACGTTTTTCTATGGTACAGTACTTACTATAGAGAAATCTTAGCTACGAGAGAGGCTGTGGCTGCTATGGTAAGAAGCATCAATTATTATAATAGATTAACAATTATTAATTTGAGCATATAAAAATAATATACCATAATCATACTCTAAGTCTTTTATTATTGCTGTAGTATTACATCTGCGACCAGACAAATGTTAATGTTCTATCAAATGAAAAATTGCTTTATCTATTTAAAAATCTCTTAATCCTTTCAATAAAGATATTAGAACAATACCAAAATGTTGGTAGAGTTTCTGTACTTGAAAATGGTGAGCAATTAAGAATGCACTTTGCGATGAAAGTCACTGGATGTTGCATGAAGAAGTGGTTTTCTTTCACTTCTCTTGGTACAGCCCTTAGTCAAAGAAAAGGGCCATGAATGGCTATGGAAGTTGCTGCTGGTATTGTTATGGTAGGAATTCTAATAACCTTTTATATTTATACAAAGGAGAGATCAAGTTATCTAATTATCTAAGAACAAAAATGTAACTAATTGCAGATTTTAAGTGGATGTATGAATACAGAAGAAACACTGGTTTTCCAGATTGGATTCTTGTTTTCTTATGATACCTCACCCTAAACATGCTCCTTAATCTTTGCAGCCCTCTGTGTGCATACAGACAGTAGGCTGATGCTCGGCATAGAAGCCCCCTTGCCCAACACGCACCTTCTATGATAATCCAGAAGCAGCATCAGCAATCTCACAGGATGTTCCTTCATCAGTGATGCCATCAGAAAGAGCTGCTGTGTGACCTCAACATTTGAGAAAAATGTCTCCATGTATAAAGTAAACAATTAAATAATTTGTGTTTATCCTACTACTGCTTCCCCAGTTCAGGTTAAGAAATGGTGATGGCTCCTCACAGAAAGCAAACAACGTCTGGGGAAGATGTAGACATCCCTTATTTTCATTAGCCTCATTTTAGCAGATCAAAAAGATCCTGAGTATAGAGAGGAGATAGGCTGGATCCATTACCACATGTGTATTATTCATATGGTTAGACCTGATTATGCCTTCTGGCATCAAAATCTAGTAGTAATTCATGAGGGCAGCCCTCATTCAGAGTAATCTAACTTTTTAAGGGCCTTCTGCTTTTCGGTGTACTTTCAGTTGCTGGGGATGAAGACACACTGCTCCAGGGAACCCACTCTGAGCTCCCTCAGGGCTCCAATCCCTTTGTGCTGCGGAGGTCAGGGATGGCCTATGACAGCTTAGTGGTGAAGTGTTCAACATTTAGGACTTTATATATTGAAGAGAAGCACGAAGGAATGATTTAACAGATGTATTTGTGCCTGCAGAAATTTATGGGCATGTGGATATTCTGTGCCAGGACTTTTGAGCTGCTGGCAAATATCCTTGCCAAAAGTCATGGAGCTCAGATTTACACATTTGTCATTAGGGTTGGTATTCATCAAATGTAACCTCAGTATCTTGTATTACTAAATGTCTCAATGCGAGTTGTTTTAATTTTTTCCAGAGATAACCCTGGAATTATCTTTAAAGCACTCAACATTCAATCCCCCTCTCTGGTTTTGCCTTTGCTCAACTCCCAGCACTCTGCGTTGAGTGTGATGGGTGACATTTCTAAAGAAAGGCATCATGGCTGAAAGTTGCCTCACTGTCGATGTCCATACTGTTACAGTTTGGAGGCAATGGATTTTTTTTTACCATCTGAAATACCACAAAAGCTTTGGCTTCATAGAAGATCTCACACCGCTATAACGTAATGACTGCAACTTGAGGGGGTGGCCTCTACAAGCCACTGGCATATGGGATTTATGTGTTAGGGTCTGCAAAGGAGATACCACTTGCAAAGATTTACAGTGTGCCAGGACTGTGTGCCAGATGGTAAAAGCCATATGAGTTGCAGAGTTCTTAAGATATTTTTTTTTGTTTGTTTTTGTTTATCATAGAGAATACGCTTCTGGGTTCATAAAGTTTCAGCATGTTCTGCCTACTGTGTCATGGAGAAAAATATTAACTCCATCCTGAATCCAGGCCACCAGGAGTATAAAAATAGTATTTAAATAAGGAGGTAGGCAGGCCATTTCCTGGGACAGAAAAAATAGTTGGTTTAAAATACATTCTTGCTATTTTGATACTAAAATGAATAGATTGTTACTGCTGTTATTCTCTGAAATTATTTATTCAGAAGATTAAGCAGAGTTCTTTGAAACAAGTATGTTTAAACACTCTGCTTATCCTGTTCACCAGGAAATGCAAAGTTTTTCTTGTTATGAAGAATTACTCACATTTGAGTTTGAGCATATGTTCGCTCAGTACCATGGAGGGGCTTTCTCTACCACAAAGACAAATTGTTGGTATAATACAGTAAGCCCCTGTGATTTGAGGTCAGAGGCCAGGGAAGCCAGTGTAACTTACGGGACACTGGACTAGCAGGAACTCCAAGTACACCCCACATGGGAGTAAAAGCACAGCGTGCATGGGCTGTAGGGGGGTCGCAAAACCAAAACATTTAGTACAACAGACCTGCTGCGATAAAAAGGACGCAGCATCAAGGCATTTAACTGGATTGTCCATCTTCTTTGAAGCCAACTACTGTGCTTGTGAAAATTCATCTAAACCCACCATTTCTTCACAAGAAAGAAGACATGGGACCGCCAAGGAAAACTGTGGAGACACCGGACTGAGGGCACCCTGAGGGCAGAGAGGCCTCGGCGGGCCCATCCCTCAGGCTGCAGGCAGGCGCTGCGCAGGCCGGGTCACCGCTTCTACGCCTGCAAAATGAGAGCTCGCCGGGTTCGGGTTCGGGTTCGGGTTCGGGTTCGGGTTCGGGTTCGGGTTCGGGTTCGGGTTCAGGTTCGGGTTCGGGCCCGGGTTCGACCTCGGGTTCGGCCTCGGGTTCGGCCTCAGCCTCGGGTTCGGGCCCGGGTTCGGGTTCGGGCCCGTGCCGCCAGGTGGCGGAGCGGGCAGGGGGGCAGCTCTGGGCGGGGCGGGGCAGCGCCGCTGCCGCCGCGTGTTCCTGTTATTGTCCCTAAATAGCTGACCTTGGGAGAGCCGCGGCCCCGCTCCGAGCTCCGCGCTGCCGCCCGCGCCGCCTTATCAGCCGTTTGTTTAGCTGGGTGGGAAGCCGAGCCCCGCCTGCCCGGCCAGCCAGCAACTTCGGGATTTTTCCACCAGCCCCGCTGGATTTTATTAGGCTCCTCGTAGCAAAGTGTCTCGAAGCGCGGGGTAATGCCCTGCTTTTAAAATTTGTGTCCCCCGGCGTGCGTTAGGAGCGCGGTGCCGCGAACGCGATCAGAGCTGGCTCCGAGCTACACCCAAAATGCCGCAAGTTTATGTGAAAATGAAGTAATCGTAGGTTCAGTATAAATTCCTGTGTTAAACCCCCCACTTCGTGCTTTGAATCTGAGTCACTTCAGCTAGACTACAGCTACCATTGACATACAGGCTATGGATGTGGTCCAGGAAAACAAGATATTTTGGGACCGGTGAAGGGCATCTCAAGTTTGTATTGCTTGCTGGTAAATTATTCATTTTTGTTGAAACCTGCAATTCCTGGCTGAACCATGCTGTGATAAATAGGGGTAAAACATGGTTTGCTTGACTATTGATAGTAAACTGTATGAGTGAGAGATCAGTGCTGCTTGTGGAGGCGTCCCAGTCTAATCCCTGCCGTAGACAAAATTGACAGCACAGCCACATGGTGTACATGGCAGATGAAACTGCATGAATGCTTTATATTCATGTTAGTAAATTTGAAGTGTAAATTGGTAGTGGGAATTCTGTTGTAACGACCAAAAAAACCACCCCTTGTGCCAATTCTCCTCCATGTTTCCTGATACATCTTCGTTTTCTTTTCCTTTTTGTCTACTACGAGATATAGAGGCTTTTAGTCAGTCTCTCAGCCATTTCGGGGTTTTTTTTTTTTTTTGCATATTGAGCTAACGCAGTCTTGTTTTCAGGCACCTGGCCCTTAGACAGTTCGATGGATGTGGGCATTTATGCTCAGAATTCACTAACCACTCTCATTTTACTCTTGGTTATTTGGAGCCAGTTTGCTAACTTAAATGTGTCATTTCACATATTTAAGTGATTGCTTTTTCCTTTTTCTGTTTCTTTTCTCTGTAGTAGTTCAAAAATATACTTTCAAACAACAAAAATTACAACACAGGCCAAAGTATAAAGTGTTGAGAAACTCCC
Source organism: Dicrurus megarhynchus (assembly GCA_013399195.1). Taxonomy (NCBI): domain Eukaryota; kingdom Metazoa; phylum Chordata; class Aves; order Passeriformes; family Dicruridae; genus Dicrurus; species Dicrurus megarhynchus. The sequence goes on from VXAD01000990.1 coordinate 1,074,344, forward strand.
AGTCAGTCCCAAACTTGTTGCTGCTGCTCGAAAGTGGTAAGCCAATTTTTGATACATCTCTGCAAGGCAGTTCATATGTGGGAGAGGCATATATGTGAATGATTTATCACACAGAAGCCCTTTACAACCAAGCAAGCAGATGCAACCTATATTTCTAGAAGGGAACAAGTCCATAAACAGAGACAACAAGTTTATAGAGAATAATTCTTACCAAACAGATCAGATTGGGCTTTTTTTTTTTTTTTTGGTAGAAAAAGACTTTGGAGCTGTTTTTCAGAAGTTTGTGCAGCTGTTAGTTTAGTTGGGTAGAAGGTTTTGGCTTTCAGTGTAAAGTAAATATTTTCAGGGATCAAAGGGGTGGAAAATGGGGGTGAGGAGAGTGTGCATGTTGAGAGGTAGCTACTCAGCTTTGAGTGGGCTGTTACACAAACAGGTATTGTGTCTATGTTTGTGTCTACCACACATCTAATAACCTGCCAACGAACAGAAATATATAGTGACTTAGGTTTTGGATAACGTGAATAAAACAAATCCAGAATGCAAACCTGAGAGGTTCTTGCTTTTATGGTCTCCTTTTTCCTCCATGACTCCAAGAGGTATGGTGTCTAGCCTTAAGTCTTGCCACACCTTTCTCCGTGGACAGAAATGCTTTGAGTTTCATTTGAAGGGATTTGGATTAACCACTAGCTAGAGGTCAAGAAATTCTCCATTCATGTGGAGATGAGCCCTCAGTCCGAGCATTCTCCTTAATTTAGCTACTGCACCTGGAGATTTGTCTTAAAAGTAGGTAGAAGGATCTATTGGGTGTTTTAGCTGTCTTCAGTTTTGAGAAGAGGATTTTGGGATCTAGGCACAAATATTCATGAAACAGACACCTCTAAAGCAATGACTAGAAGCAAGGGCCTAAGCCCGAAGGCATCTCACAAGGTGAGGAATGGAGGCCTCATGAAGGCCTCTCACAGCTCTTTCCCAAGAGTTTGACCAAAGTGACACCACTGCACCAAAATGCAGCTGTCCTTAGGTACAGGCAGCCAAGCCCCAGGGATGGAGCAGGAGATAGGCTACAGAACCCCTGAGTGCATTCAGGGCCCTGACAGACAGCTGTCATGAACACAAGAATCAAAATAACTGCTCTGAGATGTTTACACCGTTCCTCAACATTTTCTTTATACATAGTAAAGAGGAGGAGATGTAAATTGTCCCTGTCACAGAAGAGGAAGAAAGCACAACCTGCAAAGGCTGCACAGAAGGCTTTCAGCCTGAAGTCTGATGGTTCAGTAACAATCAGGTTGCAAGGACCACCTCAGCTTCCTGCCTGAACTAAATACTTCCTCTGGCTTCCCATGCTTTTTTTCCTTACTTCACAGGTCCTTGGGAGTTCCTGGTTCCTTAGTCAGTCCCTGCAGCAGACACCTTCTCTCCCCACAGAGTTTGCATTTTTCAATCTCTGGTACAGAAGTCACCAAGCTTCATCCTGTGCTGCTCTGTGTTTATGCAGAGCCTCCCTTAAAATTATTTGGATAGCCAGTCATGCTCTACTCCTTCAGATCATCTGCCTTAAGATTCCTCATAAGGAGAATGCATTTAGAAAATCAGCCAATTACACTAATGGTGGCTAACCTGAGGGGAAGGTAGGAAGAGAGTGAGGGGTTTTAGGTAATGCAGTATTTAAATAATAATTATTTATTAGCTCTTGTTTCTAAAATGATTTAAAGCTTAGATGCATGTTTTTCACCAATGACTCAATTTCATAATTTTTATTGGTTCTTTAGATACAATCTCCAGTTGATTTGGTCTTAAAATAATTTTCCTTCACTAAATAGAAGAGGTGATTAAGAACATCTTAAGTACGACTCTGATTCAGAAAACCAGACAAATTAAGTATGTCCTAAAGAGCTATGTGAAGCTGAAACCAAAATTACTGGTGCTACTTATAGTATATTTTTGGCCTGTATAATTTTGTTACCTTTTGCTTAATTGTAAAAGATTATTTCTTTCTCTGCTGGGGATTTGAGCAGTAAGAGTATTTGACCCATCAGGTTAAGCTATGGGACAGTCTTTTAGCACTTTAATGGAAATTTCATTTTTCTTGTTTGCCTTAATTTAAACATCATCTCTGATTTGTCATGAGCAAGGAAAAAGGTCATTGACAAGGATGACAGTAGTTAGTAGGTTCTATCCAGTGTTAACATGCCCAACATAGTAGCAGCTCAATATTTCTTTTAAAATATGCCAGAGTTCTTACGTCTAGACCTGGAAGAATTCATGTGCTCGTAAAGCATGGAAGAGAGGGCACTGAAAGAGTGTCATGGGTTAGTATGCAGATTTACTTTGAATAAGTAGGCTTTTAAAAGAGCAGCCTTAGAAAATACGCTGCTTCCTGAGAATGCAGTTTGTAACTTTAATAACTGCTCGGGATGGTAACAGACAGAAGTGACAGAAAATGAATGGGATTGAAATCCTTCACTTTGTAGCAGGACACATAAATGAGATAGAAATTGTCTGGATTTCACAGAGATTAATAATCAGTCATGTAGGTAGCTGTAGCTGGTGCTTGTCCCAGCACATAGCTTTGTTGTCTGGCCAGAATATCAAAAACTCATGGAGTTTATTGATTGTTTCTGGATTATCTGAAGAAATTGTTTGATAACAGTCCACAATTGTTTTGAAACAATTTCAGACACATTCACTAAAGCATGTTAGAACTGCTGCTTATCTCCCAGGATCAAATGATTAAACAAGGCTTTTGTACATACATTTGAAAAAGCTCTGGGGAAAATTTAGCAGAATTTTATTTGCAAATACAAACTCTGTATCAAAGTCCACCATACTGGCAACTTTATTCAATGGCTTTCTAGACTTTATGATTTGTTACAGATAGCATGTATTTTGCACAGAAACTGGATAAATCTGGTGGAGGAAATAGAATCTATAATATACGCCTCCCAGACATTCTGCATCCATCAGTAGGATGTGCATAAAATTACAAAGGATGAAACAGTTAGGACAAAGGTGTTGTCAGGAAGGTATATTACTGAGAGCATGGCATGGCTGTTTTTGGAAAAAGGGGCATAATGAAGAAATATATTGACCAGCTGTTACCAGACAAAAAGGTTTAGGAAGAGAAAAGTGTGCTGAAATTAAAGCTGATGTCCGTGCAGTTACTGGGGAGGAAAATGATTATGCTTTTTATTGGCCTGAAGGGGTTGTAAATGAAAATGTTACAGTAGGATGTGAATCTTTTAATAGAGATGAAGGGCTGAGAATGAACAAATGCCAATTCCCTTCCTAACAAGCTACCTTCAGCCGTAGGGCATATACAGAATAAAACTTAGGTTTAAACATGTCATGGGAACCATGTTAGGTATATGTTACATGTGGCTCTCTTGTTTGTGAATCCATTACAATGGGCAGTGATTAATAAATGTACAGACTATATATATATCTATATATAAAAAACCATCCTGGTTTTTTATGAAGACTTTGAGTTAGGTGCTTAAACAAAGCCCGTATTTAAGTCCCATTGAATTTAGAGCTGTGCTTGAATCCTTTCTTAATCTGGGACCTTAGGCAGTTACTTTCCTTTTCTGGGCATCATGGCATTTCTTGAAACTCACATTTTGCAAGACAGAGTCAATGTGATATGCTACAGAAAAGTATTTTCTCATGAAGGCTTTGTTATTGCTCCCATTTTCTTTCATCTCAAATAAAAATAACTCATGCTGAAAATGCAGTCTGTGTATACTGGCAATTAAAAACAAATCAGGAAGTCTCTCTGCTGTATTAAATCACACATGCCTAGTTATGATTTAACATGCTGGGGAATGAAACCAAATTCCACCCTGAAGTATCAAACACTGCTTTTGTAAACACTAGGTTTCTCATTCAGAATAAGTTTTTTCCCCATGCTTATACCATTAATGTATGCATCCCAAAATTCCTGTGGAGAATTAAATTATTGGGTTGCCTACCAGTAAATACATGTGGTTCCTGTTTAAAACAATGTTCCAGGTAACTGAAAATGAAAAATCATGGAGAGCAGCCAGGTTTGCTTTTTCAAATGCGAGCAAGCTATCTTGCAATTGGCTGTGCTTCTTCAGTGAAAAGGCAGCAAGAGGAGACATTAAAAATAGAGAGGAAGCGAGAGAGAAAGAGCATGTGGGAACCTAGCACAGCACACTAGGTGCAAGTTCTGCCTTTGTTTTCACTGAAGCAACCCTACTGAAATAACTACTGCTGGAAATAAACCTTGGTTTATCAAGATATTCAATAAACAAAAAATAACTGATGTCATAGTACCTCAAAGTGGAGGAGATGTGCCAGAGATTCTCATGTAGCACATTCAGCCAAGCTTCTTGGTTGGTCTCATCAAAACAAGTTAATTCTCTTGTTTTTCACAGATCTGTTTGAACTGCTCTCTCTCTCTAAGCAGTGGGACAGTATACTGAGTTTATGTAAAATATTTTCTATGAATAAGCACAGAGTCACGAGGCTGAGATCCAAAGCACATGTAGGCAGTTAGTGAAATCTTTTATGGAGAATTAATATTGAAAAGTATGATGATTATTATTATTAATATTGACTTCAGGTCGAATACTGAAATAGGCCTAAATGTAGATAGCAAATTCTTATGACTGCAATACAATATGGCAGTAGAAAAATGACATGGTAATTTGATGCTGCACGCAGAGAAGCTGTATCAGAGGGGAAAGAGAGAGCTGCAGGGAAGTGCCAATGTAAACACTACCTGGAATTCCCTTTTTAGATTGCTGGCCAGGATGCATTGCCAGATAAGTGACACCCAAAGCGCAGCAAAATACCAGGGAAATGTTCAAGGTAAGACTACAGTCTTGAGACCATGTTTTTTTTTTCTGAGAATGGCTGAAGAGAAATGTATTTTAAGTGTTTAAATTCCAAAGAAATGCAAGGATAACAATTAGAGAACTTTTGGAACTTCTTAATATGAGAATAAGAGCCTGGTATCAGGGGCACTTGGTGTGCTTGTTGGCCTTGCATACATTTTTCTCAGCCTCTATCATTTAGACTAGCTGCTAGATATGATCTCATTGCAGTGAAGTATCTCAGGACATATCTCAGGACACTTGTCATCTCTGACACTTGCAATTAGCCTCGTCAAAATGTTAGAACTATAGGCTGTTGAGAATATGGCTTAACAGGCACCATTGGAGCCTGTCTCAGTCAGGAGAGCTGGCAAGGCAGCTTGTAAGCTGGTGCACCAGAGAAGACCCTTGTTCTTTGGGTGTCTCATTCAAGACAGACAGGGCCAACTTGCTGCTCACGCAGAGTAGTAAGTAGCCAGCAGTCGCAGAGCCAACGACTTTGCCTATGCCAAGGGTCACAAGGGCGGTTTGTAAGAGGAGAGCTTGCCGCATAAACAACAAATTCCTGCCTCCTTCCCCTCCTCCTCTTCCTCCTCCTCCTCTGTTCTGTGGCTGAGAAAGGGGTGAGAGTTTGCCAAAAGACAAGCAGCAATAAATTCCTGTTTTACAGACACCCCAAAAATAGTCCACTGCTCCATCTCAATTTGACCCTCATACCCCAGGGTCTCTCCAAATTCTTCCAGCCCCACCATCTGCCCCAGTGCCCATAAGCTGCCTTTTAGGTCCTTTCACTCCACTGGTCTGCTGAGCCACCTTAGTCCTTTCCCACCACCAGCTTCCTTAGAGTACATTCCCTGGGACAAGTCGGTTCTCCCTGTATAGTATGTTGCTTTGAGAGATTTAGTTTTACCACCCAAAAGACAGATGATTAGTCACATGAGGCTGATTTTTTACTGCCCCAAAGGGACATCCTAATTTAGGATAGACAAGTTGATACAGTAACTTTCACAGGTTGAATGTGAGCCCCAGGCTTGGTCTGCATCAGCCAGCAGAACATCTCAGGGTCAGCAAGTCTGTAGACCAAAGCAGTTGGGAGTTCCTCATGTATATGCCTCATGCATTTTGGGAGTTTGTACTCAGCTAGATTTCTTCTGATACGGTCTGGAGTTTAAGTACATGGTAGAATTTGAAGTGTCACAGGTCTGCTTTATGCCTGCATCTTCTGATTTAGCTCTGTCTGGAAGGAAACTTTCTTCTGCATTCTAAGGCAACTCCATGTTGTTACCCAAACCACAGAAAGTGGGGAAGATTTGAATTAAAACTTTGCTGTAGATGCACTCTCAAATGATTTCCAAGTATTCTTAAGAGCCACTTGTAGGAGATTTGGTTTTCAAAAGTCTTTGCAAAGAACAAATTAATTGTATCCATCAGTTTGCTCTTACCTATCATTGTATTAATTCTTTCTAAGGATTTTAATAGGATAGACATGTTTACTATTACAGAAGCTGAATTGTTCAGTTCTTATCATTTTATATTAATCTGTGGTGCTTTTCCACTCTCTATACAATTGTGTTCTCATCTGTTTTTCTTTGCACTGAAATAAGACCATAAACAGAGCCCACAAACATACTTATAATATTGACTATGTAAAGCATCTCATCTCAATCTATCAAGTGAATGGAGGTTGTTTTATGAGAGGAATTTTGAAAGATCTCTGCCAGATTTTCTGCCTTTCAAACGTTTGTACCAGTTGGAACAGTGAACATGTTGCTGAATAGATGGTGAGTAAAATCTTCCCATTCAGTGAGACTAGGAGATCAGATACTAGATCAGACACCATGTCTGGGAGATTATCTTAGAGGCCTTTCTCCGTCTAAGTGTAATTGTCATGGCTCAGTTGGACAACAGGGAGCATAAACAGAGGAAAACAGAGGATTTCCTGTGAATATGTAAGAGGTAGTGGTGGGCATTGATAGGAGTCAATAGAAGAATGAGCCAGGGTCTGCTGCTGAGAAATGTAATGTTTGCATGTCTCTTGTATGGGCTGAAACTAAGGAGGGAGAAGGGTCCTAGGAACTGTACTGTGAGAAAAGAAAGACTAAAACTCTGAAGAAAGGACTTCTCTTGAATCTTAGGTTCACACATTCTGATCAGCTTTGCAGCTTGTTATTTTTCACCCTTTCTTTGACTCCTAGTGATCATGTTCAGGTAAACAATGCTGCTTCTCAGAAAGTTGAGAGTTCCCAGGATATCCCTTTTCAGCAGCCAGAAGCTGGCAGTGCAGGGCCCTTCTGTGTGTGCACGAAGACTGCAGGTCTGTGACCTCGTGCTGGGGCAGTGAGTCGCCTGTCTGCCCTACTGCAGTGGGGTTCCCTGAGTGTGGAACAGCTCCAGGGCATCTGGAGAAATGGTAATTTCAGTATAAAGGAAGTTATAATTGTGAACATGAGAATAATAGCAGGAAAAAAATCTTGTCCTTTCCATGTAGGGATGCCATGCAATACAACAAAGGAACACCGGCACTGAGTTAAATCTGAACTACTGAGCCCTAAGTAGATGTGCAAGAAAAGATAGCACACAATAGGCCAGAGAAAGAAACATAGTTAATTCAATAGCACCATCTTTCACATGAATTTGTCATGGGGACAGCTAATGAATTTTGATTTTTTTAGGTCTGATGCAGCCAAATTTTGAAAGAAATCAGGATCATTCATACTTTCTGTCTATCAGCAGAACTGTTCATCTGATAGGATATGATCTCTATTTGTTATCTGCAATGCGTCATGGAATCCTTTTGAGTCATGTTTTAAAAAATACTAATGAAAGCAAGAAGACAACTGGAAAAATTGCAAAGAGAAAGTGACAAAACAAATGAAGTAACTTTCTTTAGAAAAATTCTGAAGCAAGGCTTCAAGTGCAATTTAGGACATCACATAGAGGAAATAAGATACAGGACAGAAGATAAGCTTTCTTCTGGAGCTTGAAATTAAATTGTGAATCAGCAAGTTACAGAAACATAATGCAAATATTTCAGACAGGAGGTGCCGCAGCTAAGTCCCTGTGAATATTATATAGCTAATTAGTTTTATGTTTTCTGGATAAACCTAATTTTAGGTCTTTTTTAATAGATTCACAAATAATCTTCTGGTAACAGTATTAGTGGTTTAAAGCATCTTCTGTTATTAAAGTTGGGAATCAATTGATGCTTACCAAGCAAGTTTTGATTTCTGAAAGGCATATCTTACTTATTTATAAAATTCTGTGTTAATTAGGATTCAAGGTGATATTTTTTTCTCAGACAAAAATGTCAGACAAGGAAAGGTAAAATATAGATACTTTTTTTTTTTCTGAAGCATAAGCCTTTGATTTTTATGAAAGGTGCTGGTCTGTGAGGATGCAGAATATCTCATATCAGAGAAGAGACTGGAACTGATGAAATTGGGGATTGATTAAAGAGCATTGATAAAATGTAACCACTTCCATGACACAGAGTTCAAATTACTATATATTACTGTTTGTTTGAAACAAGAAATACACACAAACTAAGAAAGGGATAGAGAATGCAAGCACAATAAGTTTTGCCAAAAACAAAGCGAGCTCTCACTGAATTAGTCTATTAATTTCTCAGCCTATGAAAAATATATCAGGCTTCATTCCAAAATACTCCTTTGTCATTCTGAGAAAAACAACTCCAAACAACCTTGGAATGTCTGAAACAGTTTGAAATTAATCAGTTAGCATTCACATTTTGGAACAGTTCACAAAAATGTTGACAAGCACTATATTCTTCTAACAAGTTTCAGATTTGACGGATTTAGGTCTTTACGCAGAGTTTTAGGGTTATAGATTGAAGCCTGTTTCTCTTTCTGCAGCTATCCAAATTGGCTGTTGCCATTGTCCCTGCAACTCTCACATTTTACAGGGGGAAGGGTACAAAATGCAAAACAGTGAGTTGAGGAAAAATCAGACAAGGTAACTTCTGTAGGCTGCAGAGGAGGCATCCGTGACCTGATAGCCTAAGCATCAGTCTGCTGCAATAATTCATGCATTATCAATGCTGAGTAAAAAATAGTCAAAATAAGATATATGCTGTCGTGAAAGTTTAAAGGGAGCTTTTAATAACTTGCTTTTTACCCTGCACCCAGCTGAGAGCCTGATGGTGTGGGGTGCTGCAACTCAGGGTGTGCCTATCCACCATTCTGGGGGGCTTTTTCAGCAGGTGCATCTGGTGCATTGTGGATTGTAGGGTGCAGCACGAGTCCTCATGAAGTGACAGCATCTACATCTTCCTCTGGAGGTGTCTGCAAGTATTTGAGCTCCCAGAAGAGGAGAGCTTGTGATCCACACACCACTGTATGTGTGTGCATGAATGTGTACTTAGTTGTGTGTATGGGGTAAGAGCCCTTCTTGGGATTACTTGTAGAGGGCAATTTAGAAACTTATGGGTATTTATGAGCATTTTGTGTTATATAATATTATGGTTTATCTGTTTTGTTATTGATATTGGTCATGATTGCCAGTTAATAATGTCACTAACAAAACACTTTGATCCTAGTTTGGTTTGGTGCAATGAGCAGGTTTTCCCTAGGACAGGAGAGGAGAAATCTTTTCTATTTCAGGAATAGGAGAGAATGCAGGTTGCCAGAGAGTGGATAAGCAGCCCTACATTAGCAATGCAAATCGAGTAGCAGAGGTGGATTTATGGGCTACAAAGAAGAAAAAATCTAACCAATGTAGATCATGTTTATGGTAGGAAAATGAAGTTGAAGAATGAGACCTGGAGAATTTTCAGACAAGCCCTGCAGAAACACTTTCTCACTCACACATATTGGTGGGGGTCTGAGTAGCAGAAGTGAAGATGAAAACAGAAACTTTCCTAGACCAGGGGAACGGTCAGTATTAGCTGCATTCAAAGGCATTGGGGAGATACATCATGAAGAGCCTGACAAGTTTCATGGGACAACTGAAGTTGCCAGCTGAGGTGATTAAGAGTTTGAAAGAGCAAAGTCTGGAGTCAGTAAGGAAAACACTAAGGAGAGATGCCCTGGTGAATTATACGAAAGAGCAGAGACAGAAGGGCTCATTTCAGGAGTGGAGGTGAATCTGTTGCTGTTTTTCATGGCTTTGGAGAGAACAAATACTCCAGTTGTAGACCTGAGCAGTAAGAGTTAGGTTGCTCTAAAAAGAAGGAGCATGACTGCTCCATATCCTTTGACTATATCTGTACCACTGCTGCAGCACTTGTCTTATCTCTGCATGCAAATTTCTGGTAACAAGACTAGAAACAACCGTGAAAGAATTACAAAACCTTGATAATTTTCAGGAAAAACAGGGAATGCATGGCATCACTAAGGTTATACCAATAAAAAAACCCTCCCACTTTTTACAGCCATACAATTTATGGGATTCTCTATTTATGTGGTGATGTTGTTTATTATGCTTACATAGTAGCTACTTCCTCTTCAAAGTCTCTCACTTTTAATACTCTCTACAGGTCTTTGGCTACACTGAAATGTTACATTCTTGAATATTTTTTAACTTCATCCAACTCTACTAATGGCAGTAAAGTCTTTTTCTGTAAGTTGTTGGTTTGCAATCAGAGACTAATGATGGCATTTCTGACCAAAAATAAATTGAAAAATATTAGTTTTTCACTATAAAAATAATTGAAAACTATTTAGAATGTGCTGATTTGGAAGTATGAAATGGCTTACTGAGACTCTCAGTGCTGTTTCTTATTCTGATAGTACAAATATAATTAATAATTCTCAATCATTTTCAAATCATTCAATAACAATCAAAACCCCTTTTCTTGCACTTTAACTTTGATAAAGTTTTGCAGTATGAAAACGTAAGTGTGAATATTGAAACTATTTATATATGTATATATTATATATATAGCTTTAAGTCATGAGGAAATTTATGTAGAAAACCTTTGAAGGAAAATATGATATTTTTACATAAAGTGTAATTTTGGAAGATATGATTAGATAGGTAAAATAACAACCCTTATTAAATAAGTGGGCTCTTGCATTCACATGTACCTAAAAATCTAATGTCAAACTGACAGTAACTTAGGTATTGTTGGAAGAAGTTGGTTCAGCATGACTTTTGGCACCTTTTGTTCCTTGTCTGATACTTTCTGGAATTGAACACTTTTTTTTCTTTACCAGTTTTATGAAAAGTTTGTTAGCTTTTATAGCTCTTCCTTTCCTATCATAAATTAAAAGGCTTAGGGAGGAGTTGCTCCCTCGAGCTGCTTCTAAGTTCCGAAAGTTTTGGCACAGCCAACTTTTAACGTTCAGTAACTTTCTAAAGAATATGAGCTTTCTGAGAGATCTGCAACAGCTTCATCTTGTAACTTTGGGATTGCATTTACTGTTCCAAAGAGGAGTGGCCTTTCAATTTGGCACAGAGGCAGTGTGGTCTGATCAGTGTTGTCAAGTGTGTGCTGCTCACAAGTTATTGGAATGAGGAGGTAGCCAAGAAAAGTTGCTATGGTAAAGGATTGTTTTGATTTTAAAAAAATAGGGAGGAGGGAGGGCAGCACAGACCTACCACCAAGAATAACTCTGTTGTGATGGTGTATTATGAATCAAAATAATGTAAATACCGTGTTAGTAAAGTGACAGTTCCGAAGGCAGTGGTGCTGTAGGGCTGAAAACAGATTAAGGTAAAAAAGAAGTGAAAGGAATTGCCTTGGGAATTAATAAAACAGGATAGAAGATTTAATTTTTAGATCAGACCTGTAATTAATTTTCAATTGGTAGTGACTAAGCAGTATCGTATGAATGGTAGTAGTTGAAAAGGGAGACCAAACTTTGGGGGAAAACCTCATGAAACTGTGACTAATAATTACATGTTTTGAGCCCCCCCAAGTATTTTCTGTGGCAATTTCAAGGCTTTATCCTGTGCATTATTTAAATTATTTTTCAGGTAAACCAGATTGGCTTCATCCTAACATTGCAGATTTCTCACATTGTTAATGAAGCCATTGTCTTTAGAGTGGCTGGTCCCCTCCCCTCCAGTCAAATTCATATAACAATGGTCAGATATGCAAACCATCCTGTCAGCCCCTTTAATTCAGTGGTGCTTTTGAATCTTACTGGATTGCAGAATGCTCCTTATTTTGAAAATCTTTCCTCGTGGGGTGGGGAAGCAAGTTTGATAGAGTGACTGCTTGCTTGGAGATCTGTGCAAACCAGCATTCATTCAGTTTGCTGTCAGCAGCTATAGTCATGCACATCCTTATCAGATGCTGTGCTTCCAGACAAGAAAATACTTCGTTGCTCTGCTACTTTTTTTCCTTTTTTTTTTTTTTCTTTTTTTTTTTTACCAAACTGTGCCAGCCCTCAACAGAGAGACTGAGGAAGTGGGAGGAAGAGGTTTTTTCCTTGGCTGGCATGGTGCAGGTGGTGCAGTGAGGATCACTGCCCAGGTGGCACTACAAGAGGTGGATCTTGTGAGACATTTTGTCACATAATGGAGTGTGGGAATGAGACGGGAAGCACTCAAGCCAGTGGAGGTTGGGCACTAGGGTACACAGGACTTATGAAGACACGCCCAGCTCTAAAATGGGCCAGAACTTGTGATGGATCTTCCACCTGTCAGCTGCAGGAGACAGGGGAATTGGAACAAGAGTGTGGGCAGTGAACACAAGAGAAGTACTTTAACTGTCAAGAGTGTAAGTTTTGTGATCACTGCTGTAGGGCAGCTTAGGCCAGTATCTGCACAGCTGAACAAGCCATAAATAAATTACCTGTAATACTCTGTTCTTACACAATGCTCTCCACCCATAGATATCAAAGTTCTTTCCAAAGAAGCCTGGTGTTGTTATTCATACTTTTCTGACAGGGAAGCTGTGGTAGAAGACAAGGGAATGACTTCTCCATGGTTACCCAGCAAAGCAGTGATACACCTGGGACAAGGACACAGTTCTCCCAAATGCCAGTCTGCAACTGTGCACATGAGAAACCTGCCTTTCCCTATGTCCTGGTGTCCTGTTCTCTATAAAGGATTTTCCTGGTACTAAGAATGTATTTCTTAATATTCAAGGTAAATAATAAAAAATCCTGCCAATCTAATAACTAGCATAGGCAGATTTCATGCTTGAGCATAGATTTAAACTAACCATCTTCACAGTTCTTAAGAACTTGACCAGTAAAGAGGAATCTATTTTGCCTTTTCATTCTGTGTATCCATGTGACTCTATAACAACACCTGTAGGAGATCATCGATAGCCTGTGATCTGTCCCTTCACCTTTGTAGATAGTTTTGTTTTTTACCTAAAGTATTTGATGAGTGATACACGATTGTCGTCTTCAGTAAATTATTAATGGTGATGTTGTGGGCTCAAAAGCTCAAACCCATCCTCTCTCAATGGAACAGCAAAATTTGTGTCTAACAAGTAGGTTTCAGCCTTTATTTTTCCAGTGGGCTAAAACCACATCCACAAGGGCCACTCCTGAATGTGAAGTGATTCAAAATGCCTCTGGCTATATTGCCAGGCCATAGAGAATAGTATAAGTATAGGGCCATACACCAAGGCAACCAAATAAAAAAAGCTATGGAAAATTTGCAGTGAAACATTCCTGGAGTCATACTTCTAGCAGAAATTATGTGCAACAAAAGGACAATTGATGTTAATAATTAATTTAGCTCTAGAAGGGAGTTACTATGTTTTCCTTGATTGAAATGATAGCTAAATGATATCTGTCCAAGATTTTGTGTGCCCAGTGGGGAAGATGTAGCCTTGATCTGCCTAGAACCTCTAGTAAATCCATGACTGCCTTAACACATCATTAACAGAACAGTTTAATGCATACAGTATTAAAATGATCAGATCCTTTGAAAGTCAGCCAAACAACACAGAAACTCATTTCCAGAATTGACTTCTACCTCTTTATAGTTACCCTTCTAGTTCTCTCCAAAAACTCTGTGGTGAGAGAACGTCCTGAATTCTTATCTTTTTGCCTGAAATCAGGAGCAGATTCCCAAGCTACTCTGCATGTCTTAATTTTAAGCTGATATAGTCTGTTCTTTTTTTCTCTAGCCTAAGTATTGTTTCAGCATGTTTATGCACTTTGTCACATGTGCAGTCCAAGGGGTGGAGAAAAATCTTCCTGCACTCTTGGGCTGTGCCTCCACTGTTCTGTTTGGAGCTTTCTGTGGGCTCAGCACTGATCAGTTGTTGAAGGTAGTACAGGGCTAAAAACTGGGGGAGGCCTGAAGGAAATATTCCCCAAGAGCCCTCAGAAACATGAGCAGGCAGGCCATAGCCTGTGTTCCTGGGGCAGGGGAGAGGCACAGGTGCTGTCAGTGATGATTTTGGGGAGCAGCCCCACCATTAGGTGTGCCAGTGGGGCGGGTGCATTATTGCTGCCCCAAGAGTGCTGATGGCCAGTGCTGGGCCAGGGCTGGGGCTTCTGGAGTCTTCTCTTCTTCAGCATCCCTGACTCCTCCAGTCTCTTACACAGTGCCTGTCAGTGGCTGTGCCAACATGCTCGAAGCCAGGCAGGGATGGGGCTGAATGCAGCTGGTAGCAGCAGCTTGAATGGGAATAAATGATACCTGTGTGAGAAGCCTATGAGTTGCTGTCACATCACTGGTTCTGTTTTCCTTGTCTCTCTTCATTTTGCAAAATAGTAGGTGATGACCTGAACTGAAAAACTATTAAGAATGGAGTTCTTTATGCTTTTTGGCCACACATTTAGAGAGAGAGAAAAATATTACTGAGGAATTTCATCTGAAACCTGGAAAACTGCTTGCCAAAACACAAATAAAATGAACGCTCTATGTCACAGTCTTTAGGAAACACTGCATTTAGTTTTGTTTTAGAAGCAGCTGGTTATTGCTGGATGGTGACACGGCAGAGCATGGCAGTGGAGGGGTTTACCAAGTTCTGATCTAAAGGCAATCTTTAAAAATAAATGAAATGGGGATGCAGTCTGTGTGAATTCAGAGGTGACCTAGCACACAGTTTACAGCTGCTTAAAAGAGGAGAATTCAGTGTGTGTGGGATGCTGGAGAGCTGCCCTGTGTTTGGATATGCAAAATAAAGATCTGTTTTGTAAAGGAGCTGAGCACCTGGAACTTTCTTCTGGCATTAGCCTACTAGTCAGATAAAACAGATAAAAGCTAATCTAATCAATCTATTAAATAATTATTTTTCAATGAAATAGAGACTAAAAAAAAAATCTTAGTAACAAAGCTCTCCAGTCAATACCTTTGCATAAGTAGTGTGTGGGTACAGAATGCTAAACAGGGGCTACACTGGTATTTGTGTATATACAGAATATACACACACACACATATGCCTTCTCCCACCCATATCTATGCTAGAAAAGACAGGATAGCTGATGAATGAGCCAAGAAAAACATTTATTTTGGACGATACCTTTTTAGAACTGACTTCGCTGCGGAATTCAAAAAATGTGTTTGAAATTAGAGAGGACTGTTTATAGAGGATACAAAAAAGTAGATGGAAGAAGAAATCACTTAGAGAAATGCTAATCTCCTCCTCCACAAACTGCCCTTTGCTATGACCCTGACCTTTACTTCTGTCGGTTGAAAAGATCCTTCAATATTTGTTGTGATATTTTGGGAATAGACAGGTACAGATAGAGCTATATGCTGGCTACTCTGACTCATTCCTTCCCTACGGATGAACGTGTAAGGAAAAATCTATCTAAACATGCATACAGACACATTATTTTTCATGCACTAAGGCATTCATGTTTAAATTAAAAGAATCCCTCGAAGTTACTAGTTTTTATTAGTGCACACTGAGCTCTGAAACACGAAATAAATAAGTAGTGATTTCAGTAATCATCATACTTGCATATTTTCTTAGTGCATAGTTACTTAACTTCGATACTGTCTTTGCTCACATGGACACACTCTTTGCTGGGCGCGTTTGTTCTGTCGCAATCTGCAGTCATCCTTGCTGTAGATGTCCTTCCTGTTTGTCTGCACTGAATATGGGATGTTTCACGCATGAGACTGTGAGACATGCTACTGCGAAAACAGTTTCTACTTTTATTAATGCTAACTGTTACCATGCCTGCCACTGCCAAGTGCTGTGCAGCAATTACAGTGAGCTTCTTAATATAGTGGCCAGTGGGAGAGGAGAAGACTCTCTCTCGTAGTGGCATAGTCAAATGCAGCAGCTGCTTTGGGGATAAAGACGTACACAGCTGGCTTCTGGGCAGTTGCTTTTGTTCACTGGAACACTCGCTGTAACTATACATAAGCAAAGCATGAATTTCACATTCTTGGCATTATGGTTGAAGATCTCTTGTTGATTTTTTGGAGAGCGAGTTTCTGTCATGCACTCCAAGTTTTTATTATATGAACATCAAACAAAGTATGTGTTGATTGTGTTCCTTAAACTCACGGTTTCTGAAAGACTTTGGAATCTATCCCTCTTTCCTTTCTGATAATCTCAGATGTAACCAAAATTCTTTTGAGAAAGAAGGTAACTTGGAAAGGGTATATTGACCTAGTCCAGTGCATACTGGCTGCTACCCATTTGAGAATAAGGCTCCTTTCAGATGTGTTGCTGTTTGTGCACCTGAAACTGCTGCTTATCTGCGCAAAAGTAAGCCACCCTGTTTAAACGAATGACGGGAAACATAAAATCAATTGGATATCCTGTACAGAACACTGGGGGACTTTTTTAGTGTTATCAAGTTTATATCAGTAATTTGAAATTACTGGTGAACCAATAGCACTTATTTTAGAAAGAATGAACCCTGCTCCATTCTGTGGTAATTTTTGATATGATTATTTGGTTTACTGTACAGCCACATTATGCTCTGTTTAATTGTTTCTTTCCTTGAGTTCAGGGTTAGGTTGCAGTATTTCTTACCCTCTTTCCATGACCAGAAATGACCCATCACACATTTGACACGTGACAAAACAACAGAAAGCCAAACTCATACTTGCAATTTTATAAACCCTTAAGAAGTGATTGTATCCTCCTCCTAATTTGTTGTGTTTCTGCAGTTAAAAATCTTACTTTTTATAACTAAAAGATAGGTTTCATAAGCTAATTTAAAGCTGAAATGTGACTTGTCTTCTGTGTGTCACACAGAAGAATGTGCTACCTCTTAAAAATTAATTTATCTTGCTTCCTGGAATTACTTTGCAGCTATGCTGCAGAGATAACATAAGTGTCAAACACGCCTTCTATTTTCAAAAGAAAACAAGCAAACAGCTGGGAGTGATTCCCCAAGCCGTCGTTCATCGTGCAATGTTCAGAAAGTCACAAGTGGAGATGCCAATATATCTCTCACATCCAGGGCTGCCCTACATATGTAGGACAGTTGACTTCCTTACAATAGCAGTTGGAAAACTGGAGCTTCTGCAGTTGTGTGCTTATTTGTAATCAGTTAGTGTAAACTCAGAATCTCAGAGCAAACTGACAGCACACAAATACAGCAAAAATGTGGATTTATCGTGTACATTATCAGTTTTTTTCTTTTTTACACAGAAAATCCCTCCCTTTTCCTCCACGTCTATATTCTCCTCAAGCCAAGCTGACTACAAACAGCCTGTACTAATATCTTAGAGCACACACATTCTCTCAAGTGATAAGATCTTGGTCAGAGAGATTGACTAATTAATCTATATTAATTAGTGCTCTTGTGGTCTCGTATTTGAAGGACAAATGTTGGTATTTCGAACATTTTTTTAGTAGATTCTGGTGTTTTATAAATGAAACTGACAATTTAAAAATCTGAGGTTCAGTACCATAAAATAGAACACACTGAAAAATCCACATGCTGCGATTTTACCAGGAGTGAAAACTTACTTTTACTCTAGAGACTACAGAGACTTCTTACAATTCAAATAATAGGAAAAAGAAGAATGCTTTACTGGCATTTTTAGGTCATGTTTCAATACATGCTGAAATATTCTCTTTTATTCCAGAGTTGTTCCAGATTGAAATATTTTCATATTTCTTCCAGCAAATTCTTTAATGGAGTTTTGAACTCTCATTAGAGCAATGATTTATTTTCTCCTTTCAGTTGTGTAAAGCTGCTGGAGCTGTGTGGCTATATTGGGAGCTAATGGGGTGGCAGATGTACAGAGGTATAATTAATACAAACCAAATGCACATCCACTGTAAGAATTATATTTGCACTTAATCTAATATGTATTCATAGCACGAGGATGACTTCTTACTCTTTCACCTTTAGAGTTTAAAGTAATAATATTCACTATGCAGGAAAAAGACAACAATGAATATAGAACTTATTAACATAAATGAAGGAGAATCTGCTTTCTTTTTTGTACATAAAATGTTGGGATTTCCCCCCCCCCCCAAAAAAAAGAAGGTGGCCAGTATTACAAGTGCTGCTATGTGTGGCTGTAGCAGCTTTCCAAGTGAGTCATCAGCTGTGTTTGGATCCAGACTTTAAATTTCACAGCACAGACACCACTGACTTAAAGGAAAGGATTTCCTACATTAGCTGACAGAAACAGTAGGTTTTTATAGTCTAAGGATCATCTACTTGAGAAAAAGAACTGAGTTGCAACTTCAGGCATTGCTTCACGGCTGCCTTTGACAGAGCCTGTCCTGAGGTGCTGTGGCCTCTTGGTTTGAGGGAGAAATGGACAGATTGGGTTCACCTCTCATTCTGAGAAAGAGGCAGCCTCTGGCTCCCCATTTACTCCTTGATAATAAATGCTGCAAAGTGCATGGCATCACCACAGGGAGCTGAAACATCTCACACAATCCAGGATCCCCTGTGTCAAGTCCAGTATCAAGTGCTGCCTGGACCTGAAATGCAAAATAAAAGGATCTTTCCGCTATCCATCCTATCCACAGAATTATGTATCTGGATGTCATTGGTCATGTCATTAGATGCCTATCTGCATTTTCCAACACTTTTAGTTTAAAGACGTCTGTATTTCATAATCTTTTTTGCCTGTGAAGAGAATCTATGATAAAGATACACCAAGTCTAACCATTACAGAAAGAATTTAATAGTTCTGTACAGATCCTGAAAGAGAGGAGAATTTGGTTACAGTTTCTTTTGACAGATATTGTAAAGGATGATCCTCATTTAGTTAAAAATAATTTCAAATGTGTTTTGAAAAAGAAGCCTATGTGGGTTTTGGCAAGCCTTTTTTTTTTGCATTTATACGGATTTTTGTGTAAGTGATTTTCTGTATGAAAAATCGAAATGGAACAAAAGATTGAAAAAAAGATTGACAAAAGTGAAGATGTCAGTCTTTTCATATGAAGATGTCAGATGGTAAAAAACCCAAGCCACTTTCTGAACAATTTTATTGAGCTTGGAACTATTCTGTTCATCTCAGTGGAGTTTTAGTAATTTCATGTTAATTTTGTTCATTTTTATTTCCCTGTAAGAAAGAGGAGGATTGAAGATCTGCACAATTTGTTGTGATTGATATCTCATTTTGGTTGTGAGTCGGCAGTGGGCTTTGCTCCCGGTGGAAGTCCACTGTGAGAAGGCAGAATGCCCACGGGTACACCCTCATCCTGGGCAGAGCTCAGCTGTCCTTTCCAAGCCTGAAGGCTCTCGGGTGTCTCCTGAGATAACTGTAATGAAATCTGGTCCCACATATTCAGTAGATGGACTCAAAATGAACTGTAGCAGCTAGTTAGAATTTTTTTGTTCATTGGTCCTAGCTATATTCCTTGCTGATAGCCAGTGTCAGTACGTGTTCTTCTGCAATGTACTATGCAAACATAAAATACACAGTTAAATAGTCAAAATTTGGGGTGTGCAAGCAGAGTGATACCTTCACTCAAATACCATTACCCCAGAGTTTTAGCCATTTCTTTGTGATTCTTAATCATACTTGGCTCAGAAGGATTAGAGCTCTAAAGGCATATTTCCCTTTGCATGGAAGTCTCACTGAGCTTTCTGTGAAATGGCCTGATTAATCTCATTTAATTTATGCCTCTTTCCTTTGGGGACACATATCAGTGTCTGGGAGGGGAGAGTCCATCTGTGCCTATAGGGATCAATTGCGTGGGTGCAATTAGTCTATAACAGTTCATAGCCTCAGAACAGTTCTGTATGAGAGTGTTTTTTCACAGCTGCCTCTGACTTGCTTGTATGAATTCAGAGTCACACAAGTTATTAAAAATTTCCTTGCAAAGTACGAGTTTTAGCTGCTGGACAGAAATAAGTGTTCATATGTCCATTTCTGGGATATTCCTCCTAAGAGATTTGCGTGGTGACAGGAACACTTTTTCTCAACTGCAAATACAATCCACTTTTTAAATACATGGTTTTTATAATCCTGGGCTAGGGACAAATTCATGGGAAAGCTAGAATTATTTTCAATTCTTCTTATTACCATTTTACATATTGTAACTATCTTGATTTTTCTTTTCTTTTGAGAGGCTGAAAAAATAGCAAAAGCTCACTCTTCTCTTCTTAATAGTGTTTGAATGGATAGATACTTCAGACTTTAACTGTGCTATTATTGTCATGTATCACAGACTATTTTTATTCAAAGTAAAACATTACTTACACAAGCAGAATTTTCCCACATTATCACAGCTTTAGAGGGTGATTTGATGAATTTAAAGGGACCATTTTAGGCTACTAGAATAGATGAATGGGGTCTGACACAGTTTGGTCATTTTGATGTCCATGTAAAAACAAGTAAAATGACTAGGGGAACAAGTCCACCCTTAACCTTAAAATACAGACTGTTTTTATTCTCCACACCAAAAAGTGTCAGATCTATGGTATCAAACCACACTGCATGTCCTGTTCTATGTTGTCAACATACTCTGTACTAAGGAAATGACAGTGTATACTAGTCCTGTACATACTCTGTACAGTGCCCATTTACACCGGGTGCTGCAATCTTGCATCTTTGCTCTCTTGCATTGCAATAGAGGTGTTCCATGTAAGCTTGTTTCCAGAAAAAATTAAACCATATGTCATACACTGATAAGACTTTTCCACATGGTTATAAATGAAAGTGCTGTTCTGCTTCCTTGTCACAGAATTTAATTAACTTACACGTCTGTGTCCACAGAACCAGTTTGGCCACTCAGTTGGTTAGTCACTACTTCAAAACCCACGCAGAGGCTTGCAACCCAGCATAGTCTTGCCATAAGTCAGTATCTCTAGCATGCAGAGAGTCCAAGCTGTTTAAAGAAAAATGCTCTTTTTTTTTCCCCTAACAAAATGATATGCTACTGAGATGAAAACTCAAAATTATACACACCACGCAGCAATATTGTTGTAAAAAAGTTCTTAGATGAGCATCCTGTGGTCTGCATGTGCCTACAAAGGGGAATGTTAATGGAAAATATATTAGCAATGCAAGCAAAATACCTGCAAACAAAATTAACTCTCACCGTGAAACATTAGGAAAATAAAAAGCCAGGACACATTTAAAAAATTGAAGGTGTCTCCTGGTGCTTCTTCCAAACAGTGAAATAAAATTCTTAAGAGAAAGACAGGAAGGGGGTTTTATTGTTTCTATTACTTTTTCTTTATTAATAGACTTCAGTAAACTGATAAAAAAAGAAAAGCTACATGTGTGAAAAACATCCGGCTGTAGTCTTGAGTTATGTGAGATCTTCAGGAAGGCAGGCCAGGTGTGTGGATGTTAGTGATGATGAGAAATAAGACAGAACAGGGCTGCTCTTGCTCCTTTAGAACCCCACTCAAGGGCTGCATGTCCATGTGAGGGCATCGCCTCCGCTGCTGCTCACCAAGGGTGTGGAAATCATGGGGCTGAATGGTTGAGGGAGAACCTTGATCTCTTTCTCAACAGAGGTAACTTCTCTGTGGCCTTTTTGTTTAATGAATCAGTTATTTGAGTTACTCAACCACAGTCTGAAGTATCACTGCAACTGCAAAAATTGCTTTGATTGACTTTGCTTTTGGTTCTCACTTGAGCTGCTCTTTTATTTCTCTAGAAGGTTGTTTTGGGTTCATCATGCAAACGGATGGAGGCTGCAACAAAAGGTTGAGAAGCATCAGTGAAAATAAATGGTGGGAAGCAAACTTTTCAGTGTATTTTCCCCTGCCCAGCACTTCTGGGAGGTGAGGTCTACCTCACTTCTAGCCTGGAGTGACTTCCTGTATTTTCTCTGACTTCCATTGGTATAAAATTAGTTACTCTTGCCTGCTTATATCTCTACACATTTGGTGAAAGACACATCAGGTTCTGAGTATTTTAAATTCAGAACATAATATTTTACATATCTGAATGTGTGAGAGGTCTTCATTCATCCACATAATAGTTACATGCTTTGTGCATATAAAGGTAGTTTAGAATTTTGTCATTTGACACTATTGCCATTGAGCTACACAATTCTTAAAATTTATTACTTCCACAACTCCATAAAGCAGCAATTAGCTGAAAAGGAAAATACTTATTTCTGTTTGAGTGTAAAGAGGAAGAAAATATACCTGAAAAAGTCTAGTATTTTATCTTCTGAGAAGTCTGAGGTTTATCAGGGGTGACCTGGTCTTAAGGTTTAAAATCTAAAATACTGGGAAAGAATAAAAACATTATTTTGACAAAATACTCTGCCTTTCCTATTTTCTCCCAGCTATATATTTTTAACTTTTATTTTACTGAAATCTCAATTATTAAACTTATTCTATCTAACAATAGGTTTATCAAGTAGGTCAGTCCTTTTTCACATCTTATTGCTTACTACCACGTTCTAGGCAATTGTGTAGATATTTTAGTATGTTCAACTGGACATAAATTATCTCGGAGGACGTTCATGGTTGCTTTGGGGTGTGCACTGGAGCCAAAGCAGCATTGCTATGGAAAATCATCGAAACACTGATGCCTCAAACTTGGAAGTCACCATAGCAACTTAAAAAAATAATGACAGCTGTACCAAGAAATTTGCTAATAGAAGGCCTTAACACATTTGTCTAGACTCAGTCATACTTCATACTCATTATAACCTGTGGAAGGATTTTAAGAATATGGAACGTAGAGAAATAAATAGGGAATATCTGCTTTTCCTGGCATTTCACACTGGTTTTGTTTAAGTTATCTGACCTTGTCTATGGCAAATATAACCATAACAGTGAAATTTAAAAATATTTAAATAACGTAGATTAATTGCAACTTGTTTGATTCTAAAAGATACAGCATTTCATTTATTATGTGCTACATACACAGTGGAAATTTCTCGACAATTAGCATAAAGCTAGACGCGCTGAAAACAAATAAGAAGATTCCCATGCTGATAATGTTAAAATTATTGGCTGTAACAGTCTTTGTGGAAAAGGTTGAATGAAACATGCAGCCGTATGAGAGAGATTCTGTTTTAAAATGGCCTCGCTCAAGTTCAAATTACAGGCCATGGATAAAAAAAGAGAAGGATTCTGTAGGATCAAAGCACAAGAGAATTTGCTAGCTTTGGTCTGCCAGAAATGCACAAACACACTAGAGAATAAGAAAATTGGCTGTGCAACCGTTGAGCTACAATATGTGGCAAGAACAAATATTTTTATGGGTTGGCATCAGTTTGAAAGACGTGATATAAGTAGCTGATTTTAAGGCAGCCTTTGGATTTTTAAAATTTTATATATAACAATTTCCTACATGAACAAAAATTGTTTCTAATGGGGCAGAACTCTATTCAAGACCTTACGAAGTGAAGAGTTAATCACAGAACTGAAAAAATGGATGAAACTGATTTTATCTTGATTACATTTTATTGTGAGTTCTGCCAAGAATACATATTCTCAGGGGGTTGAAAAGGACAATTTAATAAAGCTGAAAATAATATTGAGACAATCAACTAGAGAAAATGTAAACAGAAACATGAGAAAGATAATTGTCCATTGTTGAATAACATTTTACTAGATGCCCAAATTGCACATTTCAGAATGATGTTGTTGCAGTGACTTGAGGAAAGAACAGTATGGGTCAAAGTAAAATGAAAAACTTCTCTAAATCATAGTGAAACATGAAAAAAAAGCTGGAACAATCATAATAACAACTGTATTGGATTTTAGGAAGTAGGTAGTGGAAGCAAAATGTTACAGACAAACATCTATGGTTAGCAGATCTAAGAATGAAAAGGCTGAGGAAGGAGTTCCCAGTTATACTGGGAATCCTGATAATATTATTGCTCCATGACTGTACGATGATAGCAGAACTCACAAGAATTCATGAAAAGCAGAATGTCATTCACTTGGAGTCTGCATTTGGGGAAAGCCAGATGGTAGAGTCATATGACATGATGATGCAGTCCTTTTAATTCTAACCAGTTACACAGCAGTTTGGTCAAGTTAGACATTTTAAAATCTGCATGTCTAATTAACTTTCATCTGGTAGTTTTAAAAGAAGTAGCAAAAGACCCTCATAGACATTTTATTTTGGTGATCACAGTGTTGAAACCTGGGAATTTTCAAATTGGGAAAAATTTAATGTGTAGCAATATTCAAAAATGATAATAGGACTAAGCCAGGAAATTAAGGGCCTATCAAGATGAGATTGCTTTAACACAATTAATATCCATCAACATTAGTTTCACAAAAATAATTTTTGTCAGACTAATTTGATCCCATCCTTTGATAAGATTACAAGTTCTTTTCAATCAGGATAGTATTGTTGATGTTATAAACTTTTGGAAAGCATGTGCTCTCACTCATGCCAGAAGACATTTTGTTATGAAAATAAAGGAACAGAAAATCAACCTAATACCTATGAATTTTATTAAAAATATAATGTAAGTATATTTAGGTATAACTGCAAATAAGGAACCACCATGGTGAGGATTTGGTCCTCAAGAGGTTCATCTCCCTCAGTCATTATCTTTTTTAATGAGACAAGAAAACATGACATTTTTTCCATGAACTTTTCTCATACCACTAAAACTAGTGGAGGATTAAATGATAAATAAGGCAGGTGAATGACAGAGCAGTCTGACTTTCTTTACAAAATGGAACAAGTTATTTTCTTGGAAGCCTGTGCAGTGAAGAACAATGTGAGCCACACTTGTAGGATGGAAAAGACTCCATGCTGGGAAATAGGGACTGAAAGGGATTTGATTTTATGATGGATAATCAGATACACGTGGAGCTCCTGTGGTGCGCCATGGCCAAAGTGCTAAAATGATCATTGGACTATAACGAGGAGAATATGAATAAAAGCAGAGAGCTTGCATTGTTCAGGCAAAGATTTACTGTGAGGGAAAGGGGAAGTGCTACACACACTGTAGCCCCTTGGCAAGGGAATTTTGGGGCTTTGTGTCTCTGCTAAAGGAGAAAGGGAGGCACTGTACAGCTCCTCCCATGTGATTCTGCTGGGGTCCAGCAGCCTGCCATCATGCTTCATCACTGCTCACCCTACCCTGTGGAAAAGTATTTCAATCTTCTTTCTAATTTTTTTTTAACATTATTATTTATTTGGTTTTCTTTAGAAAGAAGGGTTTGATAGCAACTCTGGATGAGCTTAAAGAGCTGGAAAATACAGTTCAAACTCTGGAGTTACTAAAGAATAGAAAAATGGTACAAAGGCATCTCTAATTTCTCTGCAAAAGCTTAGCAAAATCCATTGCCTGGAATTAGGGAAATATAGCCTTGAAGCAATTAACCTCAGAGAAGGGAACTGACCACTGGAAAAACTTACTGCAGTGGACTTTGTCTGAAGAGAAAATTTGAAACCATAATCAGTTTTTATTCTGGCTTAGCTGCACTATTGGTCTTGATACAGAAATTCATTTAGAGGACTCCTGTGGATGTGAGATATAAGAAGTCACATTAAATAGTCAACAGATCCCTAATACTAATATATTTCAGTCAAAGATATGAAATGGTCACGTTATTCTGTTGAGATGATCTGCAATAAGGTCGTAGTGATGTTTTTTAAAAACGTGCTTTGCAAATAATTTTAATTTATAAGCTAAATAGCGGACATATAAGATATGAAATCCTTAAGTTCTCCACTAAGTAATAAAAGATTGATTTTTCTGATTGACGTAAAAAAACAGAAATTCACTTAGATCACAAAATCTGGTCTTTTTTCTCCAAAAAAGCATGTTCAGAGACCGTCATTTCTATCCACGTAGGGAGAGGAAAGCACAAAGCACTGCAGCTCTAGAGATTAACTCTGCAAGTCAGGAGGCTCTGTCCTGTTGTGGGAATACAGCCCACAGCCCACAGCCCCAGCCTGCCCATGGGCCACCCTTGTCCCCTTGCATGGGGTCATGCAGGAGATGTGTTGGGGCTGGGCTTGGGGACAAGGGGAGGAGGAAACGGAGGGGCTGGAGTAAGGGCACAGATAGAGACTCCTGCCACTACTATGATGTTAGAAAATATTCTCCTTTATACTCTCAGATTTCTTTATTTGTATAGTTTGCAAAGTTTTGGTTATTTTATTTTTGGCCAGTTCTATTTCAATTTACATATTAACTCAAGCCGTTTTGTTTCTCTTTTCTCATTGCACCTGCTGGCACCATTTTTACCTCATTATACCCACTGGCATAATTTCACTTGCCTGTGAGTCATGTAGCTGGTTCAGCCATCCATTCCTCTGCCACCCTGCTCTTCCTGCTTGAAGTGATTCAGAGCCTGGCCTTCACACACAGCCTTCATCAAGAAGTTAACAAAAAAAGGAAGAAAGCCTTTTAAAACACACCAACACCCCCTGCTTCTTGTATGGTTGGTCATTTGCTCTGAGTTACAGGCATGCTCTCTGCACTATCGGTGAAATGACAAAATCTGTGCCTTCTTGTATGTTGTTTGCTGCCAAAAATTTCCAAGATGATCTGCACAGTTTGTGAACACCACCTCTGCTAAAAGAAAGAAAGGCTAAAGTGACTGGGGAACAGGATGGAGCAGATTTCAGTGGGCTGGGGAGTGGTGCCATGTTCCTTGGGAGAGAGCACTGCTGCAGGTTGCCCCTAGAAAGACCAGATATCCCAAAAGAAAAGCATTCTGCTGATGTAAACAGAGAAGGGCAGGTTTCCTGTCATTCATGGTAACCTGAAGACCAAAGTCCCTTCAGAGGTTGCCTCAGAAAACATACCATATCTTTGTTTCATTTTCCAGACTTTAATTATTTTCCTTTTTTTTTTTTTTTTTGAGATTAGTACCCACCAGCCCTCTGAAATAGCTGTATGGTTCTTCTGGGTTACCCTCTGCCTCAGACACATTTCCATAAAGGTGCAGCCTCAGCATTACTTTGCTTATACGTGTGTTTGAGTGTGTGTATGTACTATCTACATCTGGAATGAGGGGCCGCATTAAAAATAAAATAATTGTAAAAATAAAATGAAATGGCCTCACATGGAAAGCATTTGGAAAGGAAAATAGCAGAGTAAAAATGGAAAAATAAGTACGTGTCAGGCCAGCTGCAGGTTAGGAGCAGCTCTCTAGGAAGCCAGTGGGATTTGCTGGTGCCCTGCATGGGAAGGCAGAGACCAAGCAAGCACAGCTGCCCTGCAGCACTCGGGTGACCAGGACTTCAGTTATGCCTGCAGGAAGACTTTAACCTTGCTGGCCTCAGGAGTATTTCTCAGAAGCTAAAGACGTCAACTTTAGCAAGACTGTGCCCATAGATAGTAATGACCAAAAGGGAGATCCCTGGGGCAGGCTGCAGGAAGCTTTTGAAGGTGCTTGTGCCAGCAGATATCTGGGGCATGGGAATAAGAAAGGGAAGTTCCCCTAACAGTAAAATTCATTTATTAAACCCTTCTCAATTCCTTCCTGCACAAAGGATAAAGAGACCCTATGCTGCAAACAAAGACATCATACATTGAGTTATTTGTCAGCCTCTAAATTAAGAAAGGATTTTAATACCTTTCTTCGAGAGATTTACTCACATGATTAAAGTTAGGCATGATTTTAGGAACCTCAGAAAATCAGCCACCTGATAAACTCCCTGCTTCAGGTTAAAATAAATTGCATTAAAAAAGCATGTTTCTTGAAAAACAACACAAGGAAGAGATATTGTAGTAACAAAAATTTGTCTTAAAAATTATTAAATTGTTTGGTCTTTCAATAATTGAAAAGGCTTCATTACCATGCAAACAAAAAACAGGTTGGCTATTCACCTTTTGGAAGATGGCATTTGCATTGCTATAATAGGAGAGAAGAACCTTAGAAAACTAATGAAGGAGCATAAAAATGCAAATTACTGCAGCTAATTGGCTGTGCCTTCTTACACCTTCTGAATTATTAATTTATGACCGACTAAATCTGCCCCTTTTAAATAATATAATAAAGAACAACATTGTGTTCTATGCTGTTGAGTGGATAGTGTTTGTTCCCTTAATTTTATGGTGAGTTGCTCTTATTTGCACTGGCAAGTTTCTTGCAGTGCTCTGTATAACTCTGCAGGTCCAGCACTTTTCTCATGCAGACTGACACCATTTTATTTCCTTTTTTTAATTCCTGACTGGGAA
Organism: Dicrurus megarhynchus; assembly: GCA_013399195.1. Taxonomy (NCBI): domain Eukaryota; kingdom Metazoa; phylum Chordata; class Aves; order Passeriformes; family Dicruridae; genus Dicrurus; species Dicrurus megarhynchus. Next base: position 1,102,574 of record VXAD01000990.1, read on the forward strand.
AAAACAAGACAAAAGATGATGCCATTATTACAATAAAGCTAATTACATCTTTATTGCCACTGGCAGTAAAGTTTAATCATAAAGCAGGCTCAGAATTCTGCAGACACCTATTTACATGCCAATACGTGAGTAATTCCTTCCAGTTCAGTGTAGTAACTTAGAACTGGTTGCTGCGCAGGGGGTTGAAGAAATCAAAATAAAATATTTGATAACAGGGTTGATATATGCACATTTCCCCCTGAATATTATTTCTTCTATTACTAATACTTCAAATGAAAAGCTTGGGAAGACTCTGAGGAACTCCTTATTTTACCTGGGGTTTCCAGCCCTGTGATGCAGCCCTTTGGCATACATGAGCACAATTTTGCAAGTGCCAGATATTGTACCTGGCAGACCTGTACAATCACAGTGTACACGTATCCACAGGAAGGCCCTCACATTCCCTGTGCACACTCACTGAGACTGTGCAGGGCATGAGCAACATGTCCACTACTTTCTAAACTTGCCTTATATTGCTCAAGTGCTCCACAGTTATCTGAAAAACCTTGGAGTCATGTGTTTAAGTAATTCTGAGGGACCAGGGCTTAGAAATTAAGCTTGGTTTGTATGATGTCTTTTTTTCCTTATGGCTTCACGTATATCCCTGTAGCATGCTTAAATTAACAATTTTTCATTTAAAAAAGATATGCTACAGCATATGGGCACTTTTTGATGCCTGCAAGACCAAGATTGGAAGAATTTGGCCTGTGGGATGGATCATTGCTTTAGAGGACACAGGCAGCCATCATATGCAGCAGGTGGGAATGCCTCTCCTTTTCTCCTCCTGTAAGGCAGAATGTTTTTTATTACAAAAATCAGCCTGTTGAGATGGAGTTTCTCATTCTCCATTTTAGCCTCCAAATTATTTCTTCTTTAAAATGTAGCCAAAATGGGTTAAAAATTTTGTTGCATTGATGATATGTTGCTTAGTGCATGCTAATCCAAACAAAAAAACAAATCTATGTCCCAAGAACCTCTTTTGTTTTTGTTTTAGCCACTGCTGTGGCTCTGGTGCCTAAACCAGCTACCACAATGAGGCAGCTTGTGGAAAAAGCTTTGCCTGAGTTTAAGTGATCTGACCAGCTCAAGGCTTCACTTATGAAGACAACACAAGGGAATAGCAGTGAGTCCAGGGAATTTCTAGTATTGAGGGTAGGTAAACAAAAGCTGAAGAATATTAAATCTGATTTATTTTGTTTATCTTCTAGGACTTTTATAATTTGACTGTGCACGAGGTTTGCCTAGGTCTTCTTTTATAGCATCCAAATATCTCACTAGTATCAGCGCATTTCCCAGGTGGGAAAGGAACATTATCTTCCTTTTATAGAAGTGAAATTGAGAGATGCAGGTTGGGTAAAATAGCTCCCCAAGGCTGCCTATGAAAACTAAGGCTGGAATTTGGACTGTCATCCCACTTGCTGCAAAAACTACTGAGCCATCTTTTCGCAGTCTGAATTTTCAGAGTATTTTCTAAACAAAAGAAAAGAATACAAACCTTGCTCTAGGATGACGGAGAGACATTTTTAGGCAACAGAAACTTGGTAGCCATAGCATGCCAGTTTTTGTTGAGCAAATTTCCATATATATCAATCACTGAGAAACTCTCTGTAAAAGAACTGTGGAATATTATAGTCCAGGATCAAAACCAAACCGACTGCTATTTGAAAGGGTCATATTAAGCATTAAGTTTATTATTTATTATTATTATGTATTACTTAAAATATTAGTGAAGTATGTAATAGCTGTTAAACTAAAGCCAACAGAAGCAGTGAAGAAGATACCCTGAATTATAACCCAGAAGAGCAAGGAGGAAAACACCCCAGGGAGAAGTATTTCAGTAAGAGCCTATAGGTGGTAATTAAAGTCACTTAGACACAAAAGAATTTCATCCAGATAGATGCATGGGGAATGTAGCATTTACGAAAAACTTTCTGATAGTGTCTCCTTCAGTCATCTCTGAACACCTGGAATCTTCTTCTCCCTTAGCTAGGAAGAGTAGCAGATGTTTTTATGCTCTAAGAGTTGTTGTTGAAGAAATAAAAAATACCTGAAAGAGATAAGTATCCATAGATCCACAGAGAGAAGGAACAGGAGTACAGGGACTAGTCATTTTTGTTTGTCAACAGGCCAAAAACTAAAGGGATCAGCTTGCAGCTAATTAGATTAAATATCAAGGAAAGATATTAATTAGTCATGAAGGGAATATTTTCAAATTAACATCATTGAGACTAAGGCTAAACTTCTTAAGCACAGCTGGAGATGGTTTAAGGTCAGCTTAAGTCTCCCATCACAAAAAGGGTAGTGGAGTTTACTGGGAATGGGCTTCCCTCACGTTCTAGCCGTGGGCTGTTTTTTGAACCTCAGTGACGGTTTTCTTCTCCCTTCTGGAAAGTGACTGTCTGGTCGAGTAGCCCTCTCCCCTCCTTTGTATTTTAGCCCATTACCTGTACACTTCTTAAACAGCTTTCTCATTAGTATCTGAGGAAAAGCAGACGTCTGGAAATGTGCAGTTCTCCCTGCCTTGCTGGGGAGGAGGTGGAGATGTTCATTCACAAAGACATGGCATTTTCTGCAAGATGGGTGAGTAGTTGCAAACTGAGCTTTAAAACCAGGGTATTGAAGGCAAAGCCAAAGTAATACTTACTACCTCACGAGGAAAGAAACCCAGCACAGTGACTGAGAAGTGCTACACTGACCATTCCTCTGGGAAGAACCACGTCGCTTCTTCCCAAGCTCTGTCCTTCACGCCTGAGGTGACTATTGCTTATCTCTGCTGGCAAAGTTGCAGTATCACCTGGTCAGCTCCTCACTGGCAGCATAACACCCCCCACGTCCCCTCTATTGGGCTGGGCAGGGAGAGAGCATTGCTTTCATCATGCCAAGGGTCTCCTGGTGGGAAATACGTGGTGGGCACCAGTCCCGTCCCAGGGCGGCAGAGCCTCCATCACCCCGGGGATTGCGGAGCGGTGCTGCACTTCCTAATGCCGGAGTGCCCTCTAGTGCTGACAGCACGGTGAGGCTCCCGCCCTGCCGAGGGAGCGGGACCCCAACATGGCACCACCTTGGCATGGCCTGAGCCCGCTGGAATGGGAATCGAAGTAGGATAGCACTTGCGGCTTCACGGCTTCCTTGCAAGGTGGTTCATCAGGTACCCACCCCTGTGCAGGAGGAGCCTGGACTGGCTAGAAGTACTCCTACTTTTCCCACAGGGCGTTCCTATTTTACCTTAATTATCCATAAAACAGTTCAATATGGAAGAGACAAACTAATGGGCAGCCCACACTTGCAATAATCGTGATGAATAAACCCAAACCATTTTAATTTATGGATATAAACCCATTAGAATCTGAAGAGCACATTCACTAAATGTGAACGGGGCAGCTTGCTCTTTGTGAGGGTGACACTGTGTTGCTCAGTAATTCGTGACCTGGGACTGACCTAAAAGAAAATGATTTGGCTACATGTGATGCAAACAGACTAAAAACAAAGAAGGAAAAGATTTTTAGTTCTTCTTTACCCTCACCTCCTATGTCTTGTATTTTAACTTTCCAGCTGGTGGGAATTGTATTTTTAAAATTACAAATGTGAGGAAACTTTATAATAGTGGTTATTTCCAGGTATTTTTTTATGCCAAATCTCATATTTATAATATCTAGGTCTCCTAAATTCTTAGTAGAATTAAGATGAAATTATCTACTTCGCATTAGGTCTGCTGCTGACAAAGTATTGACAAACCATCAAGTCTATTAGAGACTGTAGGGCAAAGAAATCTGACATGCCACCTGTGGAACATGCCACATCTGCTCTTAGCAAGTCACTCACTGTGGTTTGGGTTTTCTTTTTGAAGAAGATATTACTACCATCTGACTATTGTAGAGAAAGACTTGGGATGTAGGTGAAAATCCTGTTGTGGTTTGACACACACTAAGATGGGGTTATAAATGGGCTCAAGCAGACCAAGAAAGTGAGTGACATGCCTGTCTATCTGTCTGTCCATTAGTGGAGAGCCCAGATGAGGTCTTCAGAGAAGAGCCTGGGTGAACTCTTTTGAGAAAAGCTTTACATCTCTTCTCAAAAGATTTGCCAGCACTGAATGCACTGCTCTTTTAATGAATGAGGAAATTATTGACAACATGTCTTCAAGCACATCTCTGGTAGGAATTTCCACTTTGTGTTATCTTCAGAGTTAGTCAATCCATGTAATTCCATTTGTCACTTTGCTCACTGTTGAGAGTGAGGCCTGCTTCTGCAGTAGCCATCATTTGCTGCTTCATGTAGTAACGAAGGAACCAGGAAATGGTTATTTAGCAGGGCTACATCAGAGGGAATAAATCACTTATTACTAGATGAAGACATAATATTTATCCTCCCTGTGAACTTGCTGTCATCTGTGTATTCAGTACCAAAGTCTACCTGAAAGATTTTTATGGTTTTGTTAGGAAACACTCTCTGGCATTTGAGCAAATATTAAAAAACAAAAAAAATTTGCTTTTCATATAGTTTTCAAACATGACATCTCACCACATATTTAATCTTTTTAGCAGCAGAAGATAATTGTCTCAAGAAGGTAAGAGCCTCTTGGGGAAGAAGGCCATCAAACTGATAATAATAATAATGATGAACATGAACATGCTATTGTTGAATTAAAATGAATACTCTTTTTCCCATGTTTGAAATAGATCACATTTTATTGCTATCTAATCTGTTACTTGGAATAACAGAGGGAAACTACAGCTTTAGTACCTATGCATGACAGCACTTGTCTTTGATGGCAGAGCCATAATTAACCAAGTGATTTATTAAGGGAAGGGACTTTAGAAGAATGACTTGGAATAAGTTGTGTGAAATACTGAAGCAGCTTCTTAAGATATTTTTCTTTGGCTTGCTCTAGAATTTCTTGAAGAACTAAAAGGTTTTTTTAAGTGTCAAGAAGTCTACTGGCTTGTGAAATTTGTGGAAAAATGACAGCTAGGCTGAACTGACTCAGAACTCAGTTCAGGGATTCCTATTGAACTGAATGTTTAATCTGCTTAAAATAAAAAAAAATTGCTTTGACTCTAGTTATTTTAAAAACAAACCCCAAAATACTGTTTCACTTTGACCTTTTTTTTTTCATATGCCTTATGATTTTTTGGCATAGCTACTGACAATAAAGCTGAAGAAGAAATCCAGGGAGTGCTCCAGACTAAATAATTTTGGTGTGGCAGAATGATGCCCTTTACAATTGCTGTGCAAATGCTCTTCTTGCAACAGTCTTGTTTATGCGAGATTCTGGAAAAATAGCAAAATGACAAAACCAGAAGCTTTGTTCAAGCCTTTATCTTTCACTGAGTGATAACTTCATTAACTGAAGTCAAGTGCTTCTGAGGAAAGTATGTAAATCTGTACAGGGCTGTTGGAAAGAAAGGCTGAGGTCACTAAATAATTTCTGGGGGCTTTCGGTACGTTCTGTTGATGGCAGTACTGTAAAAATGTTGATAATTAACAATATTTCCAGCGGAAGAGATTTAAATTGCTCTGTTATCTTTAGCACTTAGTGTCTCTAGATTTCTGCTCATAAAGTTTTTGCTTATGAGCTGGCCCTAAAGCACTTACAGACCAGACAAGCTTTCTCTAAAATTTCTAAAAAGCTGTTGCAGACCTAGTTTTGTGGATGTTATCTGCTTGTTTTAGACATCTGGAGTGCCATGTAAAGTTTGTTTTCTTTCTCCAAAATGATGTGGTTCAGGACTTTAAAAATAAGTGGTATGCAAAGTTTTACTTCCAAATATAAAGATTTTTAAATGCTGAGCAGTTTCATTTGGTTCCAGAGAGATCAGTGCTTTAGAAAAATAAAATTATTTTTCAACCTAAATTTAGACGCTTGCATTAAAAAGCTCTGATGAGTGTTCCAAAGAAATAAGTTAATAGAAATTAATTATCACCCTAACACTTAGCTTTTAAAAAAATTATTTTATGTAATAAGAAATCTGGTAAAAAAATATCCTACAGATAAAGGTACGTTAAAATGTGAAAATTATTACAAACCAGTGTGAAGGCCACCTGGAATAATTTCTTTACAGAAATAGGTACAACAAAAAGCAGGATGGTAAGAGCATCAGTGGCAAGGCTTAGTGTTTTTTTCTAATCAAACAGGAGTTCTTCAAAAATGGTAGTTTTGCTCAACTGAATGAAATAAAGAGGGAAAAAAGATGAGAATTCAGAAATGTGGGAAACCTGGGCAACACAAATAACCAGAGATACAGAAGACAAAATAAAGCTTAAGTCTTCAATAAAGTGAAATCAGAAGGCCTACATGAAAACCTGTAACTTTGCTGAACTGTAGCTAAGGAGAACGAGTACTGCAGTATGGTGAAAGATTTGTCTCAATCTTCACCATGTGAATTAATAGCAGATTTACTTTTCTGAAACCTATTCTTTATAAGGAACAAAAGTAAAGGATGTTATAAGATCAGGGTGCTGACACCTGGAGATACTGAAATAATATTCAGGGTTTTTTTTAAAAGGTATTTTTAATCCAGATTGTGTTTCATGTGATAAATCATAACTTCTCTATTAAAAAAAAACCAAACTCCTTGAATAAGTTAACAGAAATCTAGTACTAAAGAACAGGATGGCATTTAAATTGAATTTCCCTTTCAGAAAATTCTTCATCCCTCACTAGAGGTATGACTGAGGATAATAGGTTTTCATGGCAGAAGAGCTGAAGTGCTGCACCATCCCGACTGAAAAACAAGAAAACCTCGCTAAAGTGGGATTAAACGGTTAATTCTTAGTAAGGGCAAAGCTTAATACTAAAGTGCCTCTGGCTCCCTCTCTGAACACATGTGTTTACATGCATATTTTTCTTGAAAAGTAGGTGAACACTGAGATGAAAAATATGCAGTAGACAAAGTGATCCAGGTTAGCTTGGATGAGAGATGACTGAGGAACTCGGAGGAAAAAAAGCAGGCTAAAGCATGGTAGAGTGGAAGCTGAAAAATATCCCCGAGTAATGTAAGGCAAAGAACATGGAAAAAATAATTGGAAAAACATAGCTTCAGCTACTCTGGAAAGAGAAAGAACAAAGTGTTATTGCTGTTTTAGGTGGAGGTCAAAGTAAAAACAAATATGTTAGAAACCTTAAAAGGAAAGAAAACAAAACAAACCCCCAAAACCCTAGGATAAACCAATTCAACACATTAAGAACAACTCCCAGTCACAGTTGTGGGTGATATTTTACTGCTAGAGAAGTAAGTGAAAGAAAATATCCTGCTGACAACTTCAGTTTTAGGAATTAATTTCTTTTCCTTGATAGTTATGCTTTAATCACAAGGTTTAAAGGATTGAAGTTGAAGACCAAGTTCATTATCCAGCTACATTAGAACTGTGGTTGTTATGAATTTCACCCGGTGGACCACTGGTCCAGTCCAGCATTATTATTCTTCTCGGAGAGCAAGCACTTGCTAAAACTCAATTTAAATAAAAGGGATCTTATGCAAACATGTCACAATTAGAAATGCTCAGTGAAGGTTTATGATAAATATATTGAAATGTGTGGAAAAATTTATTAATCTGTCACTCATTTTTCATGATAGACGACATCTTCATTATTTCTCTATTTTTGAACTTAATTGCATGGGTTTAGTTGCATTTACCATCTCTCTATTGTTTTATAAAACTGCTGTGTTTATAAATAATTGTGTAATTTAATATTTGTAAAGTGCGAGTTTTACAGAAGCACAGCACCCTGGTAGCTGTCACTAATATTACCTTATAAAGCAGATAATATAAAGTGCTTTAATTTATTTTTGATGTAATAACCACGAAGCTGTAGGTGTGGAGCTGAATGCAAAGTCAGTGAGTCATTTCAGTTCCCCAGCGATTTGTATCATCTCTCTGTTCAATACTGATCCCTAGCCAGGCTGTTGGCTTTGCTTCATGATATGTGGCACAGCAGACACCGCACATAACAGAGCTCTCAGTGAATCAGCTTCTACCAGGGGAAAAAGTGGGCACAGTTTTGGCCTTGATCTTGCCAATATCACAGCCTTGACATGCAAATATAGGCACTACCTGGCTTTCCTCTAAGTCAGCCTTCTGAACAGAAAAAGGAGCATAGCTACCAGAGAGTTTGAGAGACCAAAAATGGCTATTGCATTTCAGCTTAAGAAAGAGAGGGCTCACGCCTTCCTCTTTCTCTTGGGGTTGCAAGAATAAGAGTTACAAGTTAAGAAACCAAAATGTAAACATATGTTGCCACTGTCAGACTTTAGGAAAGCTGGCAGTGCTCTTTAGAGAACCAGTTCCTTTCGATCCCTTTCATTCCTGCAGGACAGCAGCATCTGGTGCCAGTCAGCAGAAAAATGATGCTGCTCTGCTACTTCCCCAGGTGAGAGAAGTGCTCTGGGGAAACTCAGCAGAAGAGGAGCTTGTTTATCTTAACATGCATTTAAGGCTGCGCGGATGTAATGGCATCCACTGGTTTGCATTCCTGTAAATTTTGTAAGAGTTCCCAGTGTGCTTTTTTTTTGAACTGATTTCAATTAGTGGGAAGCTCATTGTGTGGGAAACCCAACTCCTCATGAAGGTGAACAATGCCACTTGCAGAAGTCATGTTTTGCAAGAGGTGTTTTGCCTCTAAAATTTTCAGTTTTCGCTCAACAGAATATCTAGCACAGTACAAAGGTTTTTATTCTTTTTAGGGCTTAGAGGATAGTCTGTGGGTATAATGTACTCTTAGCTACCGAAACAAACCACCTCACTGGTTCTGAGGAGGAGCCTGTAATAGCACCATTTGTTCAAATACTGAAATTAAAGCAAAGCGGTTAATCTAAGGAGTACTGACAGACAAAAAGCAGTAGCAATAAAACCTAACTGTCTGTTAGCTCCAGGTATATTTTTATTGAGTCTTTCAATCCTAGCCTAAAAGCATACATTAAGAAAAGGCTCTACTATTTTCACAGATCAAGCAGCAACCGGAGTAGGCTGCAGTCTCATTACTCTCTATACTTTCCTTCCCAGCCCATCCCTCCCTCATCTGTCTGCTTCCATCTCAAGGAGCTTTTAATGCCTTCATGTAGCTACTACTGAAGCTTCTCTCAGCAGCCAACAGTAAAAAGGTGATTCCCTGCTATCCCCACTTATATCTAGTGAAGCAGAGAGCTAAGGAGGAGGTCACTGTAGTTCATATGTAGAAGGAAGGGGCAGCTAATTTTCACATCAGTTTCATTTTTTTCAGTGACAGAAAGCATATTTTTTCACAAGGTCAGTAGCATAATCAAGGCTTTAATAATTACTTCATGTGAGCTGTGTATGTCACACTTTAGACATTTCCTTGGCAGGCAGAGGACCTGCAAATTTTCTGATATGCTCTTGTGTCTGATTTTGTTTGGTGCAGCCTTTCTGTCTGGGTACCAAGAAATTAGTTTTTTATGATGAGATACCCCAAGTCATCTTCGATCCTCTGTGACTCCATCCCAGGAGCTCTGGGTTTCTGTCAGTGGAAATCCTCAGGCTTTGTGGTAATTTTGTTTGGTCACCCAGTAACAAAAAAAGCCACCGACTTCAGTGACTTTAAGCTCCAATCCCTACCTTGAAATATCAGGGATTTGGTTTTTCTGGTATATTTATACTAATAATTAATAATAAATAAATTATTTGCTATTGCCTTCCAGTAATGGGTCATGACCAGTAAGACTGTGCACAAATGAAAAAAAGTTAGTTTCTATTTCAAGTAAGTTTCATGAATCAGCTATCCCTTAGGAGACCAAAGTTGGGAAATGTGTTTTCCCTTTAAAAGACTCTTTGTCATAACCCACATTGATCAGCACTGTTGTGAACATACTGTATTTAGTTATTTTTATCTAGCACGTGGCAGCAACTTGTGCATCACTACTGAAACCATCAACTGAGCTATTAAGAAGGAAGACATACTTAGTAATCCCTGCAGTTCTCATCGCAGCAGGGCTAAGTCTAACAGTGACGTTAGTAGCATCAGCACTGAATTTCAGTGCTTTTTATTACATTGGCCTTGTTTCATTAGAATTCAGCACTCTTCAGGCTTCTTATAAAAGGTATACTTTGTACTTTGCAAATTCTGTTGGCTGTCGTGGGTGGACTGGTGTGGCTAGAAGACCAAGTGACAGTATTCACAGAACAGAGGGAAAAATCAATTTAACTTTAAAATGTAAGCACTTACTGAGGCTAGAGATTAAATAATGGAGGCAGGCTCTTCTGCCTGGCATGACAGGGGGATCTGAAAGCAGAATAAGATACAGAGGAAAAACAGAGTAAGCAGCTGGAGTGAAATGCCATGTTTGTTAGGCAGTAAATCAATAATCTTTGATGGGCAAATCTTATACAAACCTTTATTCTGGGCCTCCTATGTTTGGAAATTATAACAAAAGAAACAAAACCTTATTACTTGGAAAAATCCAACCTCTGGTTATGCATGTTTACCAAGCTGAAGGAGTGCCTGGAATAATTCTTTTGCAGAAGAAAAGCAAGTGAGGAGGATTTTTCTGGTGAAGGCTGAATACATACTCCTCTGGGAACAGAAAACACATGGATTTGATCACACCTCTTTTTCCTGCTTCCAGATATCTGTGCTTGCCTGAAGAACGCTATTCTCACTGGGATAGTTCAAAAAACCAACGTGGTCATTAACTTTTCCAAAGATAGCAATGGAGAAGCAGAAGCTCAGGCAATGCAGTGGTTCATTATGTGATGCTGTGGAGTCCCTGGTGCATCTCAGAAGAAGGTCATTTCAGGAGATGTAGTCTGGTGGGAACAGTGGGAAGTGGACCCTAGGGAGCAGCTGGATTGTAGGAATATGTTTTCCAACCTGCTTGCTCATATTGCAGCACTGCCAAACCCAGATGTTCACAAATCACAAGAAAAGCCTGAGAAAGGCCTGAGATTGATTAAAAACTTAAAACTGAGATTTTAAAAATAAAATAAGTTTAGGGTGTGGTTTATTGCCTTCAGGTTTCATAGCCTTTAGGGTGCACTTGAGTCATGTTTTTAAGTTTCTCTTTGCTACCACGAGGTCTAGGAAACTTACTTAAAACCATTAGCCAAGATTCTCACCTAATCATTTGACTGTGGGAGCTGAAAAATACAAACTTATGAGAGGTGCAGCACTGACTGGTGGGGCCATGCATATGGCAAATACTTGGGAAATGCCTCTTGGAGAGGGAGGGGAGGCAGCCTGGGAAGGGGGGGGCAGCAAAAAGGCCTAAGAAGTCAGTGGGAAGAAGCGTTGAGAGGAAGGCAGGGGAAGATGAGCTCTCGAGGAAAGTGAAGTTGAACATACCAGATTCAAAATTGCAAAGGAGATGGGAAAGTGTTTCCTGCAACAAACTCCATCAGGTAACCACCGTGAGTCCTGTTTACCAGGTGAATTTGCTTTCCTACAGACTGAGATTATTTGGTTGATTTACAGAGACAATATACCAGCATAAGAATGTTACCAGGTCAAGGGAGGTGATCCTGCCCCTCTACTCAGCCCTGGTTAGGCACATCTGGAGTGCTGTGTCCAGTTCTGGGCTCCTCAGGACAAGAGAGACGTGGAGCTCCTGGAGCAGCTCCAGTGGAGGGTAACAAAGATGATTGAGGCACTGGAGCATCTCTCTGATGAGGAAAGGCTGAGGGAGCTGGGCCTGTTCAGCCTCAGGAAGAGACACTGAGAGGGGACCTCATCAATGTCTGTGAGTATCTGAAGGGAGGTGCCGAGAGGATGGAGCCAGGCTCTGCTCAGTGGTGCCCAGCAATGGGACAGGAGGCAATGGGCAGAAACTGATGCACAGGAAGTTCCACCTGAACACGAGGAAGAACTTCTTTACTGGGCAGGTGACCCAGCACTGGAACAGACTGCCCAGAGAGGTTGTGGAATTTCCCTTACTGGAGATACTCAAGAACCATCTGGACACAATCCTGTGCCATGTGCTCTAGGATGACCCTGCTTGAGCCAGGAGGTTGGTTCAGATGACCCACTGTGGTCCCTTCAAGCCTTGCCCATTCCATGATTCTGTGGTTCTGTAATTGTTACTCAGAGAAGTGGGTGCTTGGTCTGAGCTGAGGATGATGAGTGACAAGTCCAGATGAAAACTAACTGATAAGAAGGTGACCTGTGGCACCTCTAACTTAGCTTTTCAGCATAGTAATACAGTAAAAACCAATCTCTTTAGAGCCAATCTCTTTAACCAATCTCTTTAGAGCCTGAAGAAAGAGTAAGAGGAACTGGACTGAGAAGATGATACAGTTTTAAGGTCATGAACATTTACATTTCTCAATCTTTTAAAATACCAAGTCAAGACAGGAGTGCATGAGGGTGTTGAGAACTGTGAATTAGCCTCACTTTAGCTGTGGGATGCTTGCAAATGCAGTGCAGAAGTGTAGACAAGGCTGCCTTGCAGTTCAAGCACAGGTTGAAGATTTTGGAAATTGCAGTCCTGCTGTCAGCTCAGTCACCGGCTGGCACAGTGAGTGTACTCAGTGTGATCAGTGTTATAGGTGAATGTAGGGAGCTGTGTATGCAGACCTGAATCACTCTTCCATGTCCTTCACTGTGGAGCAAAGAAATGACACAAAACATTCCATGAGGGGTTTTCCTCACAATTCAGCCATCCCTGCCTGCTATCAGAAACCCCTCGGCTGAACGCAGAAATTGCATTTGCATTTCTGCATGCTCTGGGGACTATTTGCTCTACCCAGTGTTAGGCATATAACTTAGAGGACTGGTCTCTGACGGGTGGAAGAAACAAGTTTTGCAAGTGGTGAGTGTGAGCGCAGCTTTCAGTCTCCTCTTGCAGCGTGGTGGCACGGGGGCTCTAGCTGGACGCTTCAGGTAGCTACGTCTGGGTGTGCAAACACCCTTTTTCTCTGTCCAGAAGCATCCTTGGGTGGCTCACGGTATACAAGCATGGAAGTTCTGTTCCGTCTTAGACATTGTCGAAAAAAATTACTCTTAAGAAAAAATAAAAATAAGTTAAAAGGAAACAAAGCTGTTCCCCTCCACCCCCCAATACCTACTCCATTGGCTGATGTATTTGTCATGCTTACTGCTGTACTGCGCAAACTCCTTGCTGCACTGAGAGCTAGTTGGTATTTTGGGTTGGCTAGCTCATGTCTTCAAATACTCTGCAATGATGCTGCATAGTGGAAAAATTGTGCAGGTTAGGCACTTTTCAAAATCCCGTTTGAAGGATCAGTTCAATATATTTCGTTAAGAAACTTGAAGTAAAATAGAACCATGAAATCAAAGCCAATCTAGCATTAATATTCCACGAAAGTAAAATTGGAGCATTACAGCCATCAAATCAAAATCAAGTCAACAAATCGACTGCGGCACTGGATCAGAATGAAACTAAATTGCCAACTTGATGAAAACCCACAGTGTTTATGAACTCCGACGATCTATGAAAGCATGTGTCTGTTTAGCTAGGAATTTCAAAAAGCACATTTTCCCAGAGCTGGACAGAAACGTAGCACTGAGCTGGGTTATTTTATGGTGAAACCACCATTTCAGAGCCAATTATCTAACTTCCTTCATAAGATCCTATTCCTCAGTAATGAGTAAATCCTACTCCCACTTCCCAAGTGCCATCATATGTAGCACAGTCTCAGAAAAGGACACTCCTGATAAGCAGAAGTTTGTCAGAAGTTATTTACCAGAAATTGCAGATGACAATTTCAGGTCTTTCAGGATCAAACAGAAGCCCCAGAAAACACATTAAAGAGCAATTTCATGCAATGTTATATGTGACTTCTAAGCTTCAGGAACTTTCCTTCCCAGCTCTTCTCTTTTTCAGAGAAATTTGTGCACATCTGGAAATATAAAACTACATTTTAGCACTAGGAAACTGAAGAGCATAAAAAGACCTGGGTGTCTTCTACCTAACGAAATAGGAAAAGAAAAAATAGATGACTAAGACAAATGAGTGTAACTGCCTCTTGAACTCTCTTACTCCTTCACACTTGCAGAGGAGAGGTAAGGACTACAGTTGAAGAGGGAAATGGAAGTGGTCACAACCCAACTTGAAATCGGAGGTTCTCTGCTTTTGGAAAAGACTCGTGAAATGCTGATGCTGCTGGCTGGTGCCATAATTTCAAATAGCCAGAGTTTTTAGAAGATCTTAAATTTCAGTCCTTTTCCAGCAGTACAAACTTCTGTCCTGAAGCCAAAGCCTGTTCGAATTTTCAGATGTCCCTCAACCAGATCTGTAGCACTTTCTTCCAAGGATGAGCCTTGCAATTTGGTATAACAGGACTCAAACGCACTCTTACACATCATTTGAAAAAAACCTTTTTAAATCACAAGAATATTGTGCTTTGAAAGCCCCAGAAATGGATACCTTAATAGACTCAAATGCATCACACAGATACATATCACTAAATAACAGAAGCACGTCTGACTGCTTTTGAGGGAACTGCCATTATCTTTGGTGAAGCAGAGGTCTCAAGATTGCACCATGCCATTATTCTATGGGGTGCTCTCAACATTCAAAGGAGTTTTTTTTAAAGGAGCTGTTTGGGAAAAATAAACTCCAGAACAACTTGACAACAAGTGGTATTGATACTGTCTGTCAGCAAAATTAAGAAATAAAAATGAAATGTGTGTCTCATCACCTCAGCTGCATTTTAGATGTTCTTGCTTTATGTCTTGGAAATGAACCAGACAGCGTCTCAGCAGGAATCTTTGTCTTCATATGCTTTATACAATATTTATCAATATGAAATTTACTGTGAAATCTTACATTCTATATGCTATCTGCATAAGAGCTATTTTTTTTGCAAAACTGTATTTTTAACTCATGTTTTCACAGTATCATTTCTGAATTTTTTATTATTCTTGTTCCACTTGATTTTATTGCCAGAGTCACTGCTAGGTGTTAAAATGCCAAAGGGACCAACACATGACCAAAAGGGCAGTATGGTTCCTGCCTGAAAGCTACTGATTTGACATCATGTGTGCCCAGTTTTCAAATGTAAAGTTCTGATTTTTTTTTTCTCCTTTTTATTTGGTATGGTAGAGAACATCCTGTCAATAATGTGGAAGAAATTGTGCAGCTCCAATTCTCACCCTTCTAGCTAGCATGAGTGCACACACACTTGCTTCTCCCTTTGAACAAGCTATTACACCATTGACTCATGGCTCTTGTCTGTGCAACTGAGGTGACAATAACAATTTATCTCATAAGAACAACTGATTTAATAGTTGAGATTTAAGGCAGTGTGTATTTCCTATTTTATTAAGAGTAAAATTTTTTTCCAGTGGAGATACATATATATATGATTTTTTCAAAACTGTGCAGAACACCAGAGAGACGGGTAAAGAGTGGTGACTGAAGAAGTGTAAGGAGAATTTGTGCCTAAGCAAGAGTAGCTGAAGGAGAATAAACTTTGGGTCAGTAAATTTCATTCTAATGAAGTTCCTTCAGAGTTAGGAAAGTGTGAGGTTTTCTTTATTTCTTTATTTAAGTGAAAACTCAAGATTAAAGTCAGCCAGTAAAAAAGAGGCCTGCCTTGATAGATCTTTTGATTATGGTAAATTTTATCAAACTTTTAACTTCCACATTGAAGCTCTTAAGCCGAGTTTACTATTGAATTTAAGTTAGAATGTAGTGGAATGTTAAGAAATCTTAAATATAAAACCATCTCCAACTTAGACATCCCACAATCTGGAATTGTTTTGAGGGCAAAAAGGCAAAATTTTGAGATAATATCTGAGATAATTGGAAGTCAAGGATTGCCTTCAACTCCAGAACACCATTTTTATATTTTAATAAAACTTGAGTTGATCTCTTGCTTTGTAGAGCTTAGCTGAAAAAAACCCCAAAACAAAACACAAAACTCGGCTCATATGGAGTCTTAAGGTTACAAATATGATGCTGTTATTTCTCCCACACAAATTTTTGCATAGGAAATTGCAGTTGTATATGAAATGCTTGTTCAAAAATAGTTTTCCATAAGGGAACATACCTAAGCATAAATACAGAGCAGCAAGTTAAATTGGAGCTTTCAGGTTAGCTTTTTTGGAATGAATTTCCTCTGTGGCAGAGAGAGGCAGCTGAGATGAATGATAAAGTGACTGGGTAAAAGCTCTCTTCCCAGTGTATGATCTCAGAGATCACAAACTAAAAAAATGTGATCATATTTGTAAGCCCTCAGAGCCTTTCCCTAAAACTGCAATTATGTTACATATTTTAATAAATGCATATCCCTTGTAATATGTATCCCTAATGAATGCAAAGGCTAATTCCAGTGCTTTCTTCCTAACAGAAAATATTTCCCATCTTTTTAATAGCAGAATTGAGCAGATATTTACATTACTTGATGCTAGTGGCACATTCCACACTGGCTGCAGTGAGGACTGGGACTAATTTTTGTTACTTTTAATACTTTTAAAAAATATTATTCATCATAAGGAATAGAGATGGGCTTTATTTTTGATGAGAGAGCTGTGAATTTCTCCCAGAATTAAACCTCAGGTCTGGTTGTCTTCTGTCACCTTGTACCCTCATTTGTGTAGCTGTCGCTCACCTCATCCTTCTGATCAGAGAAACAATGCTTGCAGTAGTTACTCAGGTTTTAAAATATTTTCTTAAGAGATTTCTACACTACAGATTCACAAACATTTCTTTAGTTTGGAAGAGGGATATCAATCAGCAGCATTGCCACTTTATCAACTCCTCCTATTTCCAAAATCACTTCTATTGTTACAGTCTGACAAACTACCCAAAGAGTTCAAAAATTGCTGGCTGTAGGGGCTAATTCAGCTCCTTTTTGTGGTATTTCATTCTTTCCCCCTGCCATGATTACTGTCCTGTTTTTCTCAAGGGTTGCTAAATCACCACCTAATTACGTATTATCAAAGCTGCACATAACAGGGGAGTTTGCCTCGTGGTTGATGTATATAAAAACAAGCCGGGTGAGTGCGTCAGTCAGGGTACAGATAGCTGTGCCGCTCCACCTGGTGCCTGTGTTAGCACTTATTCATGCCTTCCCTTTGTTCTTCTGGGCTCCTTTTGCTTTTTACTGCACAGTTAGAATAGGTGCTGCGTTATGTGTGCTTTAATGTTTTTTTATTATTACTGTGGGGGAACAAAAACACTCATAAAGGTGTGTTTTCTTTCTGGCAAAATTTCTCAGTAATGCAATAGCTTCTTTGTTGGGGAACTTGAACCTTGGAGAATGTGACAAAGATTACTAGATGCCCACTTAGTTTCCTAGCTGCTCAGGCAATTATTTGGAAGAAATGAAAAATCCCTAAGCCTCCTTCCATGCTGGTATGAGTTCATCAGTCTGCAAATATCAACGTAGAAATTTACATGCTTATCCCTTGAGAAGTCTGTGCACATATGGTATTCTTTTTCAAATTATTTAATTAAAACTCAAAAAGCACATGAAATCCGGAATGCTCACTTCCAAGAACACCTATCACATTAAATCAAACTCCCCAGGTTGAAACATGGAGGGATCTTATAAAATGTAATTTACTTTTAGTTTTTGTATTCTTCCCCCCTCTCCCCCAATTCCCTCACCTTTAGCAACAGTGAGAGACCTAAATTCTCTTTGGCAATTTACTCAATTGCACAAGTGAACCTGTGCAGAGATGAACCTCTGCAATACTGAAATACAGAGGTTGCCACCTTACACGCTAACTCTTTTTTTTTTTTTTTTTTTGATATAAGAGGCTTTTGATAAAAGGGCTTTTTGTTTTCTGCAGAGTCTTGTTCATGTTGGTAGGTAGAAATTCTAAATTTTCAGGTCTCAATGTGACCTGACAGCATTCCTTCTATATTTGTTTAGTACTTGGCAGTTGAGGAAATACACAGCAAGGGAAGACAGAGGTTACCTGCTCTGGGGTAGGAGGTTGGGAATTGCCTACTATATTCAGCTGCCACTACTTGGAAAGAGATACTGAGCTTGCCAAACCACACTGCCCATAATTATTAAACCTGTCCATTTGATTCCTCCTTTGAACAAATTGGGAAAAAAAAGACAAAATCAAAGAAAATCTCCAACCTTTGGTAATGAGATTGTTACTGTTTTTCAGACAAAATGTGGTTTCCTTTGCCAAGATGCTTACCCTGGTACCTGAGTCCATGGGGAACAAATCCTGGATTTTCACCAGGCAGTTCTCAAAGGAGCATGCGGAGCATGTGGAGCTATTGCTGGCTTTGTAGTGAACACCCACAGCCTTCTGTGAGAAGGTTGTTCTACCAGAGCTTCTCTCTCTGCATCATGGACATGAGCTGGCAGGTTATTGTATGTCTACAGCCCTGTCTGTGGTATGCTCTACCTGGTGGACTACTTTTGTAACAACCAAACCAGCTCACAAAGAAATGGGTTCAATTTCTTCCATTTCACATGCGGATTCAATAACTTCTGCCTTCTGCTGTCTTTCATGCATGGTCAGAAAGGATCAATGTTTTTCAGCTCCAGCATTTATAACTCAAGTGCTTTTTTGAAGAGAAAAAGTGGAGCTGTGTAGCCACATCTGTTCTCTTGCCAAAACTGCTCCTGATGTTCATATGGACACGCCCAACCTGGCTTGAAACAGATGATAATGTAAGTGTGGTAGCCCACAGCCAAGGCCGTGCCAAGCCTTTGGCTTCCCAGGCAGCTGCAGAGCTTGCTGCCATGGCTGCCTGCCTGGCAGTGCTTCCAACAGGGGTCTAAAGACTGGCTCCTTTATGGTACGTGCAAGCTTTTGTCATAAGCAGTAGCAAAAGCTCTAACTACATTGGTAGGGTTATATCCATAAATACAAGAAAATGCAAGTCATTGAAATCTCACATTTCTACAGGATACCTCATTTCTCCCGCCTTGTTTCCTCCCCCAAGTGTCCTTCTGGAAAATATGCAGCTAATTGCAGCTTGTCAGATTACTGGGGAACCTCGGATAGCTTAGGCAATTAACAGAAGTTTCATTTTGATTACTTTGTGCAAGTTTTGTACAGAAATGATGCTCTGAAGACTCGGTTTTAGGGAGAACACTATTATATCAATATAAGTGGCAATTTCTCTCTGATACAGTAACTTTTGGTTTCAATGAGGAAAACTCCATGACTGCCTCTTCCAGCAGTGAGAGCTGATGATCCTTAAAATGGGGGACACTTAAAACTGGAATGTGAGAACTAAGGGATTACCTTCAGTAACGAAAAGTGGTAATTGTAGAAGTAAAGGAACCATTAAAAGCTGTAAACAGAGGGTTCTGCTACTTCTTTTCTGATTCTCTGTGCCATAGCCAGGCGGACCCATTTAGTTGAGGGAACCTGGCAGTGAAAAACGCTGTTCTACAACATTCACCTGAAAGTGACAGCCCAGAGAAAAAATACGTTCGAACTTGCATCAACAGCCCTTGGATTATTTTCATGTGAATGGCAGAGTGAAATAATTTGTGATTGCAGATAATGCATGAAGCAATTACCAGAAATATGGTATTTTGGCCCAAGGAAATTCGTGTTCAGGCAATAATTTCAAATGTTTTAAATTCTACGCTTCTGTAGTAGGTGACACAAAATCCTTTTTCGGTAATGATTATATCACTAAGTCTGTCCTTGCATGCCCTTCCTTGTTAGCTATTCAAGCATTAAAAGGATTTATTAACATTGTCTTAGTTTCAGTAGCCTCTTTTTTTCCACTTTTTTAGTTTGCAGTATTTGACATGCAAAATATTATGGTTTTTTAAACCAAGTGCTCCTAGTAATAAACGACTGCATTTAGGAATAAATAGGTGACTTTACTCTTTCACTTGGACCTGGAAAAGTCTGTACAGTTACAGAAACCCCAACATTTCCATTCTTGGTCAGCCTAGTCCAGCTACAAACAATGAAGCTGATAATAATAGCTGTTCCAGAGGTATAAGCAAGATATTTCAAGATGAACAGTATAAAGCAATCAGTTCTTTAATAATACACTAAGAATAATGTGTGGATGTTTTTTCTTAATTACTTTTAAACTTATCCAACAATTTTGTGAAAATTTGACAGTCTAAATCAATAAATAGACTTTCACCAAGTCTTGAAAGAAATTCTAGTCCAAAGGGGTAGTATCTTTCCTTTATAGTATGGAAAAAGGATGTACTGAATTACTTTCTCTGAAAATCCATTATTATGCATACCTACTGCATATCATCTTTTTAATTTCTCTCTAAATCTTTATAGTCTGTCTTCTTATGGATAGTCTTCCAGTTTCTTTATCCTTTCAAAGTATATTTTCAGAACCCTTCCCATAGCTACTTTTTTTTTTTTTTAATATCATGAGAAATACAACATTCCATATACACCACTGAAAGAAAGAATAAAAATGTCAGTATTTTTTTTCTCATTCTCTGTGCTCTCTGCATTTTGCATCCTTTCATAGTTTCTAGGTTACACAGGTGTCTCCCAGGTCTTTTTTTTTCCTGAATACTGCTTCTTAAATTATGTACATAATATTTGAGGAAGCTAGAATCAAAATGAAAAAAGAACAGAAGTTGAAATCAGAGGAGGAAATAAATGAACCTGCAATAAATGACCAGAGAAAAAATAAAGAGATCAGCCAACAAAACTCAGGCTTTCCTATTATTAATACCTTCTGGAATAAAAATAAATTGGCTTTCAGGAGACATGCCTCAAAAATTTTGGCCGGTGTAAATCTTTGAGCTATTGCCTCCATCGGGAGTGGGGAACCTGTGCAGGGATGTGCACTGGACACGGCCATTTCAGCAGCTTTTCCATCTGGGCACAGCCCGAAGGATGACATCTTCAGGAGAGAAGTAAGCTGCAGTTCCTCAGTTTGCAGGGCCAGGAAAGCCAGGGGTGGCCTTTACCTCAGCCAGGTTTTTACGTGACTAGAGGTGGCAGCAGTCTCTAGCAGCTGGAGTGAAGATGCCGGTGGGAAGCCTGGATGGCATGGGCTCATCTTCTCTGCCACCATAGGTAGCTTTGGAACACACCCAAATGTGGCCCAGGTACAATTGCAGTGTTTCCTCTTGAGGGGAGTAAGTGACAATTCACATGCCTGAGGTTGTGGAGGTCTCATCAGTGCCAAGAGAGCGCAGCCCTGGGCTGTGTTCCCACCACCACCATCCCCATGGTCTTGGCTCTGGGCTCCTTGTCTTGGGGCACAAGTGGACCATGCCCACAGCTGTGGTGTGGTGCATGTTGATATATATCTGCACCACAGGGCACTCCTGAGGCGTGTTCTCAGTGACCCTGCAAGTGTAACCTTCAACGCTGTCTAGAGTGCTTCCCTCCCTGGAAGTGTGGGCAACCCCGCATCCTGGGGTGAGCCTGGTAGCCCCTACTTTGCACAGTTCCATGTTGATGAACGGGGGAGCACACTGCCATCTGGAGCGCTCCTGCAGTTGGCCTACATTGGGAAATAAACTGATTTGGGGTCAAAAATGTGAAGTCACTTATTTGAGTTTCAGCATCAGCCTCAGAGAAATGCAGTGAGCTTGCAGAGCAGCCCACAGGGCCTGGCACTTTTCTGCTGCCCTTGGGAAGGCACTTCAGGGTGGTGGGGGAGCTCTGGCAGTACCAGGCCTTCTTTCCCAGTACTGTTTGGGGCAAGGCTGGCATTGTGGGGTCGAGGTGAAACTCTGCTCCCTCAGGCAGGAAGCTGCCTTCAGCCAACAGACAGGGAGCTACAACACGGCCTACTGTGCCTGCAGCACACGGGAATAGAAATGTGGGAAATCACATACAGAATCATAGAACATCCTGAGCTGGAAAGGACACACAAGGATCATCGAGTCCAACTCCTAGGCCTTCACAGGACATCCCAAGAGTCACACCGTGTGCCTGAGAGCATTGTCCAAACTCTGTCAGGCTTGGTGCTATGACCACACCCTGGGGAGCCTGTTCCAGTGTCCAGCCACCCTCTGGGTGAATATCCTAAACTTCCTATGACACAGCTTGAGGCCATTTCCTCAAGTCCTGTCACTGGTCACCACAGAGAAAAAATCAGTGCCTGCCCTTCCACTTCCCGTCATGAGGGAAATGCAATGAGATCTCCCCTCAGTTTCCTCTTCTACAACTGAACAAGCCAAGGGCCCTCAGCCGCTCCTCATACAGCTTCCCCTTGAGGTCCTTCACCATCTCTGTTCCCTCTGGATGCTCTCTAATTGCTTCATGTCCTTCTTATATTGTGGCACCCAAAACTGGCCCCAGCACTCGAGGTGAGGCTGCCCCAGTGCAGAGCAGAGCAGGACAATCCCCTCCCTTGCCCGGCTGGTGATGCTGTGCCTGATGCCCCCCAGGACACGCTTGGCCCTCCTGGTTGCCAGGGCACTGCTGGCTCATGTTCAAATTGCCATCGATGAGGACTCCCATGTGCCTTTCCATGGAGTTGCTCTCCAACTTCTTGTTCCCCAGTCTGTATGTACCACAAGGGTTACCCTGTAAAACACTAAGAATGCTCCTCCTACCCCAAATGGGACACTAGCATGAACTATAACAACACATGCTATAATACAGCTGTCTGCCTCAAGCATACATGGCATGCCTGGGTAGATGTTATTTCATGTCGACCTGATACCATCTGTACATTTTCTTTGGATAACAGGGTCGAGGAACCATTCTCCCAGCTGTGGATGAAGAGCTGAAAATATGGGCACATATTACTTATGTGCTGTGGATGAGTCAAAGTGCTTTTTTCCCTCCCAGGAATGATGTAGCGTGACAGGGTGGGGATGTGATCAGTCACTGGTGTTACTGTTATTTTTACAATAATGAACTTTTGATATTTGCTCTTAAACTCTGTCACATATTTTTATTCCATCTTCAACAGGTGTTAATCTCTTTGCAGAAACAGCTGAGCATTTGGCTTTGCTCAGCTGTTTCTAATCAGAGCCAAAGGCAGTCCTGAAGCAATCATAGTATTTTTCTTTTTAAATTTTCTATGCATATTTAAAAGGAAATACTGCATTTCTGTGCAGCTCTGGCTAAATACCTGTCTTCCTCTGCCTCCATAATACCTGTTTAAAATAATGCAGAGCCAGCTGAAGGCGTGTTGCCCAATTTTGCTCTTTCAATACACACTGCAATGTCCAGGGGACAGACAGACACAAAGTAGGGGAAGAGCCAGCCCGTGAACCTGCCCTTCATTCTGATTTGCTGCAGGGACCCAGTGCTCTGCAAGGTGGTTGGGATGGATGGGCAAAGTCCATGAAAGATGAGATCATCTGTACAGTGGTGGTGGTGTCATGAAGAGAGCAGGCAGCATCACTGGCTTTAATAACTGGAGGTTAACATTCAGCAAAACACCTCTAATATCCTTGGAAACTAATCACATGGAGAGCAAAGAATATGTTGCATATCTGCACAGAAACACACTCTGAATGCAGAAGCTCAGGTGATGTCTCTGCCTTGCTGAACTTGCAACTGACTTTGGGGGTGCCACTGCCTCCTCCCCCTGACCATGGGTTCGTCAGAGAGAACCTTCTGGGATGGCCTTTTAGGCTTTGGCCACAAGAAGAAATTTCATCAGGCTGCACCTTGTGTTTGATGTCAGGATGCTGAATGAATTTGGCCCTTGATGTAACCAACAATTGATGGTTTTTATAAGTCCCATCAGACATTTAGGTCCATCATGGACTCACATATGAAATTTCTGCATTTGAGGACCATGTTGTTACAACAAGAACGCCTGCTCTAGTAGAGCGGTATTTGACTATCTGTAAATCTCATATTGCTTTACAAAGGAAATTCCAGAACATAAATCCTGGAAATTCACAGTAAATGTCAAACCTGGAAGAAATCCAAACACATACTGGTATTAAAATGTGCATACCTGAGAAATGATATTAATTTGGTTTGCAAAGCAGACAATGCTGGTAAGCAGTCAGATAGGCATTCCCTTCTATTGATCAGAAAGCATCCCTATGGAAAAAAGCCTGGAGCAAGGCTATCTCAATGAAATGGTTTGTGGTCCTGTGGCAAACCAAATCCTCACTTCTCTCTCTTTCTCTCTGCAGCTGCTCTGTCCCTGCCATCTGAAATGCTTTCTTTGCTTTCCTTAACTTTGTAACCCAGAGCCAGTCCTGTAGAGCCAGTGGCTTTAGAGCCCTTGAGCTGTCTACAAGGAGCTGGGGAGGAGGAAGCAGTGACCAGGGTGCAGGACATCCATCACTGCTGGATCACTCTGCCCTGAGGCTTGGGGAAATTTCCCTGTTATTCTCCCTTACCAGGTGTCCAACATATAAAACATAGCATCCAGATAATCACAATAGTAAAATACGTTGTATTTGTGTTACTTCTAAGTGGGACAGTAGTCCCTCAGGGTGGTTGCAGATGGAGGGACTTACTGCAGCCCTGAAAATGTCCTAATGGCTATAACTATTTCTACACATCTAGGGGTTTTTTTTATACCAAAGAGATATAGATATAGTCAAAGCCCCTATATTTTTAAAGTTTTTATTTGACATACTTTAGAATCATCTCTATAATCTTTGTGTTCTATATTACATTGTGTTGCAGATCTACAGTATTGTTAAAGAAGTCTATTTTAATTTTTGTCACATTCTGTCACACAGGGGGCTGTTGTTTCACGTGAAGTGCAAGAGGGGGCAGGGGGAGTAAGATACTCCCAGAAAGCTCTGAGAAGCAACTTAGGTGTCATGACAAAAAACCTAGTAAGTCTTGCAATTGGAGCAGCAAATTTGGTGGGCTATGCTAGAAGGGCTGCTCAAGAGCTAGGGAATCAGTGCATTCAGTATCAACTTTGGAGGAGCCTGAGCTAATGCAGAACAAACTGGTAGTTTGCTGCAAAATGACAGGCTGTGTGGCAGTGTGGGAAGTACAGACCTTTGGGTAGGGCTTGTTTGCCCTTGACTGTGAAACCTGCCCTCATCTACTCTCCATGCATCCTCATTTACTCATGAGGATCCTGCTTATAAGTCATTAAGTAAGATCTTGAAGGAGCAGAGAGAGAAAGAAAATTGTAAGCTTTTGACAAATTCAGGAAATAAACAACACAACTGGGAAAGCGTCAAAGATCTAAGCAGTATTTGCTTGTTTTCTTCTTTAAGAATTAAACTGGCCAGTCTAATTATTTGTCTTTATCAGTTTGTAGATATAGAACAAATAGGCAAGAAATGAAATGTGTCTCTCCAATCAAAGCTTTTTCAGCAGTGTTAAAACTAAAGTTTCTTCTGATCAAGTGCCAAAAGAAACATGTCATTTACTGTATGCTGTCAGAAGGAGAATATCCCAGTTCTTATTTCTGCTCAGATGTTGTACTTGCATATGCTATACAAAGAAATGAAAATTGAACTCCGTGGAGAACACAGAGGGTTACTTTTCTACAATAGGCAGACCATTGGACAAATCAATATCTGAGTTTCTATTTGCTTTTTCCTCCTCCCAGATCAAATAAAGCTATTAATTAGTGTTATTCGTGGTGCTGCTGCCCTTTGCAAAATATACTCATTAAAAATGCTTCTTTATTCAAATGGTGCTTCATAAATAGTTGTCAACTGCAGTTTACAAGTTGAGAGAGAGTTTGAAGAAAAAAGTACATAATGTCCCAGAGGCAATCAGAAAATAATAAATACAAAAAGATTTATCTGTAGAACACGTGTAGCAGAGTAACATTATTACACTTCAAGCCTAAACAGTAAAATAAAGAAAATCGTTAAGTACCTATTAGGATTACCTACAGCAGCTCTAGAGAGTTGGATACCTTATTAAAAAAAGCAGCATTATAAAACCACACCAAATTCCCCAGCTCAGACTGAAGGTCCTTGTGGGCCTTTTTGCACACACCCATCTGTGAGTTAAAAAGAGGCCTTAGTACACAGCCCTTTGTGCTGGAGAGTGCTGGTCATGCAACACCTCAGAAATGGGGCCGGGGGCAAATTCCCTGAAATCTGTTTCTTTACTGCTTAAGCAGCTGTCTTGGGATGGCTAGACACAATGAAGTGCTATACATAATTATTTTATCCATGACTGAATGATGGCCAGCTTTGCTGGAAAGCCAACAGCTGTTTAATGGTGTAAAGCCACATGCTCTACCAGTCTATCGAGGGAAGGGATAAATACATAATCCAGCTGATGTCTTAGGTCATAGTTGAATAACCCAATTTGGAAGTAAGTCAGGACAAAGAATGCTGATGGGTTCATTTTTGCCATAAAGCTTTTAGTAGCACCAGGGATGCCCAGGTGATGCCCTTCACCCAGGTGGCTCCTGAGGAGTGCAGTGTCTCAGAGCAATATTGTGCTGAGCACTTGGCATAGGGCTGTTTAACAGCTGTGACACTCCTCTGAGTATCCTTTTGAGACTCAAACATATTTCATACATAATGTCTTGCACTGTATTTGCATTCTTAGCAAGGCTCCTTGCTCCATGTTTTCACAGTAAAATATGTGTTCCCCAAATCTGGTCAGTGCTACAGAGTTTATTAAACATTTCCCAGCTGGTCTTCCCAGGTGGCAGAGACATCTGCAGCAACCAGAGCCCTGGAAGGGATGTGAGTGAGTCACATCTACAGTCTTCTTACAGGCTGGTCTGTGTATGGGACGCCAGAGGGGACAGGGGCTGAGCCTCTTCCCCAGCTCCCAGAGGTAGGATGGAGAGGATGGAGAGGATGAGTAGGGCTGTCTGTTGACCCCTGGCTGCCATGGCTCCAAGACTGGATGCTGCCCTGCTCCCTGGGCAAGGGGCCAGTGGTGGGGACAGCCATCTGCACGCCCCACAGCACAGTGAGGTGTTTAGGACTGCAGCTACCTTTCGGAGGCCTGTTTTGTCCTAATAACACTATTTTTTTTGCCTTTCCTAAACTCAGTTTTGTATTCATTCATCTATCAAATCCTTGTTTTATAAACTGTAGCATAAGTGAGGTACATGTAAAGCCATAGTCCTCTCTCCCCGAGAACTTAACACCTTATGGCAGCAGGTGTCAAATGCTGCCATCCTCCTCCTTCCCTTCTCCTGCATTCCTGTTGCATTTGGTTGTCAAAGCAAAGCAGAGAAAGGCAGCCAGGTTTTGAACCCTTTTAACATGGATGGATGTGATGGATCCTATTTCTAATAAAACTTTACTATGTCAGTAGAGCCTAGAGGAAGGAAAAACCTGACTTTTTTCTGTCTCTTCTCTTTTATTGCTACCTGTCCTGTCTCAAATTTCCTTCCAAAGTTTAGTGGTTTGGGTTGTACTCCTGTTCTTCTGTCCCAGAAGGTTCTGGCTTTGAGGAAGGAAACTAGTTTCTGGTACCTGTATATGTGTTTCATTTACAATGTGCAGTGAGAGGCCCCACTATCAGTTTCTGATTCATGCTGTCAGATAGGGTGAAGTCCTTAACATGACAGAGGATTAGGGCAAAAGTAGGCTGCTTGAAGCTTATTAATTAATCTTCAACAAATGAATCCTCCAGAATACAAAAAAGCCCTACCATTCACAGAGTCAGAATCATACACCCAGAAAGCAGTGAAAAGTCACCTTCCAAAATCACCATGGAACTGTAGCACCTTGTGATACAGAGAGCGACTGTGTTTCTTATCAATTATTTTTTAAATTGGAACTAGGAAACTTTATATTAAAGCAAATTTAAGGCTAATATAAAACCTAGACTCATCTGTTCTCAGGAATATCTTTGAAAAATATTGGCATCATGATAATTTCCCATTTTGCTTACGATCAGCTAACACTCATATCAGAGTGCTATCAGTGTGGATAAAATGTGTTTCCTTTGAGAGAAATGATCTAAAAATTATGGTTGGTGGTTCAGTGTGACAAAAAATGGGGAAAGACAATCTTCAGCATTGTCATTAAAGAAAAAAATCACAACATTAAAAGAATATATTATTCTCCAAGGAAAATGTTAGGTCAAATGGGACAAATAGCCCATATTTTGCAAAAGGAATATTTGTGGTCTTTCAGTGTTTTACACTAGTTGTCAAAAGTACCTCAAAATAATTTAGTCTCCTTCTTATATTCCATGGGGTACTTTCTAGCTCTGTACTCCTGTACTCCTGGTACACTTCCTGGTATACTTCCTTGGATGAGAGGAAATGTGAAAGTACAGGTTGTGTTTATCAGCAAACAAAGCTGAGAAATTTGTCACCTGAACAATGAATTACTTAAAAAGAATTGACTAAGATGATGTAGGACACTGCAAATGTGCACGCTGCTGTAGAGCTTTGTGTCAAGAAAGGTATTGGACTGCTTTTAATTGGATGCTGTATTTCTATAAGGGTCTGTGAAGGCAGATCTTGTATTGAGGTTGAACTCCTTTACATTAGCATAAAAATGGATGACTTCTGATCTCTTTCACGCAGTGTACAGAAGCATTTTCACAAAACCCAGAATCCAGTCACTGAATCACAGTAGCAAGTAATTAGAAATGGAAATGCCCTGCTGGGTTATTGAGTTCTCTCCTCTTAAAATGCAAATATATTTCCTGCGATACATATTTTTTCTTGTGAAGTTCACTCTTGAATCATGCTTCATGACCATTTCATCATTTTCCTGTGCATATCATCCCACAGATACAACTATTAAGTGCCTCACTTATGTCTCATTAATCTTGGTTTTATCTCTTGACTGTATCCTTGTTATCATGTTCTCTAAGAATTAAGGAGAGCAGTGGGAAAATCTGTTTGCATGAAATGACATTTAGATTTCTCCAAAACTGCAAATGTAACATTTTTGAGGTTCAAATATGTTTTGCTAACCTTTCACGTTTGTTCATCCTTTGAATTTTTTCATTTCTGATCAGGACAAGCATTTGAAATAGCAAAATAGATCAAGAAAATTATTCCTGTGGTATTTTGGGACAGAAAGAAAATTAGCGTCTCATAAAACCTCCATTTCTGTCTAGGTACATTTTGAGAACCAGAAGGAAAATTAATTAATTTTGTGTTCTTCTGAATACCCATGAAGTTATCCCAACTAGTGCTTCATTTGGTGGGCATGTTACCATATGGTGGACATTAAATATGACCTATTCTTCAAAGCAAGCCTGAAAAATAGAAATAAGAAATATACATATTTAATCACAGACATTACAAGTATTCAAAATAAATTTTATCCTCTTAGTTTGGGGATCCTCATTTGACAGCATTCTTGGAGGATGATGATCTACTAATATTCTTGGATTCAGCTAAGAGAATAAACTAGAAAATTACTGGTGTGAGTTCTTGGTAATTTAATAAAGTATTTTAAAGCTTGTTCTGTGCATGGTAGCTGTAGCCCTAAGTCTGTTACCTTAATAGGGGAGAATGAATGTGCCATGGCTCGGGAAAGGAAGTCCCTGAGGTGCAGACAGGCACAGGAGTCACCACCTGGAGCTGAGAGAAAGTTCAGACAGACCTTGCCATGGATACCTGGTGCAGTGACATCCAGGAAGGTTTTGTGGCTACTCACCAAGTCATGCAATTACTAAGAGTCAGCAGAAGGAAGCCTCTGCCCTGCAAGAGAAAGCGATGGCAAAGAGTCCAAGAGAGGACTCTTGCTGACTGCTTCATACACATTATGAAAAATATGACTTTATTTAGAAGTCCCAATGGCTCTTCTGTAGGCAGAACAGCTACTCACTTCAGGTCTGAGTAGTGACTCCAAATTCAGGTCCGGTCTCTGAATTATTCATCAGTGCTAGCTTAATTTCTCCAGCTCCCCGTGAACATTTTGTGATCCTGGGAGCGAGTGATTTGATATGCCAAAGTCCTACCTAACCCTCAGTGCAGGGGGCTGCATTTCATCTCCTCTTGTCCTGAATGCAGCAGCTCACCAAGGAAGTGTCAGGACATCAATTGCTGTCCCTTTGTCCAGCCACACTTGATAGCGAATTGGATAAAATTTAATGGAGGTGATAATTGCTTTTTCCAATCCCTGTATTTTTCTTTTTAATTTCATTGTTGGCTAATGATCTGTCTATTCTTTCATCTCGCATGTCTGCATGTGTACAGGACTGAAGAACAGTTCCTCAAATTGCTCCCAGGTGAATACATCAGCAAGTGCCTACTTCCTAGGCATTTTATGATACTCCACAACTAATTAAATCTATTTCAGGAGATGTAAATCAGGAAGGATTTTTTCTTATCCAGCACTTTACAGCTGCATATCTGAAAACTTTCTACAAACAGGAAGGAAATGCCTTTATCCCTTTGTGACCAATGATGCTTCTTTTTTGATGATTTTTTTGGTTTGTACCTCAGGTTCATGCCTGGTAGACCGGACTGATATTGCTGTTCTTGGCCTTGCTCACAGGGACTGTCTTTATCCATGCTTTGGACACTTCTGGCTTGTGGACAATCTCTGGAAGCAACACAGGTTGTCGTTATTATGTATAATTTGCAGCTGGGAACACAGAGCTATTGCATGACACAGAAAATCTGCCAGACAGCTTGAAGTTCTGACTCAGGTGGTGCTTGACCATGACAGCTTTGCTTTTGGTCTGAGCCCTGTACAGATACAGAAAACATATAAAGTCAGAATAGTTGAAGAGCAATACTTTCGAAATTATACAAAATGTACTTGCGGGTTTGAAGATCAAAAAATGTTCTCCAGTCCAGTAGTGGCTTTGACAGTTTTTCATGAAGAAAACTCCTTGTTAGGGGTCACTGCTTTCTTTTTTCAGGGTTGTCGTGCCTGAGAGTGGGCAAGTGGCAAATAGAAAACAGCACATGGCAGAAAAGTGTGCAGGTGTCCAGGACCAAACTACAGAAGTCCTGGAAAACCAGAGGTGGGGCTTTGAAAGGCTTTGGAGAACACACAGAACAAGCTTTACTTGTTTTTGCAGGATCACTCTGGTGAGACTACATCTGTTAAAAGGAAGGCAGAGCTCATATCTTGACGAAACTATTCCTACTTTCCCCGTTTCCTGTCTCCCCTGTCTTCTGATGGATGGGATGCCATGTCACTCCATCATTTAGGCTGCCTCAGTAAGGTAGCATAACCTGTTGGGGTTTTAGGGGTTCCCCTTCTGTTTCCCTGTGTTTCTTGAGGAATTTTCCCCATATATGTTGCCAGGACAACAAATTGCTGGGTGTTTAAGAGAGACAAAAGACCCGGCCACAGTGGGGAGGGGTCCAACTGGCCACTCTTTTTTCACCTGGGCTTGTGAGTTAGTTGCTCTCGGTGTTCGGACGGAGAAGGAGAGACGGCCATTGTGTCAGCACTGCAGGTTTCTGCTTTTTTTTCGGCTGCCTTCCTTCTACCGTGCCTCAGGGAGAAACCCCGGGATCCTAAGCCCACCTTTCCCTGCCCCNCATAGCTTTGCCTGAAAGCCCCTAATTTCAAAATTATAATAATTCAGAGGGAAGGGGGTTGCATTTTTATTTTTTCTCGTTTCAAGGGAGGCTCCTGCCTTCCTTAGCAGACACCTGTCTTTCAAACCAAGACAAACCCCATGTGGATTTTATGGAATCTGGAAGGCTTATGTAAAGCTTATGTCAAAAAGCCCAACTTCTCCAAAATGCGGTTAGCCCACATGTCCCAGCATGTCTTCCACCAACATTCGGCATTCGTGTACAGATACAGTCCCTCTCTTGTAATTGATCACTTCAAGTTCAGGTATCTATATAAGATGGGTGTTCTATTTGGTGATGGATGCTTTTGTGTGTTTGCAGAATCACAGTGGAGGGTTACATTTTTTTCCTGGTGAATCTTCTGAAGATGGAGAAATTAAATGCAAATTATTACTTGCATCTTTTTGGTGTTTGTATGTCTAGAAAACTAGTTGTGGGAGAATTTACTTTGATAATGAGCTCTGAACAAAATTTTCTGGTCATTAAAAAGTAAAGAAACTTGGGATATGAGAAGTAGAGAGACCAGACAATGGCAGCTTGATTAGGGAACAGAAAGGGCTGATGTTAAAACAAGCAAAATTGCCTTTGCCCTCAAACTTAGCCGAGGGGAACCTTGTTCATCAGTATTTGGAAGTAGCAAGTCTATTATGCAAATAACTTATATTGGTTTACTGCTGTTTTCTTCCAGTTCTTTCTGTTCTTACAAAAGCTCCCAATATATAAGCACAAAGTTGAAAATCCTGCAGTTATCAAAACTATAATTTGTTTTAAACCTTTTCCTGTGGGGCAGAGACATTTTCTTTCTTCTCAGATTAATTATGCTGTTTAGCATCCCCTTGGTTCTGACAGTATAAATGTTAGTAGAATCATATTGAAGAGTGGATCAATGAGATGAGTAATCATCAAGGGCAAAACCATGTCAGAACTTGTCCAGTGATCCCCAAATGAGTATGATTAATTTTTGCAGGATCACCCCATTGGGTGATCCTGCAGAAACTAGTGGGGAAGAAGGGTTTTAATTATGAAGCCATCCAGGAATACAATGAAGCAACAGATTAGGTGGAGATGACTAAGAAGAGTTGGTGACTTTTCTTCAGAAGATACAGAAAGCAGAAGAGAGAGTCTGGGGTTAATTAACTCCTAACCAGCAGGCTGTGAGTGCTAGGGAGGGAGGAGAGCACAAAGCTTCTGACTCCCGGGGTAGGAAGGAGAAAAAGCAGCAAAACGGAGAGAGCACAGGTGGGCAGCAAGCTGGATTCAGCAGCATCAGAGGCCAGCTTGCTCAGGGCCCTCAGGAAGCAAATCTGGGTAAAAGGAGCTGAGGTGAGTTGTGTGACAGAAACAGTGTGAAGAGCACAGCTACAAACCCTCCCTGTGCTAGGAGAGTGAGGAAGGGTAGTGAGAGGCGCACTGGCTGAATCACCATCTTCTCACTTACCCAAGCCCAAGAAGCATTTGTACAGAAATTGGAAATTAGGTTGACTTAAATTAGCATGAGTATACAAAGCTATTACCAACAGAATAAGAAGGCTCTACTCTATGGTTTGATGGTTACAAAGACTGCTTTGAAAATGAGCAAAAACAGGATGTGTATAAACCACACCAGAAAGAAAAAAGATTGTACTTGGCTCACCCTGTCCCTTGATTATTTTTTCAGTTGTTCTGGAGTTTTTACTGAACTTATTTTTTACCTTCTCATATCCCTACCCTTTCTTAAAAAAGGAACATTTCCTCTCAAATTAGTATATTAGTTTTGGAGCAATGGGACAGACTTTGTTACAATGAAGAGGGAAAAAAGAATCCAAAAATGAGAAAAACAGAGGGAAAATCCCAGAATTCTTAATTTAAAATCCCAGAGAAAGGTGGGTCATTTAAATTAAGAACCACTTGCAAAAGCAGGGCTCTCTTATAATGTACCCTCTGTAGGGGTGAAATGTGCAGTGTGCCCTTCTAAAATTTCCAAAATCCCCAGAGCAAAGCAAGCATCTGACATGCAGACATATTTGAACAGCTTAAAACTCCCTGCCATAACAAAAGCCTGGAGCAGACAAAGCCCCCCTTTAAACGTGCTCCTAAGGTAAATACATGAGAAAAGGAATGGGAAAAGATGTACTCCAAGAGACTTCTGTCTCAGCTGGAGTTGTCCCCTGAGCAAATACTAGGGTTTCTTAACCCTATTGCCCAGCTATCTGAAGGAACAGTTCCATCACCTGCCCTGTAAAGGGAATTCAATTGAACCTGAGTTTAATATTCCCTAAAAGCAGCTCTTTCGACTTCCCACCTATTATCTGTGACCTCCTTTGTAGTTTTCAACTACTCTCTGGTTATCTTACTTTTGCTCAACCCTCTACTGCATCCTTTTCTCTCCAGACTTGTCTTCATCCCTTCCCGGCTGTAATGACTGTCCCTGTGCCATGCCTGCTCATCTTTGTGTCTGTCTTTGAGTTGCCTGGATTGGTCTCTCCTAGATGCTTCTTTTCTTAGAATTGAATATTTTATTCTTTCATCCTTTGCCTTAGGTACAAGTTACTGTTCTTTTTTTCTAAGGAGGTGCTTAGCAGGTAAAGTTCAGTAGCTAAAGTTCAGGCCCTATGAAGAGAGGATTGATTCTTACCAGGTATGGCTATGCAATCAGCTTTTTAGTGGGAGGACTTCAGCTGGTTCCTTATATCCTTCATTGTTCAGTAATAGGGCAGGTTCTGACTTCATGCACATGTATTTGAAGTCTGCATAGAGACTTGCATCCTAGACACTAATGATGCTTCAAAATCTTTCCTGCTATCACCATTACCAGATCATATATATTTTTTTTTAGTGTTCTGCATGGAATGTATATTCTACAGAATTTTTAGTCATTTCTGGTGTCTGTGTAAAACAATCTATTCATGGTACTCATTTGAAGAATTTGGGGACTGAGAAAATATATTAAACTATTTAAACATTGCCATCAATGGCAATGAAAGTGAAGCAGAAGCTATGATTGGGAGTCCTAATCCTGTTTTTTATTTTAACAAGAGAATAAAAAAAATGCCTGCAAGGGCAAGCTGAGTGTTACACCTTTCTTAAGTCTTCAGAGTTACTAATTATTTCTCTCTGGTAGTACATGCTAAAACCCTGTCATGTATTTCTTGTTCACTGTTCTACCTATGTGGGGAAGGGAAGAAAAACTCATCAGATGAGTCACACACCCTGAAAACCTAACAGTGATTTGAGTTAAGGCAAAACCTTCCCTGAAATGCACCCTCTCCTGCTCCTTCAAACACCTCATTGCTTGCTCATTATTAGATGCCTGAAAGTATGTGAATGTATGTGATATTTAAATAAAGCACAGATGGTTGGGGAGACCTGTGTTCTGCTGCACATTCATTTACACAAATATGATGGGGGTATCCTTATAGCAGCCTTTCAGTACCTGAAGAGGACCTACAAGAAAGTCAGAGAGGGACATTTTACACGGGCATGTAGTTACAGGAAAAAGAGGAATGATTCCAAACTGAAAAAGGGAAGGTTTAGATTAGGTATTAGGAAGAAATTCTTTACTGTGAGGGTAGTAAGGCACTAGAACAGGTTGCCCAGAGAAGCTGTGGATGCCCCATCCCTGTCAGTGTTCAAGGCCAGGTTGGTTGAGGCTTTGAGCAACCTGATCAAGAAGATGCAGGGAAGATGTTCCTGCCCATGGCAAGGGGGTTAAAAATTTTTGATCATTAAGGTCCTTTCCAAGCCAAACCATTCTATGACTGTGATGATTCTGTCTGTGTCATTCATGTCTGCAATAGTAAAGCTGTCTAAAAAGAAAACTAGTGGGGCAAAAAGCGAACAAGGAGGATGCTACCTGGTGACCCACTGGTGATCTGGTTATTCTTGGCTAAAGTCAGAATATGAAAGAAAAAAATGAAACTTTTGTTTCTCTTCTTAGGGACTATATATCAGGAGTGACCTCAGTTCATGCTTGTATTACAGTGAAATGACTATTGTTGAAGGACCTTTGTTACATGGTTTCTTATAACATTTGCATTTATATATTCCTCTGGAAATGTTTAATCAAGTTATGAAACCATGAACATTATTTCAAAATATATATTTAAAGGGAAAATTAATATAAATCATGAAAAAAATTCAGTTTTGATTTTCATTCTTGAGCTTTTTATTTCATTTTATTTTTTTTTCCCTTTTTAAAACATATTTGTATCTTGATCAGGATGTATTTTCTTTTCTTGTGTAAGCCTTTATGTTAGAGAAACAAATGATCTACAAAAGGCTCCTATAACAATAAGAGTAAGTTGCTCCATCTGAGGCAGGACCCCAGTTGTCTTTCCAGTGCTTTCCATCAGATGAAAGGACACAAATTATATTATTATGCTCATTAAAGTAAGACTGATGCTGAGTTTGAGCTCAGTATTAAGTAATACACAAGCACATTTTAAGGAGCAGTTGCTGTTTCTAGAGAGGCGAGAGGGGCAAAAGGCAGGAGGTGTGGGTGAGTGAAATTGCAGAAACTCTGCATCGCGAGAATACTCCTACCCCAAAGCCTTGAGGCTCATTACTGGACCCCTTAGCACTCAGGGTGGCAAAAACCTGCCAAAACCTCTTGGTTTGATGAAAAATCATACCTTGCAGCAGTCTCACTTTTCTGCCTTACCTGGTTCTGCT
This sequence comes from Dicrurus megarhynchus, assembly GCA_013399195.1. Taxonomy (NCBI): domain Eukaryota; kingdom Metazoa; phylum Chordata; class Aves; order Passeriformes; family Dicruridae; genus Dicrurus; species Dicrurus megarhynchus. The sequence continues at coordinate 1,138,483 of VXAD01000990.1, forward strand.
CTGAAACTATTAGTTGTCCTTAAATGTATCTCCAGTGTATCTTGTTTCTCACCCCTGTCCAACAATCAGATGCATTTCCTCTATGCCTCACCTGCTCTAATGCCTTCTGCTTTTTGTGCCTGTCTCCGTTGTCTCCCCTCTGACCTCTCAGGTTCTTCTTACTTTCCCCTCCCCTGCTGCTGGTGAGACAGGGTGCTTTTGGCAGTGTTTCTGGGCTGTCTCCTTGTGTAACACCCCACTCTCCAATGCCTCCAACCTCCAGCACCTCTATTAACCTTTCCTGACAAGATTGGCTTCCTGTGCCTCGCCTTCATGAAATGCCTCTTATGGAGGGAAGGGACAGGGACATTTATTTCCCTCTGCTGTCAAGCTTGTTGCTGCCTCTGTGAGCCTTTGGAGATAGAAGAGGCAAAATCATCCCCCTCCTCTTTGGGGTGACTGGCTCCCCTTCATATTCTTTCAGTTTAAATGTGATCCTTGTTCCTTAGTTCCTCTAAACATTAGAGCAATTTGCAGTGTTTCTTGGGAGATCCCAGGATGTTGTTAGACTGGAAACATTAAAGATTTTGCACAAAACTTATTGAAGACCCGATGGGATTCTTTTAGGTCTTTGAAAGCACTCAAGATCTAGCCCCACATTTTCCAAATATTTGGGATTAAGTTGTTTGAGATGCTGTATCCTCTGGAATGCATGTCTTCAGAAAAGTGGCACATATTGTTTATGATAGAGAAAAAAGTCTAATGAAAGGAGCTTCACTCAGGTTTGTGTGCAATGGGGAATTGCTACCAGTCTTTGGAAGTCAGCCTAGAGTGAGGATAATTTCCGCATTTTTGTTAATTGCCTTTGCCTTTCCTACACACTCTGCTAATTTATTATGCTTTTTTATTTTTTCCGCAGCATTGATAATTTGCTCAAAACTTGGTTAAATGACAATAATTCTGGGCAATTAATATAAATCATGAAAATAATATGGGCAATTTAACCACATTATTTTAGATGAAATTAGAATTTACTGTCTAGCCTAATACTATGGTAAGAGAAAAAAAAAAAGAAATATTTGAGCATCCTGTTAGTAGTGGGTAAACTAATTTCATCTCAGCTGCAGAACCATTTTGAAGAATCTTTTTTTCTTTCATGGAATTAACAACATGGAAAATCAGGATCTAGGCTCACTTTCTTAAAATTAGTCCAGTGTAGTAACTCAGAAACTCTCTGGTGTAGCTGAGAGAAGAATCTGATCCTTGTATTTCTGCTGAATTGTGCTGTCACAAAGAAAATGGAAATAAATGAGAAAAACAGACTCAATTTACTAACAGTCTGCATGACACAATTTCCATAAATTGTGCTAATAGAGCAATTTATAAAAATTGTGGTAGTATATTAAGGAGAACAATTTACAAAATCCTTTTAGAATAATAAGCTAACAATTGTTGGTAATGCATCTATATTTTCAAATATTTTTTATGTATAAAACAAATTGACTGTCTGCTCTTGTTTATGTTATGTTAATACCAAGTATAGACAAGTGTGAATAATGAAATTCTCAGATTTTTGTTTATCTACAGATTGCATTGACGGTCAACACATATTTTAGATGCATCACACTTTTTTATGAGAAAAAGATTTCTCAGCTGGACCAGTGCTGGGGTTTTTGTTTATGAATTACTGAAAAATGTTTTTCTGAAACTGTTTATCTCACCACTCTGAAGTAAAGCTCAGCATATGAAATTAATACATTAGGACTGCAGTAAGCCACTCTCAGCTAAGTGAAATGCTTCAAAATCCATTTGGAGTTTAGTTGTCCCTCCCAACATAACAATGAAGATTTAACAGGAGATGCTACAGTGAAGTTTTACGTGGCTGACACTGTGTAAGGATTTAAGACAAATCCTTAACAGACAAAATAATGAAAGGACTGCAAGGTGTGCTGCTTTATCCCTGATCATGGAGGGATAAATCTTGCTCTGTAGTTGCTCAGCTCCTGGAGGCAGACTCCTCTGAAGAATGGCTGCATTGTTCCAGGTTGTTTGGATAACATGAAGTCCCAAAGGCAACTGAGTTTGCACCCCAAGTGCAGGGGACTCCCATTGGCTGAACACAGAGCCACTTGAAGAGACTTGAGTCTGTCCTGCCAGCCCTCTGCTGCCTCCTCCTCACTCGCTTTCTTCTCCTGTAGCACCTTGCTGCAGTGTGTGGTGCCCCTCAGCTCAGCAGAACAAGCTGAAACCTCTGGCCAAATGGGATGGCAAAGTGCTGTGCATATCCAGATGCTGATAAAGCCAGGATGAGGTGGTGGTGGGAACAACTGCATCTGCTACTTTCAAGGCACCAGTGTACATGGAATGATCCTCCAGGGCTTGTGTATAGGGTTTTCCCCTTGCTGAGCTCCAGGATGCCAAAAGCTCACCCCAAGCAAGGACTACCCCATTGGGTGAGTTAGAGTGAGTCAGGGGTTGAAGACAGGTTTGGAATTGTTTAAAGAAAAATGTATATGCAGTTGGGGGATTTTCTTTTGTGTTGTTTTATCTGGTAAAGACACATGACACTGCAGAAGACCAAAAGTAGGAATTGAGGTGGGTCAGTGTGTGCACTTGTGGAGATTATAAATATGATGACCTGCTCTAGGGGTGGGGTTGATGGTTTACTCCTTCCCACCTCTGACACATCAGGGTGGTGAAAACATGTCTGAAGCTGCAAAAAGTCCCTCAGGCAATGCTTTGCACCTCCCTGCAGGAAAACATCGTGTATAGACTCTTACTGCTTATGGGTAGGGTCTGACTTGCTCTTTAACATCCCCTCCTGGAGCAGACTGCTCAGCTCTTCCCATTGTCCACATGTTCTGCTACCACAAAGACAGATAGTTTAGTTCGAGCCCTGGGGCACAGAGCAGAGATTCACTGCTTGATTTTTAGTTGCTTTGTGGTGACTTACTCACCTTTAAGGAACCCTAAATCTGCTTAAAACTGTGCAAGGGATTTGTTTTAATAATAGCATGATACTATGGGAGTATTCGTCCTTCTTACACTATTTGAAAGAGCTCTATATCCAGCTCCACCACTACTGAGCACCTCAATTTTCAGCAGAAAATTTAATTTAATTCCTTTTAAAAGGTATCGTTTGGTTTACTTTAAGGAAGTGGAAGATTAGCTGACTAGTCCCTCAATATTCAGAAGAGTGAAGACAGATATAATTGTATATTCTTTTAAAACACTGCTGAGAGTGAATGTTTCAAGATAACGTTTTTAATAGAATTTACAATAATTTGTAAGCCAGTACATATGCCTGAAAGAAATCCTACTAAACAGTGACATGAAGAAATACACAAAGACATAAAATATGAAATATTTTCAATACACAATATTTGACTTTTTAATTTGAAAAACTTTGAAAAAATGTTTTTGAACGCTGAACAATGCCAATTTATCAATTAATTATTTCTGTGCATACAAACACATGGCACTCCTACAACATCTATTTTTGTGCCAATAAAGTGTTCATATACTTTTAATAACAGTTTTTGCTTTCCACTGTCTGCAACCTTATTTTTTTTTTGATTATTTTCTTCTCTTGCACTTTGGTTTTTTAAGACATTTCTGGGTTGTTAGCTTTCCTGCTGTCACCGCCAGCTCCTGACAATGACTGATAAGTGGACATCCCTCCAGTCACTGCTTTCTTCGTGCTGAGTGGTGCATGATGGGGGAGCAGGAATCAGAACACACGCACACCGTGCACACAGTGAAGTGGACTCCAGCCACAAGGCCTGACAAAGAATGTGAAGATAAGATGGAGATGGAGTGGGATTTTCTTATTTACTAAATGCAAGATGTTATCTCAATATAATTTTGAAGAAAACAGAAATATATGGCTAAGACCAGAGTTTTCAAACAAAAAAACCCGAGGACTTGCCCTGTCTTTGACTGTCAAACCATCTACAGAAAAAACATTGCGTATATCACATGTTTAGTTAGTGTATCCATTTGAGGAAATATATGGTACTGAAGTTGTCATGAAGTTCATATCAAAGTTCTTGTCTGAAACAAGCAGTGGCCATGGGTAGCTGTCTTAGCATGTCCATGATTTACAGAAGAAGTAACGTGAGGAGAATGCATCCTTCCTCTATAATTGTTTGGGGGAAAGGTTGGGCATAAGAATCTAAGTTCTTGGGCTTTGTGTGGGAATGGACGTGGGCTGGCAAAATTCAAGAAAGAGAGTACTAACCAGGACTAAAGTGTTAGATTTAAGGTCCATTGATTTGGTTCATAACCTCTGTAGGAAGTTGAGGTGTTTGTGACAAATCTCTTTGTGCTTGATGGTATCTAATAAAAACCTTCATGGATACAGTTTTTGTACCTACAAACCAAATTACTGATAAAACTACATCTTTGCATGTAACTGGAAAATGTATCAGATGGTACTGGAATATCTATTTTGCCATTTGTGTAGACAGCAGAGTATTGAGCAAATGGCACTCAGCCAGAAGGCAAAGTGCTTATTTCCTATGGATTGCCTAAACTGAAGGAATAGCTGTTTGTAATTTCTGGGTTGAACACAGCTTGTTCTTTCAGTTGGGTATAGATTTTGGTCTCAATTTATCCTCAAAATACTAGATGAAGATGCAAATTCTTTCACTGGCATAGCACTACAGTAGTCAGGGCAGTCACATTTTCTGGCTAGTTGGAAGGATATCTGTGTCAGCTCAGAATCTCATACATACTGTAAAAAACATCCCAAGAATTTTTTGGCTCTTGCTATATGAACCATTTACTCTTGAAAGAGGCCTGGAAATCAGGCAACCGCAAGATATTAACCATATCAAAAGTTAATAATTATTTCAAGTAGCTCAGGTGAGATTCCCCACTTTTAGTGGGCCATTGGACATTTTTAAGGAAAATATTTGATTCAGCTTAATTAATTTTAATGGGTGAGATGGAGAGAACTGGTAGGTGGTGTGGCAGTGAGGAGTTATAGGGAGAGTGACTCACCTTGTGGAAGCATGACCAGGTACATGAGAAATGCAACCTTCAGTCTGGATGTTCAGAGAGCAGGAAAATGTTACAGAGGACAAAGAGTATAAAGTGCTCTCCCCACACCGTAGATTAGAAATCAGAGAGCTTACACACATTGCGGCTTCAGCCTCAGTTGGCCTTGGCACACAAGTGAGATAAGTTCAGCGCTTTTGCCCAGAAACTCAGTCAGAGGCCGCAAAGCTGCTGTGCAGAGATTGTTTATTCTAATGTTATCTATAGCTGCGGTGTCCTGCAAAGCCACAGGTCCACCTAGCAGCCGAAGTGCCCTAGAACTGCCCACCAGCTGGGCGTACCGAGATTTTTATACCCCGTTACAAATCCAACCAGAGGACGGTACGTGTCTTTATTTACAAATTTATACCAATTAATTCTAACCTGTTCTAGACATACAACTTCCTGTCTTATCTCTATTCTACCAATGAATTTGTGCCCCCGTCACCAAGAATATGGTGGACAGTGAAGAAGAAGAAGAAGAAGGTGACCACACCCTTTAGACTCCATCTTAACCCCCCTGTACATGTTTAACCCCCATGTACATGTTATCTGATCTTTTATATACTACATTTCACCCAGTGCAAAGTGACTATTAATGCTTATATTACACTCTTGTGGCTTGCAATTCATCTTTTAGAGTTGGCAAAGTTCTCCAAGGACAAAGATCAAAGGCAGTGCCCTCTGGGGCAGCCCCATTTCGGGGTGTCAGGTCCCCTAAATTAGACAGAGACGTGTCGTGGGTTCCGACAACACATGTGATCATAACTGCTTTCAAATACCTCTGACCTTTTTATTGGAGAAGAGACAGAGGCTGTGGTGAGGTAGTAGTTTCCTTTAGCTAATGGTGATGTAGGGATTCTTTGGAAAAGTGATTACAGATTGATGGGATATTTTGTTTTCCAGGGAAAGCATGATTTCTCCTGATTTTCTCCTGCTAAAATCATTGTTTAATGGATATGGTGATAATTGCTTCTGGCTCTGTTTGTAGCTAGTTTAAAACCTGGAGCAAAGTATTTGTAGGAATTTTTGTCTTATTGAGAGAAACGAAGGCCTGCTTTCTGTAGTCTAAGAGAGTGCAGGGGGTGGGGTGAGTGACAATAAACACAGTTGTGTAGATGGAAGGAATATGAACCCAGTCATGAGACATGTAGCATAGTGTCATCAGGTCAGAGAAACACCCCCCTCTCCACCCTGTATTTCCTTAAAAGAAGGAAACATTCACAGAGTGTGTATATCCCTATATTTAGATATAATAAAAAAGAAAACACAGAAAATCTGCTCTCAGCTCTCAGAAACTTACTGAAATATCTCGGGGAATGCTTTGTTCTGAAGTACATCTAAAATAGAAATTTGAGACAGGAAAGTGTCATGAACTTCTTATCAGATAGAGTGACCAAGAGAAGAACAAATAGGAAACTTCTGCCAGATCCTTCAACTCATTACAAGAGCCAATGGCATCAATTATATTCCTGTAAGCAGGTGCTGAAACGATGGCCAAACCAAAGCAGGATGGGATTAAAGGGGAAGGGTAATAAGCCTTTGGAGCAAGCATACACACCCAGCTATAGGTGGAGAGTTTGTAACAGGTGAGGAGAGAGAGAAGGACATAGGGCTGTGCAAGGTGAAGACAGAGGGGTCTGAATGAACATGATATCCTAAAAACATAGGAGGTTCATCACTCTCAAATGAGGAAATCACTACAGGTATGCCCAAAGCCTCTCAAGGAGTTGTTGGCACATGCGACATCTCCTGGATACCCCATATTCTTAAATCTGCTCCTTCTCCCTGAGGCTCCCTTTGAAGATCCCCTTCATTTTTTTCTGGGATGGGAGCTCCCATGTGCTTCCCTGAGGACTCTACTGCCAAGCTGTGCCAGGGGCTGGTGGTGGGATTTCTCTGCTGTTCTAGTGGTGTGCACTGTGTTGAGGAAGGCAACATTGCTGTGAGCTATGTGTGCAGTCTTGGGAGCTGTGATCACTCATCTCAGCTATATCTGGATAGTGTTGGCTCGTGTTTCCTATTAATGCAAAGTAATAAAAATATTATTATTATGAAAGTCAGGCTCAATGACAGCCTGAAATAATGAGTGAAAATTCTTGGCTGCCTAACAAAGTCCCCTTCTGAATAGCATAGAAGTAATTTTATTTTTGTTACTCTTTTATTTTGAACACAAAATGTGTCCTGGAAGTAAAGGGAATGCATTGTTTTTCAGTGCTTCAATAACACATTAGCTCAGGAATTCTTTTTCATTTCTAGAAGAAAAATCTTGGTTCAGGATTTGAGAAAAAAACCCAAGAGCAACAACAGCAGCAGAACCACTCTGAAATACCACAGAGTCACCTTTGGGATTCCTATGGTGCTTTTGTTGAGTAGTGAGCACCTTGAATTTAATTGGTACAATCATCAGCCATCTCCCATCTGTTCCCTCAGCTATGCATGTGGTTGACTGAGAAAAGTTTTGGCCTTTTTTGGTTTTTTTTCCTTTCCTTTTCCCTGCACTAAACAAAATGAACCCCAGAATCAGAGGTGTTGGGCTGGCGCTGCTGTGGCTGGAGGGGGAGCAGGCACTGCTAGTGGGGAGCTTCCACAGAAAGTCCAATCTGTATATGGTGCTGCTCAGGGTGGTCTGTAAGGGCCACATTAAATGCAGAGGAAAGCTGGCATTATTGTCAGGCATGGGGCTCTGAAGCTGAAATAACTCCATTGACTTCAATCCCATTTTGGCCACACTGCTCTGCAGAAAGAGGTACAGGGTGAGACCGACTGCAGAAGGATGGCAGGGTGGCAATAAGCCTGTTTATCAAACATTATGGCTGCTGTACTTAACTGCTCTTGGTATTCCCTGGGAATGCTTGCCTGAATTAACTCTGTGCCGAGCTAAGCCCAAGATGCTGCCTCATGACAGTGCCTGGACCGACCCAACTTTTCTTCTTTTAGGAGGGCCTAGTCTGTCTTGACAAAAAGTCACATTTAGCTTGACAATTAAAAAAAAGAAGAAGAAAAATAGAGAGGTAAGGAGGGCCAGCCTGGTTCTACTTTATTTCAAACACGTGTAACAGGATTTTGTCTGAAACAAAATCCATCTGAAGAGGCATTCTCCTCGCAATTGCATCGGAAAGTAAGTACCTGCTTCAGGGCTGTAAATGGAGACCTGAGACTGAGGTTCCTGTTCAAGTCAACATTCCAAAACACTGACCTGGTCTGTATGAATGGAAAGGGTGCAAAATCATTATTAACCAGTTCTCCTATGTGCTGAACTCAGCCAGATTTACGAACTGACCTGTTTCGCCTTGGGAAAGAAGGAGTTAAACAAAACTGAATGGAGTGGAGGAAAGACAGAAGCAAAATTCCCTTTCTGTGGCAAATCTCCCAAAGTTGCTTCCCATTAGCAGGGTCTCCAACACTCAGCCATGGAGTTACAAGTCCCAGTCTGCTTCTTTGTCCAATAGTACCCATGTAAGATAATTGCTCAGTCCTATAGTACAGCTACCCCGCTCTTCCCCTGTCTTCTCCATGGAATTCAGGGTACATTTATCTTCTCAAGGCCATTCCTTGGAGAATGGAAAGCTGTGGAAGTTATTGAATTAACTTAAAGAATACTTTTCAGATTATTAACACAATAAAAATGAACATTACTAAGCATTGGATTTCTATGTTATTTCTGCTTGCTCTTGGGTGTTGAAGTTTTGTGCAGAATTGAGAGTAAGTCTAAGACAAATGTCAGGAAATAAAGATGTGAAATAAAGCAAAATCACAATATAATTTCAATAAGTGTAACAGACTAAATCAATTTGTTTGTTTCCTATTTTACAGCACCAATTTGTGCCTTAGTGGTTCAGATACGAGAATTCCTTCTGACCTGTCTACGCGTGTCAGGTGTGACTGGAGGGCCATTCCCATGCACTGGGTCAGAAAAAAAGGGTGACAAATCTTAGATAGATCCATCCAACACAATGATGAAAATAAGCAGAGGTTATATTCTATTTCATTTGTATTTTTTTGCAATAAAGAAATAAAGAGTCCAACTGCAAACACATTTACTGGAACTATGGTTCATCTGCAGCAACCAAGCCTTTATCTTCACACAAACCTGTCCTCAGGGCTCAGAGCTGACCACCTGATGCTGTGCAGAGCTGTATGAAGCTTTATGTCAAGAGATGGCTTTCCCAAGTATAAAAAGAAAATACATTCATATTATCAGTGTTGAAATTCAAACCTGTTCACCAGTGTACTTGAGTAATTATTTGAGAATCTTACCATCACAAAAGTAATTAGTGTAGTTTGTAATTGTGTTTGCTTAGAGAGGATTTTGTGTCTAAAATCTCTGAACAGGACTTAAAAAAATGGGAAGTTCATCTCCAGAATGGATTGGGGAGCACAGGAGGAAATATAGTAACAAGAAAAAAGGAAAACAAGAGAATGAAATTTGCATCTCAGAATTTATTTTAAATTAAAGCATAAAGGCTTGGGAATTGTACACTCAAACAAATCTGCCACAGGACCTGATTAACATCTTCAGACAGAAAGAAAATAAATCAATTTCTTAGATAATACAGTCAACACATTATAATTAATGTATTTAAGTATGTGCATTTCTTAAGGGCAGGTACTGTGTTAGCAGTTAGAAGAAACTGCATCTCATTATATAATCTTTTAGACCCATGTTATTCTTTCATAAAGGAGCCAGTTATCTTGTTTATGGATCCTTGAGAGAGCAGAGCTGGAAGCATTAAGTATTAATGCAAATGCCTGAAAGTACATCACTGGGAATTCAATCTCTTTCTTTTCCTTTTCATATTATTTCCTTATTCTAAAACATTTCTAAAATGTTTTTGTTGCATTCAGAATGTTACATATGTCTGTGAAAAAATAAGACAACTTTTCATTTACAGAAGATATAGACTTGTACTTCTTATTCAGACAAAACTCCTGACTTAGAATCTTTCTCTCACAACATGTAAATTTCAAAAATAAATACAATAAATCAAATAATTATTATAAAACCAAATTAACTCTTAAAATATTAAGGAATAGAAAAGGTGCCTCCTATTACAGTGTTAAATTTGTATTTAGTGTCTCCTGGCAGTTCACAGAACAAAAGAGAAGATGATTAACTCTGTTCTCAAGTAATTTAATATGGTTTTTCAGTTACTTTAAGCAGAAGCAGAGTTAGAATAAAAGGAATAGGCTTTTACCCGCCTCTCTCAGTGCCCAGTCTCTGAATTATATTAGATACACTGATGACAACTTAGAATTGCATCTGAAATATTGCAAGTAGAAAATGCAGGGGCGGTGAAAGCTGTTTATACAGAACAGACACTTTGCAAGTTTACACCAGAGTTTTATACACTCACAGTCCTTGGATCAAGTTCATGAAATGGTCATGCCCCTGAGTGATTGCTGTGTACCTTCTTTGCCCTGTGCTGGCCACACTCATCCTGTCTGCTGCCCATCAATCCAATCTGCCAGACAGTAGTTTCAGTGTTGGGGAACACTGAAAACACAGAAATGTCCACATGTAGGGACAAGCTGGACACCCCATGGCACAGAGTTGGGGTACAACTCTGCAATTGCTTGAGATTTCCCCAACCACTGTGACAGGTGCTGGCTGAGGAGCTGATGTGTGGGGCTTGCATGAGACCACATAAGGTGTCTGTGTAAAACGAGACTGTGTTTTCTGACCTAGTGTATGGCAACTCAGAACTTACATTTAATGCATTTGAATAATTTAAATAAACACTCACTTCGCTGTTCATCTCCAGAGATCTGGGTAACCCTGAAGATGTATGCTAGGGCACTTAGGGTTTCTCAGAAAGGAACTGGAGACTCCTTTCCTTCTCCAGGTTATTTTGAAGTTTTCCTCATCACAGGTACAACTGTAGAGACTGAAAATTTCCATGTCCTGATTCACACTTGCACCACAGTGCTACATCGTAGGGAGTAAAAAAACCAAAACCAAATACCTTTGTGAGCCAGAGGTTCCAGTTTCTCTTAACTAACTTTAGATATCCATAAAGTCATCTGAGTCATGCTGTGATCACTTTATAATCAATGGAAAAATAAAGGAGCTCCAGGAGGGAGATTTATTCCATCCTGATGTAGAAGTTAAAACCTGGTCAGATGAGACACACCCTAAAGGACCTATTTTCTTCCTTGACTATAAAGGCAAAGATTTGGCTGAGCTGTAGATATTTTTGCATTAACTGTGCAAGGTTAAAAGAGGGGAATGCCATCCCAAGTGACTTCAGTGGGCATGGGATCAGGTCTGCTATGAGTGGTAAGGATGTGCATTTGAAACCAGTGCCACGTGTTCAGATTTGCCCTTTGAATACAATACCACTGTGTAGCTTTAATGCTCAGCAGCCTTTTGGAAGGGCGGTGATAAAACTGACTGCTTCATTGATGATACTGCAGAGCAGACTTGGCTTAACCTAAAGGTCAGGAGGACAGAGTGTAATTCACTGGTTTCTACTTTGCTGTCTGCAGGTTAAAAGGTTTCAAGGAGGGAGGACTCGTGCATAGTGTAATTTGCAATGTCCAATGCAATGACCCTCCCAAAAAGGTAGAGTCCAGATGAAAATTTTTGATAATTGCCCTAAGATTAAAAAGTGTTTTACTCACAAATATTTTTTTGAGTGAATTTGAGGATTTGGTGAATTCTCATGTTCAGATCAAAGTCCTGGTATAAGTGAGTTCTTGGACTATTTGGGAGCGAGCACAAATTAGAAATGTTTAAACATCAGTAAATTTGCTTGTGGGCAGGACAGATAATGTTTGCAGGATCAGGTTTTTAATTTGAAAAAATAATACTGTAACCAAGGAAAAAAATAAAGCATTTATACTGATAACATTATAATCTCTGGTTCACTGGGATGTAAATTCCATTTTACTTACTCAACAACTTCACAAGGCACAATGGTTTTCTGAGGTAGCCATCAGAGAACAGAGCTTCTCTAGATAAATACATAAGTGAGAGCTTTTCTTATTTACAGTACAGCGATTTTCATCCTGTATATAATAGAATTTCCTTGAATTCTGTGCCTGTAATTGCCTTTTCTCTTTTATAGCATGTAATCAATTACTTTTTATAGTCAGGTGCTTCCATTTAAGTGAATTGAAGTTTTATCATTATATTGCAAGTGTTCATTAGAATTTACTTTCCTACAGGTGAGAGTAATTTCTGGCCTTCCCCAAGAGAGGCTGAAAGCTGATGTCTATTGATTTATGTGTTTCCCTGAATTTAGCCCTGCTTGCATACATCCAAATATTTTTAATCAACCTCCTCCTTTACACCCACAAACAGTAGTCCTTCACTCTTGGCAGCTGTGTCAGTCCTGAATCCTCTGTTGTGTGCCAGCGACATGCACCAGACTTCAAACATGATTTATTTTAAATATAGGGCTGATAGAATACCGGAATTTTTTGTTGATGGACTAAAAAATCCCCTGCCAGTCTGGAACTGTATATTATGCTCTAAATGGGATCTAGTAGTGCAGCTGTGTGAGTGTATATACACACATATATGTATCTACAGCGTTTCTGAGGGTATAAAAAAATGTCCTCTCAAAGACCAGATTGGTTGGGAGATATATATATATATATATATCTATATATCTATATAAAATCTGTTATAGAGCCTCCTGTGAGGATGTATTCATTGGAAGTTAATGCTCTTTTCTGTTATCCCACTTTGCTCCAAAAAGAGGAGGAAGGAGAGATGCTCTTCAGCTATGACTTCTTCTCTACCCAAAGTGAAGCTTTTTCCTAGCATCTGTCAGAGCTGAGGAAACAAGGGTTTATGGACAGGATGAGGAGGAAAGGGGAGTCAAAAGGGTTGCAGTCCACCCACCAGCCCTTTGGCAGTGCACGTCCCTGGACACCTGCCATGGTTGTTTTTGCCCAGTCTGCTTGTTCATATTATGGTTGTGTCTTCCCATAAACAATGCCTGTCTTAAAAATTAGTATAATCTTACATGTGAAAGCACCTGGGGGATCTAGAGACCTTCCAGTAGCCTCTATGTAGCTCTGGTTGCTAGGACTTTGCATTTTAAGTTAATTCTTGCAGTAAGTTAATGCTCCAAATTATCGAAAGGCTGTTTTCCTGTGATTATCTTTTGAATATTCAATGGGAATGAAGAAGTGAATGCTTTTCTTAGTGATCCTCATAAATTTCAGGAAGTCTGTTCCTGAAAGCGAGGAGCAGTTTAGTTATAAACAGAGAGCTTATTCCCTCACCACAGAAAAATGGGTAAAACCCATGTGGAAGGTATAGACTGAGACATAAGTGCTGATAGTCATCTCTTGTTTTGTCAGAAAAACAAGGTCCTAACCTGACATTTCCGTTCAATACTGAAGAATGAGGATATCTGTTTCCTCTAGCGCTGTCCTGTTCCAGTCTTGCTTAAATGTTCCTTTGCATGCAAAAGGAGAAACGTGGAGCTAGGGTGTGATCATAACACTCCCTTCTGGCCTTAGGAAGCTGTGAACCTGCTTAGCCATGGTGACAGACCAACAGGGCACACCTGCTCTGCTCCCCTGGGAGTCTCGATAATGTGCTGTGCTTGGCAATGACTGCCACAGGGCACTTTGCCTATAGCAAAGAAATCCTGCCGTGTTGCAGCAACCTGTGCTATCACAGGCAGGCACACGATGTGTGAAAATGCTAACACAACATCCACAGGAAGTCCCTGCTGCGAGCACTATTGTATGAGAGGACACAGTTCATGTTTACATTGGAAGGGAAAGGATCTTGATTATTTAAGAGTTTCCTTTAGTTAAATCCAACCTAAATCTTACCTACGTGGTCCGCTGCATCCATCTATCTTTTTCTGGAGGGTGGGAGTTAAAGACAGATCTACTTGAAGGATTACAAACCAAGTTGGATCTATTTATACATTTGAGAGGGTTACATGGTTTCTTTTTAAAACCAGTATTGGCCAAAAAAAGTTTTTGAAAAGATAGGAAGGCAATGGGCTGTTGCCAGGCTTTGAGACAAACTGTGTGGTTGGTGGGAGTTTCTTTTAGAAGATGCCGTCTGAAATTTATACTTCCATTCAAAGCTCAGTAATCACCAAAACACAGAGCTGAATACCTCTATATTTGGACAAAATAATGGTCAGTTCCTTCTCCTGCCCTTGGACTCTCATGTAGCGTTGGTGACTTTTCCCAAAACTGTTAATTTTTTATATTTTTTTGCCAAATGATTTTAAACAAGCTTCTCAGGTTTGTGGAAATCCATAAATTTCCACGCAGCAAGTCTGTAATTCAGTAGTTTCTTTTAACCTGGCTTATGATCTAATTCATAGGATGGAAATTCCTTTTCCTAGTAAGGTGTCCAGATTCAATGAACAGAACAGCTGATTAAGCAAATAATTGCAGGTTATTCAAGCAGAGTGAAAACTGCTTGAACTATTCAGTGAAAGAGATAGCTTGCCTGGGGAGCTACAGATACAGATTTCCTTTATAAATCTTTCCCTCACTTTTTTGTAAAATGAAATATTTTTCATAATAAAAGTAAATGTAAGTGCCTGAGCTTGACTCTTGTGGCCATTCATTGATCCCAACAGTTTCCCCCCAGTTGGAGAACCCATTGCACAGTCTGGGTCATGCTGCATTGACCTTTCTCAGAGAGGTGAATGGAGCTGGTGTGTGTGATAAACTCCTGAGCCTAAATTTAGATATTTGATGACTATTTTTGTATATCCACTTAAAAATACCTGTACTGTCCTTGAGAAAGAGAAAATTTGCAGTCCATCTTAGTGCCTACCTACATGAGTTTATATCCTGTTTTATTTTATCACTGTCTTATTATTGCAGTAAATAACAATCATTTACTGTGGTTGTATTAGGGGATTAGAAGCTCCGACATTTATTTAACTTGTTCCATTTTAATATGCCAGGACTCTGGTCACTGGAAATAGGAAGCTGCTGTGTAGTCTCTGTACAATCAAACACATCTGCCACATATGTGGCTTTAAATCCACAATCTTTAATGGCTCATCCTTTCCCAGGCCTTTCACTTTATTGTGCAGCTTATAAAGGGTCTCTCAAGACACTGCTGTGCCTCTTTCATTGATTTCATTGTAATAGAAGCAATGGACCATAGGTGAGCCAGCAAGACTTTTGACAGTGTTATTCACTAGGGGATGTGTCTGAAATGCATTTTAAAAAATGTTAGGTTATTTCTTTATGACCAATACAACAGACAAAACTGAGAATGAATCAAATAATTATGAAAAGCAGATTTTACTCAGAAATAATATATTTGCAAACCCCTTGATAATGCTCAGCTGCATGTAGAGCTCTGCTGCTGCCAGGTGAGAATGGTGAGAAAAGAGCTTGTCCAGGAGAGATGTGGCTGGATCTCATTCCCATTTTTCCAGTGGGTAGCCCTTGGCCCTGCTTTTACAAAACCTGTAAATTAACACAGGTGCACACTATTGCTCCAAATAACGCTATTAAATACATTGTTTACTGGGATCACTAACTACTGCTGTAAAGTACAGAAAAAAAAAATGCAGCCTGGTTGCAATTTATCTTGTACCTCTTCAGAGAATGAAGGAGAACAGTGATCCTTGTGCTGACCCTTTCCTTAGCCTCCTCAATCACAACTGGAAATGAAAACATTTCAACTAGCTCTTAACAGGGATCTGTCACCTTCTTTTGACTCCCTTTGTCATTCCCTCTCTGCACTCTCTGGGTGATGCTTGTGGGCAGGACCAAAGCTGTCAGGAGCAGGACTGCATACCTGCCTGCTTTATCACCAGGTTTTTGCAAGCTGTGGGCCAGACTAAAGCAGGGTCTGTTTTGTATGGCTCACCGCCATGTTAAAGATAATCACATCTGGGATCACACAGCCCCGTGAGCTCCAGAAGCCTTTACCTACAGCTTGTCTGTGGTTGTTTAACATCTCTGTGCCTGTGCCAACAAAACCTTCCGGGTGGGACCACAGGCTCTTCATCAAGGGCACACGAGAGACTTTGCTATTAGGTAAGTATATACATCCATGACCACCAAGAGACAGAATGAAATATGAAGGCACAGGAGAGAGAGCAGAAAGAGTAGACATGCAGGCAGGTTTACTGCCAGGTTTGGGTGACTTATGGCTCTCCTGGTGCCTGTGAGCTTCTGGAAAAGGTCAGAAGGTTCCTCCTATTTAGAATCGTGAAACCAGCACTCAGGAACGAGCTTTTCTTAAAGACTGTTGTACAGACAGTAAGGAAGGTATTTCAGTGAGGATGTGAGGATGTGGGAGATAGTGGGGATGGTTTTAGCTGCTAACAGTAAAAATGTTCCATGGTGTGAAAGGGGGGCAGCAACTCTTGTGTATATCTTACTTCAAGGTATGGACTGAACAATGCAATTGGTGGAATACTTAGGGTGAGCCTTGAAGCCGAAAAACCAATCGGATGCTTCTGAAAGGCGTTGTATGAATAGAGCTGCGGCAGGGGGAATTCCCCTTATATAGATAAAAGAAGTTCAGGAAATGCAAGTATAAAAATACAGCTTTGTGATAGATTTTTCAGCTGTGCCTCTTTATTATTTTGGGTTTGGCAGCACCAGAAACAAGCTCTGATCTGAAGGAACTTAGGTGATAGTGAAAATGTATCAATAATTTTGATTATTGTAGCAATAGGTAAAAATTCTTCATACAAAATAATCTCTATTGTATGACTCAATGTACTGTGCTGAAAATAAATCTGATTTGTGGGAAATTCTTCTGGATCTAAGAAAATATTTTAGGTGGTGTGAGACTGACTGCATTTCTTGTGACAGGCAAAGTTCACAGTCAACTGGGAAGAGATTTTGAGTAAATTTTGATATTTGGATATGATCTATTCTTTCTGAAAACACATCTGTGCAAACTTTATACAATTTCTAGTATTATGAGATCTTTGTTTTTATATATCAAGAACACAAAAAAAATTAAACTGAAACTTTTTTCCTAGAACACAGAGTCTTCTGATCAGAAACTTGTAAAAGAAAGGGGAGATGATAATTATAGAGCTTGGGCACGTAATCTCTAACATACTCAATTGTTACCTGGTCTTATAGAAAGATTGTAACTTTTGGCATCTACTCCTTGTGGAACGATTATCTTTAATTATGTAAAACTCCATGACGTTCTGGGGGACTTTTCTTTATTTGCCTCATTTTAAGGGTAAATTTGACACATACACAAGTAAAAGCACTATGGTAATAGTTTAAGTGAATGAAAGAAAGAGCAAAAAAAGAGAAAATTAAGTTACACTTTCTATATTAAAAAATCAAGAAAAAGGAAAGGTTGTAATTTAGCTCAGTTAAATCAAAGATAGTACAACATAAAGTACTGTACTTCATAAAAGTAATTCATTTAAGTAGTATAAAATCCCCCAAAATAAGCACTAATGTGCAATTGTAAAAACATGATCCTAAGCATTCAATGAACCGAAACCCTTCATAAAGCCATCAGAGCTCTCCTTTTTAAAACCTCTTTATGGTTTGTTAGTGGGACTTGTTTAGAAATAAAAAAATACAAGAAACAAAACTCTACTGGTATTAAGAATGTCCAAGCAGTTAAGCACATACTTATCTTTCAGCACACAGGACAGCCATTCATATTGGGTAAAGCACTTCGGCAAGCGTTTACTTTCACATATGTGATATATCAGCTATGTCTGTCATATGGGGATATATTTCGAGCTGAAATTTAAAAAAGGCATTGAAAGTTAATCATGTGCTTAATGTTTTGCGGAAGTGAGGCTAGTTCACAAGAGAAGCTTTGTCTGCTGTAATATTAAAATGCTTTTGTTGGATACAAGAAGAAAGGAAAGATATTGGAAAAACCCTCTCACTTGCTGAGAGCTTTTGGAAAGCTTTTGAAAGGGTGGAGTGGAATAGCCACTTGCTGTTTAGATGATATAAACTTGGACATGGGAATACATAAATCCTGAAGATACAAGGTACAGTGAGATATATTTCAGGAGGATTTCCTTTGCATTGAAGCCAAGAATCTTAACACTAACCTTTATTATCTGCTATCCTAAATGAAACTTCCAAAAAAGTGCTTAGGTAAAATGAAAACACCATGGCTGAAAAATAACTGTCAGTGGTCATAAGATACCTGAATATGCAGATACATAATTGTATTTCCAGTAAAGCCAATTATCTTCCCAAATTTAATACAGTTAGGCAGATTGTTTGGATAGTTCTGTAGATTTAAAATGTAACAGGTTAAGCATGTACTACCAGAAATTCCTATGTCAGTCTCTTAAAAATTGCCTAGAACTATAGTTTCAATAAAAACCCCCAAACTTTCTAAAATCACCTTACAGTGACTACAGCTAGGCAAAAATGTATATTTGTACATTCTTTTTATTTTTTTATATACACTCTTCAGGGACAGAGGATCACTAAAATTTTTTTGTCTCAAATAACTGTAACTTACATTTTGGAAAAAACTTTTCAAACTTACTTTGCTTTCAGAAATATTTCCTATAGCATTGTCTCAGTCTTTCCAAAACCACTAAAATTTTTCATATGTTCCATTGTGGTTTACTAAAACAGATAATCAAATGTTTCCTCCATGGTGCATCAACTCCATTTATTTACCCAGTTAAATAAAAATCAAGGAAAAAAAATCTAATTTTGTGAATCAAACTAGAAGTTTGCCTTATAATAATCGTCATCATTATAATCATAGTAAGTAGCATTTTTGCCTGATATCTCTAAATATGCAAGTAATATTTATGGTGAATGTTATAATGGTTTATATCACTGGTTTTAAGGGGTGTGAGACAATCTAAATCTGGTTCACCATTAGAGATTTAATCACCTGTGGTGACAGTATGTAACTTGTCCCCTAATATACCATGTGCACATTCAAACATTGCAGTTTCTAAGGTCATAACATAAAAATGTTTACCTTCTTTAGGCACTCTGGAGATGGCAGAAGGCTCTGAGGAGAGCATCTTAGAATCATAGAGTCATTTAGGTTGGAAAAAGCTTTTAAGATCATCAAGTCTAACCATGAACTCAGTACTGCCAAGTCTGCCACTAAACCATATCCCTAAGGGCCACGTTTACACGTCTTTTAAATGCCTCCAGGGATGGTGAGTCAACCACTTCCCTGGGCAGCCTGTTCTAGTGTTTAACAACCCTTTCCATGAAGAAATGTTCATAACATCCAGTCTAAACCTCCCTTGACACAACTTAAGGCAGGTATCCTGTCTTAGGTAGTGGGGCCTGTGTACAACTTCTCCCCTCGCACTGTGCAGCCACTTCAGCTCAGAGGGCTTTGAGGTCTTTCAGCAGACATGCCTCAGCAATACTTAATGTACATTTAGGGAGGCACACAGAAAGGATTTTCTACTTGTCTTCTGATGAACTGTGATGACATCTGAGAGGCTGAAAAACACCATTGTCTGACACCGTGTGAGCTGGCTGCATAAGGCTTTCCTCAATGCCAGACTCCAATGACTTCTCATAGAGAGTGTTGTGCTCCAAGAGCACACATTTCTCTCTAAGTGGACACGGCACTCCCTTCCTGTGTTCATAAAAAGGCTTCCAAAAGACAATTAACAGATTCTTTCCTGTGCTGTGGTGTTCTCAAGAACATTCCCAGCTACTACTCTGCTGGGACATGTAGTCCTGCAGGAAGGTAAAGGCAAGAGTTTTCCATGCCCAGCATCACACAACAGAGTTGCTTGCTATGAAATAAAATTTTTCAGCCCATTTCATTCAGTGAAATTTAAAAGAGGGATAAGAAAATAATTTAACTGAACCTGCCCAATTTTTTTCATGTGTTTATCGACAGCTAAAGATGTTTTTGTCTTTTTCTAATTTTGGATGCAAATACGTTCGTTCACAGGTTATGAGTAGCCACCTGCTATTTAGACTATTACCTTTCAGCATAACACTTGCCTAAGTGCACAAACCTGATCAAAGAGCTGAAATGAAGTAATATCACAAGTGGCCGAAGATGTGTGCCAATGTTATGCTGAAGACACCTACTGCAAGGATCAGATTATGTCTTCTCAGGCCATGGTGTAAGAAGAAGGCACGAGAGCTGTCTTCATGATATATATACACATGGAAGGAAGTGCCCAAATTCCAGCTTCTAAATAGCATTGTTGGAAGTCACGCTTTGTACTTGCCTCAGTCAGTCGAACTCAAGGTAAGCCAAGTGCAAAGTGTTTATTCTAGATGACTTCTAGATCTACTGGCAAAGTTGGCCTCTCCTGAAGGAAACAGTGGGTGTTGGCAGGACCAAAACGTCATCCCTTCTTTATCTGCAGTATCCTGTTCCTGTTGCCTTGGCAGCAGATGCTGGGTGTGTGTCTGCATCCCAGCATGTCTCATCTCTTTTGTGTCTAGCATGCAAATAGGTCAGGCGAAAGGAGGGTCATGTCTGAGGGCAGCCCTGAAATAGGTATTGACTGGGACAGGGTGAATAATGTGGAGGAAAGTTAAAGCCTCCAGGAGACACATTCTGATATTGGGGTCTGCCCTTCTGCAAAACACTTTCCACAAAGAACTACAAAAGCCTAAATGCTTTGGTCAAAACTAAATTTAACAAAAAACTGTGTGCAGACTTTTAATTTTAGAGCGTCATGTCTATGAACAAGATGACCTAGCTGGTATTCACTCTGTGTGGTTATTGAACTCTTTGGAATGTTGTAGACAGTTACAGTCTATACTGTAGCATTTGAAACCAAATTCTACCAAGCTTACCTCTATTTGGTACTTACCTTGAGTGAGCAAACATGGAAGAGTTCGTTTCTCAGGAAGCAGCACCACTGATCAAAAGCATTTTTATAGTTTGCATCAAACAGGAAAATAATAAGAAAAATACTACAGTTTTTCTTATGCCACTTCATCATATAAAACCCCAATATTTGTGCAGGCAGAAGTGGCATAAAATTATACGGGATTTCATTTACTTTGTTGAGGATACAGTGCCGGTAGTAGAAGGATTTCCAAAGGACAAAGGTTAAAAGCATTGAAATAGAGGAAGTAATTGTAAGCCATCGCATTTAAAAAAGAATTGATTTTACCTGCCAATTGACAGCACACTTTTAGCTTCACAGCAGGATACATGGGGAATATGAAAACTTTATCTGTCTGTTAACAGTGTTGAACTGGGAAACTAAAACTGACAAATTACTTACAATTAAGATAGCAAAAGAGCAACTTAATCAAATACAGAGCAACATACCAGCTTAGCTGTTCACCACAATTTGGTGTTAGATATGCATTACTGGGATCAATTCCATTTATAAGCATGTCTAACAGGACACAAGAGAGCATCTGAAATTTCCATGATGAAATACAGATAATAAAAGATGACTCTGCTAGTAGGATTAAGCAACACCTTATCTTTTACTTAGTACTCAGAAAATAATCTCTGTTTCAGCTGAAATGAAAGTGAGCCTCATAATTAAAAAGGAAAAATGCAGCAATGAACCTCCCTAAGATCAGTATATGCTGTTTATATTGCTAAAAGCAACAGTGGGAAGAAATACTGCAAGATTAGGCTAGTAGTTTATTTCTTTTCTTTGTAATAGAATACAATGTATTTAGAATGCAATCAAGTACCTTTTGAAGAGAAGACAGAGAGGTATCAAATAATAATTTAAAAGAACTGCTGAAATGAAAATACATTAATCTTAAAAATATAATCTAGGCTACCTGAGGGCAGCAAAGTGGTACTGAGGACTGGTGGTTTGCAGGCTGTTACAGGAGACTTTTGGGGTGTTTTTGAGCCTGGGATGCTCCCTTGTCTGATGCCCAAGTAGTGGCCTGGTGGCAGAGGCAAGCTTTCCTGGGGATGAGCTCCGTGGCCTGTCCAGGACCATCCATGCCTGAATGTTACACACCTTCATCTCCGCTGCTTGTGAATCTGGTCTTGAAGCTAACATCAGGATGAACCTTGTTGATAATCCTTGGAGTCTGTCTTGTTCCTGGAAAAATGGCACTATTTTGGTTTAGAATAACATAGATATTCTCCAAATAGTCTGATAAGGAAAGAAATGGGTTTCAGTTAGGCTCCTGCAGAAAGAGAAAAGACAGAACTGACTGTGAAGACAGGACAAATGGGAGGGATCAAGGGCATAGGTGTCCCAAACCAAGATTTACTTAATGCCTAGCTAGCCTCTGGCTTGCCTGCAAGGTGGAAATTGACCTCAGGAACTGTGGTTTTTGGCATCATTCTCACTGAGCAACAACTAGATCAATTCAGTTTCGTACAATTTACTCCTAAGCTGGGGACACACTTGCCAAGATTTAGCCTGATGTGAATAAAAATGGCCACATTATAAAACTCTCAAATAGGCAGGTCTTAATGGGAGAGCTGAAAGACCCTGTGACCATTCAGTGCAACTGCCCAGCTGGGTACCATTCTCTTAAACAGTGAGAGAAATCAGGCCTTTGGATAAAAAACCCCTCATTATAAAAAAGTTAATCATAAAGACACACAATGTAATGTAAGTGTGTTTGGAACACAGAAAGTCAGGTTTTATTTTCTTTTCGGGGGTTTAAGAAAGGCACCTGAGAGACAGGATTGAACAGAGCTCTCTGGAGGTTAAAATAAACAGCACAGCTATTACACTGAGACCTAGATTATACACTAGCATTGCTTATGAGTTTCAAGGAAAGTAAGCTCAATTGTGTGTTATTTTGTGAAAATGGTCAGTTTCCAATTGAGGAGAGTAGTGAGATATCAGTCAGCTGCAGCTTTCCAAGTAGCACACCTACAATTGAAATAAGGGTTCCTTTGTTTTACTTTGGTAATTAAAATTAACATTTATGCATTCACTCCCTGATCAGTGACAGCCACATTTTTAACATAAATGCAAATGTAAGTGTTCTATGGCTTTCCCCTGGAAAAAACTTCCATTCGAACACAAAATTTATGTAGCAAGTCTTACTGTAAAATAGTATCTGAAAAATAAAGTGTTTCAATTCTATTTGAAAAATTTTTATTTCCCAAATAGTGTGAACTTCTATTGGATTATCACTGGTATAAATTGAATTTACATTCTTCTACAATAATTAATTTGGCAACCTTATGTATAGTTTATAGTCATCTTATATGGAGCCTTAGAACCAAATGTTAAAAATACAAAAAAGTTTCAGCTATAAACCCTCTTTTCTTAGACTAATAAATTATTAAGACTGATTAATCCGTGCAGATCCTACTTTCTTTTCTTGGCTTCCACCCAAATGCATATTTTTGAAAGCATGAGCAGAAATCTTTTTATCTGGTTTTAATCTGGCTAAGAAGAAAATCAAATATGTCGTTGTACACCTCTCAGCAAAGGAAAAAAAATTCCACAAACTACCAAATAATTTTTAAACAAAACCCCTAGCCAACCACTTGCAACAGGTAACTTGTCTGATATCATATGAATACCTCACTTTGTGTTTCTTGGAAAAATGAAATGAGTGTGGCTAAAAAAGAAACTGTTTGGATCACTAAATTCTGAGATGCCTTGCAAGAAAAGTTCTACTTGGAAGGTACTGTCAGTTCTTTGTAGACCCCAAAGTCTTATCTGAGCATGGAAAATGTAATTCTGGATGGCTTTAATGTGTAAGATAATAGACAGGAGAAAAAAATACTACTAATTTTGCTCAGATGTTCAAATGTGTAACAACCAGCAGCTATTTACTAAATAATCACTGAAGCAAGAAGAGGCAATATTTTATTAGACTTGATTTAGGTAAGAAATGAATGAAGTTGTAGAAGAAATGACATTATAGAAAACAACCGTGGACCAAATGAACATGAACTAATCCCATCTGAGACACAAATAGGACAGCTAAGACTAATATGTTGAAAAGCTTATCTTTGATTAAATGTGGCAGATAATTTTCATGAGACTAGACTGGAGAATATGGGGTCTCAATGCAGAGGAGGCTCACAAAGCTGTTTGTATCATTAAGAGTTTGTACCAGAAGTGACATAGAAAGATTTTTGAAAAGAAGCACTGGATGTAAACAGATAAATAACTACCATAAGGATATTGAGCCTAGGCAGTCAGACAGAGAGCATCTAAGAAACAGAAAAATTTGGTGGTGAGTGAAGAGAGCTGTGTGTTATAAGTGAAAAATCGTAGTGCTGAGGTGAGAATTGCTAAGTCAAGCTGACTCATAACTCAGAAATAACACTCAAAAAAAGGCATGAAGTTCTTCAGCTGCATATTTTTAAAGAAAATAGTGAAAGAGAATGTGAAGTGGATACAGATTCAAAATAGGCAGGTATTACTCAAAACTCAAATAAATACTGCAACTTCTTTTCAGTAGATGAAACGAGGCTGCATATGGAGATAAAGGCAAGACTGATAGCAGGAATACATCTGGCAATGGATGCTAGAGGCAGAAGTAAAACTGCAAGAGGTTTCTGTAGTCAACGAGGGATAAATGCTTTCCCAGAATTCTGGCAGAACATTTGCATGAATTTGCTAGTCCAACTGTATATTTCTTCAAGAAAATTATCACAATGTGTTAATACCATAAGGCTGGATATTAGAAAAGATAATACATGTATTTAGAAGAGGGTAAAGGTGGCAAGGTGTTGGTAAACACATTTTTGTGTGCATGGATGCGACCTTTTGTGGAAATGTTTAATCTTGCTGATGCCTTTCAGCTCTGCTGGGCAGAGACAGTGGTAATTCAACTTTGCTGTCTACTGAGGGCATGAAGGGACTCAAGTGTACTATCTATTTCCAATAAATAAGCTCTCTACAAGATAAAATTTTAATAGTGCTTTAATAAATGTTGGGGACTTTGGTGGCAATCAATACTAGTTTAACAAAAACATATTGTACAGTGACTGAAAGAAAAACCAGGATATCCATAGGGAATAAGAAAGCAGTTTGGCTAAATTTCTCAAAGCTGGGAGAAAATTCTCAGAAGATTCAATAAATACAGAGTTATTGGTCTGAAAAACAGGACATGAATAAAAACGTTTTCAGTTTCCCAGAGGAGATCAGAGAGGGTTAATCCCTTTGAGTTTCTTTGACCCCTCCACTTGTATATATTTCTCATGTAGGAATTGAATTTTACATGAATGATGAGATCATCCAGAGTAAAAATAATAGTGGTAATAAGAGGATCCCACAAGGCCTGAAACTTTATGTTTTGGACTAGAAGGAAATCTCTCATTTGGGAGCAAGGAAGAAGACTTCCTGTTTGCAGACATGGGTCATTTCAAGGGGCCTCTTGCCCTGTTTTCTTCAGCAAACAGCCCTGGCTTCCCCTGAGTAGGAGACATTGCAGTGGGAGGGTTGTGTGGCGACCTGGAGTGTCCATGAGGGGACAGTGGTTTGTTCCTGGCTCTGTGCCTGCTCTATGCACCCTCTTACGGGGCCACGTTTGTTGCCGTGTCAGATCAAAACCAACCCAGGAGGCAAGGAAAATTTATGTCACTCTACCCAAGCAATAAGTATGGGAAATTTAGATTCTGGACTCCTCTTGTGCACTCTGGAGTAATTATTTTATTTCTTAGCGTCTTAATGCTGCCTGTGCAAGAAAAGGGGCAATAATATCTACTTTGTCTCCTGTAGATAGACTGTAAACTTTCAGACACAAGGACTTCTATTTTTCTGTGTAAAGAGCACCTGGAAAAAAGCAATGTTGTTATCTCAGCTGGAGCCTCTTTGTGTTACTGTACTACAAATAAATCCTACATGCATCTTCGCCTTTAGACATCCAGGAAAAGAAGGCGTCTTTCTATGAGAGACCTCCTCCTGTTTATGCAGGAAAATTCACTAAAATCTAGAGGTTGCTTATGCTGATTATCAGTTGCTACATCACTTTCTTTTCCTCAGAGAAATTCAGGAGGATGATGAAAAATCACAAATACCCCGAAGTAAAGTATTCGGATAAGACCAAAGGCTGACATTTCTTGTCCGTGGAGTAAAAATGTAATTTCCTAAATGATACCTCAACTATGCAGAGGCTTTAAGTCGTACCACCAGTTACCTTTATACAATTCTCGATATAAAGTCTCTTCTTCTCCTGTATTTTCCTTTTCCTGTTTAATTTTTAAAAGTGCTTTTGTCCAAACCATCACATGAACAACTCTTCCCTTCCTTTTCAGCAGCAGGACAAACCTGGTGAGGAACATGAAGGTGAGAACCTCAGAAGAAGAGGCTTTTCCTGAATATTTCCTGACCTTAAGGATTCTGAGTGCCACATCCTACCACCCTCTGCCTCAATAGCATAATTTTCTCCAGGTCACAGCAAGCGGAGTTGCAATCCAGCAGGGAGCAGTAGGGATTTAGGAACTTGCCCATAAAATAAAAAGGATAAAAAGGGTTCTACTGTTGTGCTATGAAGGGGAGGCTGAGGTTGAAGAGAAGCTTGATGCGTAACTTGACAGTATGCATGGCGACATGAACGTTGCGAAGTTCACAGTCCATATACCATCCCTCATAGTATACAAGCAGCCACCAACACCTTCTGGGTTGTAACGGAGTTTTCAATATGTTGTGCTTCATGGAAAATTGGCTATCTTTTGGAAAACAACCAAACATTGGTAATAAGGAAACTTGTCTGAATTCCTGCCAAACTGTTCTGTGACACACTGCTGATAATGTTAGCCAATGGTTATTTTGCACTTTGAAAATAATTATTTCTTTTGCTTATCATATTTCCAAAGAACAGTACATCCTTAAGTGTTTAACACCTAACTTGGTGAGGCAACCCTTTTTCATTCTTATATGATATGAAGATAATTCAAAATGGTGTGTATATTTGTTATTTTTTTGTAATTATTTAACAGAAGCTAAATATGTTAAGTTTTATCCTCTATTTGAAATTTTGAGGTCTTGGTCATAAAAGACCCAGTCTGACAGCGAAGCTGGCACAAAAACGTCTTTTGTGAGATTTTACATTTTTTCTTATAAAGAAACCCTGTGGCATGGCAGTAACTGAACTTGTAGAAAGGAGGAAGAAATTTGGTGAAAATTGTATGAAAATCTACTTGGCAGAGTTAAAATGCAGTAGCAATCTGGTCCCCCTTTAGGGGAAAGATCAAGGAGAAGAGAAACATTAAACAGCTTAGCTCAATATAAGCTTCGATGAAAGTAAAATTTCTGAGCCAACCTGACATAACCAAGCCCTCTTTCCATGTAAAACTAGGGATGACTTAAAAGAAATATTTTCTCCCAGGGAAAAAAATAATCCTTAAGATTTCTCATGGACTCCTATGTTGAACGTGTTTCTGATTTTACCCACTTTCCCCACAGGCCATCAGCTCCCTCTCAGCATTTCCATCGAGCAGATTAAAATGTGCAGGGATAAGAAGGTAGGAAAAAAATCAATTCACTAAATACTTACAAAACCCCTTGACTTTTGATAGAAAAAAGTAATAAATAACAGAAATTCCACTGCATGTTTCTTTCAAAATCCTCTTTCACACCTTCCTGTTAGATGAGGAGACTCACAGCCAACTGTAATCTGATGCTTCGTAGATGGCCAAGCTGCAGCATAGACTGTGGGCAAAATTCAGAACTGGAAGAAAACCTCCATCCTTTCGACAGATGCCTGCCTCAAATGGGCTCAGCCTCACATTAGGTTGGAGTCAAGCCTTAATTAGTGGCTCTCCTTTGGGTCAAAGTGCTGTAAAAACTCCTAGCCTTTTGCCTGATGGGTATTCTCCTCCTTTTTGACAGGAACGCCGTCATGGACAGATATCCTACTGAAACTCTGCAACCCACCAAAGCTCCAGGTGTCCAGGCTTTTGCACAGGGCCCCTTCCAGTGTGTGAGGTGGATCTGGATGAGAAGGTGGGTACAGTACGCTCCTGTTGCTCAGCTGCCGATGGAGACCAGTTGAGGCAAATTAGATGATGTGTTCATTTTCTGCATGTTTTCCTAATGTTTTCTTGGTTCTGTAAGCATTACAGGTGGCATGTCCTGAGAGTTTAATTTCATTCAGATACATTGCTCAGCCAAAGACAACTTTTAGCGAGAAGCTGGTTGAGAGTTCTTGAGCTTGGTTTTGTAGGAGGCCCCTTGGGAAGCCCACCTGGTACCATTTCAGCCCCACACACCCATTAACACTTAAGCACTTTCAAATGCCACACAGATTTCAGTATCAGCCTGTTAAAAGATACCTCTTAGTCTAGAAGTACTTGTTGAAGAGTAAAGATGAATTGCAGTTGCTGTAGTCAGTTTTCAGTGTATACATCTGCATAGCCTGAAGATTTAATAGTTGGGGGATGACAGTCATCTTCTTGAGTAAAATGGTTGGGAATGTGTGAAAATACAGGTGAATTGCAGCCTTTCCCCTTCCCATCTGTTATCTGTTATTGCCAGGGTCCCTCCTGGATCCTCTGGACTACGTCTGCACTTGGTGGCAGCTATTTCAGATGCCCTGGGATATCAGCTATCTTTACACGTATTCACAGACACAGACTGACTCATTGGTAGCTGCCTACTGCTGAAGGTATATGGGAAAAGACAGCAGGCAGTATTTTTAGAGTTTCCAAGTTTCTCTCTGGCTAAGATTAATTCACACTTTTTATCTTCCTTTCCTTCTGTCTCTGTTCAAAGTTTGTCACATTTCCTTAGCACTCAGACTGTTCTTGGGCTTTTTATTTATTATTATTACAATTTTAGTTTCTAAGACTCTGGTACTCAAGGTAAAGCAAGAGATGGCAGCTAATCATTTGATTGATAATACCACCATTAAATTAACCTTTGGTTGTTTTCAATCCAATAATTTGTTCTTAAGCTCATGTCTGAACATCTCTTAGATGGAAAATGGTCCTGTAATTTAATAGAGACATTAAAATGACCAAAAGAGTGTTAAAGGGCTAAGCAACAGAGTCTGCTTATCTACTGAAGGAATTTGATATCTCAGAAATCTACATAACTGACATTGGTTCTAGTTGTAATTAAATCACATTCCGAAATTGAGCAAATAATTCCTGTTCATGCCTCAGTTATCTCTGAAGCGGCCAGGGGAGCGGTCACTGAGCACTCAGATGTAAAGGCTCCAACATTTCTTACAAGGGAGATGAAAGAGTTCTCCCTTGGTTGCCAGCCCCATTTTTCTGCCAGAGGTACTGACCCTGCACAGTGGCCAAAGAGCATCCCATGGACCTGCCCCTCTGCTGTGGGAGTTTGCTGTTCACTGCATCAGGTTAGACCATTATGGAGGTTTATGCTGATTTCCGCAAAGTAAGTGGAAGTATTTGGACAGTAGTTTTAATTATTATTTTTTTAAATGGAGGAGTAAAAATTTTACACAGGAAGGTCCTGATTTCACTGACTCAAATATGTATTGGTTTTTTGGAATCCTCGGTGGTACAGCTGAGGATTAGCTATATAATGATGTATACCATATTGTGGTTGTGTTTGAGGTCTTTCAGCTGCCCTGCTGAAAGTCCAGAGTGGCACAGGGTGGTAAAGAATAATCGCATGAACAGTTACAAGGTTGTGTTTCATGTATTGTTCAGCTACTTAATAAAATGACAAAAGGGTTTCCCCCACTCTGAGGAGACAAAAAGCCTTATAAAAATTAATACCTCTGAAGACTAAAAGGAGTGCATGAACTTCACCAGTGCATTAGTGGCAGTGGCAGAGGCAATTCCTCT
This sequence comes from Dicrurus megarhynchus, assembly GCA_013399195.1. Classification (NCBI taxonomy): domain Eukaryota; kingdom Metazoa; phylum Chordata; class Aves; order Passeriformes; family Dicruridae; genus Dicrurus; species Dicrurus megarhynchus. Next base: position 1,168,088 of record VXAD01000990.1, read on the forward strand.
AAATGTCTTCAAGCCAGGGTTGCTTTAAATAAAGAGTAACATTGTGTGTGACAGAGGTGAAATGATGGTCTATCAAAAGAAAATTAAGCTGGAATCTGACAACAAGAATGAAATGTAAGGATGACAAGCTGATGTGGCAAAGCAATGTGGTGCATACACATGAACAAAATGACACTGGATGTGTTTGGACAGGGTGTTAAGAAGAAAAAATAACTGAGGGTTCTGATAGCAGAGCAAGGTGTTTGTTAAAAATTGAAATGGAAAGAGTAGTGCCATGCTGAATTTTACCTGGAGGTTTCTTTGGAAGTTAACCAGTTAACCAACGTACAAGAAGGCAAGAGATTTGCAGTCTCTCTTGACATTACTTTTGATGCAAAATTAAAGGATGTATTAAAGACCTGCCTCTCTAAAATTCTCCTTAACCCAACAACAGTTCTCCCGTGGAGCACACATCTCTGTCTTTGGTCCATGGCTCTAGGCAGCCCTTGAAGGAGGTGTTGCCAACACCTGTACTCTCTGTGCTACAGGCAGTGGCCAAAGCCAGCCTTTTCACAGTCTTGTTGTGAGTCTTCTTGACTGCCACTGGCTAAAAGACATTCACTCTTTCTCCCTGAGTTTCATTCCTAGGAGAAATTGCCTCATAATATATGAGTGCTGCAAGTGGTATAAGAGAGGAGAGAAAGAGAAATGCATTCAGAAAAACATGCATTTGCATGGTTAGAAAGAATAGTGTCTCACCCTGAACCCTGGCTTTTACCCTGTGCTGGTCTCCTGTTGCAGAACCATGCAAAGATACAGATTTGCCCAGACGCATTTTAGCCTAATAGCTGCTATTTGGAAATGGAGGAAAAATATTTGTCTCTCAGCTGTAACCAGAAAATTATAATCAGTAATCAAATAACCACCACCTCCTCCCCCCCAAAATTAAGCAAGCATTAATAATTAGCTGTAATACAAGGGTGTAATTCATTACAATGACTGATTATTTGTAAATGTCTGTAGCATTGTGCCATAGCAGTTACTCATTCTTATTTTACTTATCTGAATTCTTACATGACAACCATGAAGTTGTAAAACATAATTATTGACAACAATGATAGTTGGCTTAAGCTACCAGGTTTTTGAAGGCAGGTTTTAGAAAGATCACAATTTATTAAGTAAACTGTTAGTAGCTTACCACCTAAGTAAAAAAAATGTGCTCACAGAACAAAAATATAAATATAGATATTATTTTTTCCCTTTCAGGAAGAAATATGAACTGTAGTCCTTCACAAAACAACAAAGCTTGTTCTTTGAAAGAAAAACAAACATACTGTTTTGTCTGCATGCAATTCAGACATCAACTCAACAGTGACCAAAACACCCCCTCACATGTTGAACTGATTAATTCTTTACCAGGAGCGATCATGAGAAACCTAGATTTAAAAGGCTTTTTAAAACGTCATTTGTCTATAAAGCCTGCTGCAGTTGGTTTGATCAGCCAGAAACCTGATATCTATTCTCTAGTAAATAGTAGAGAAGAAGAAAAGATGTATGTTTCATTACAATATGTGGTCCACTCCGATTTGTTTCTCCTGCTCCTGTTTCCTAACTTATGTATATTTGTTCTTGGATGGAAGACAGGTAGCAAAGAAGAACAGGCTTCATGGTATAGAGTGGATGGGTGGAAGGCAACGCCTGGGATGTGAAAACCTGCTGAGCTGAGGGCAGGTCTGCTCCTTCAGATGTGTCAGACCCTGTGCTCATCTCTCTGAGGAACTGAGGAAATAAAATAAAAACATAGTATGAGTGCTTCAAATAAAACTGGTGAATAGATTAAGAACTTGCTCCTTGGGCCAAGTTATCAGGATTTGTAGGCATTTTTCACATAATTCCCACAGTGGGCGAATTTCTTCTGGAGAAAATTTCACAAGAACCTAAGCAAACCATGAGTTCAGGTCCAGTTTTTAAATCTGACTTGTAATTGTACACAGAATCTGAAATGCTAAGGACAATAACATTGTTAAAAACAATTTTGCATTGAAAAAAGCATCTTACTGAAAAATAGGAACTTAATACTTTTAACGGTATTTAATGCTCCTGAGTTTTGAATATTTGATGCAAGGACACCATCAACATGGTGCAGACACCTGCAAGGGGCTGTGTGACTGGTACCCAGGTAGCTGCCTGTGGTGGGATGGTTTGCCTTGCTCTCTACTCTGTGCTGCCACAGAGACAGGGTCCGACACCTCCTCGGTCCTTTCTGTGACATCCCACCCAGCAGGGTGGGACTGCAGCATGTTGTAGAGATACTTAAACTATCTTGGACTTACCTGTGCCAACTTGGACAGTGGCTCCCTGCACCCCTGCCTCACACTGGTTCTCCCCATTCCCCAAATACATAAATGTCTTAGAGGGAAGATGGCCTCATGCCTATCTGTTATTGGGATTTTTCTGTCTGTTGCTTGTGGCGTGCTATAACACTTCTATTTTCTGGGTAAATTATGGAAACTCTTGTGCAAAACAAGGTAATGAATGCCTGGAATATTTTGTGGAGTAAACAATTGCACTGAATTTCTAAGACTTGCAAGGACATTTAGAGTGCAGCCTAGACACCTGAATGCTTCTTGAATATTGAGTATCATGAAGCTACAAATTAGGGTAGCCTATGCCCACGGTTTTCATATGAGGAAGGAGATTTGAAATCAATTCTTATTACAATTTTTTATCCATCTTTAGTTACAAGACTAATAAAGCAAAAGCAGACTAAGCTAAAAGAAAAAAACTGTATGCCCTCATGTGAAGATAACATCTGAGCCCCAGTGCACATGACTATAACACCTATGATTTCGTTTGGGCCTGTATTTTAAGCCTCACATTTCACTTTTAGGTCAACATTTTCTCACCACATTGGACTCCTAACAATTACCTAGAACTTTTGCAAAAATACACAGAGGACATGCAAAAGTGAAAAATAATGAGTCCGCTCCCAGATGCCTTTTATCAGCCTGTTTTTCCTGACACATAGGGTGTGATGCACAGCCAGCTTCTCTAAGAGCGGGCTGAAAGCTTCCACACTTGATAGTGCTTTCACAACTCTTGGGCAAAGTCCTAACATTACTAAACTCAGTTCCTTGTTTATTCCCATAAAGCCAAGACTTTACCTTCAAAATATGTTATTTCAGTTCATTTACAAAACAAAAGTTTTCCTGATGAAACATGTACAAATTCAAGGCTCATTATAAATGAAAACTATATTTACAGACCTTATTGCTTCATTATGATAATAAAAGAGCAAAGTCCTTAAACACTGTTCATTTTCTCTGTCACAATCACAAAAGGGCAAAGAGAATTTGCACTTACTTATTTCAGACTAGATTTTGTGTAGGCTTAAGGACCTTCTAAAGGGGCTGATTGTAGAAAATTACCTTGCATTGTATGATTCGAAGTTAAGATTAAAATAAATAGAGTCATTTCAGGAGGGCACAGTTTGTGAAATTGAAGGAAGTGGTTTTAAAGTCAACTGGACTGAAGTGTTCAGGGGTTTAAATATGGAGGAGGCTTGAAGTCTCCTCTAATCAAAATTATAAAACCTAGAAGGAATTTGCCAAGCAAGCAGAGGGAGAAAGTTGTTAGAAAAGATTCCCAAAGCTATTAGCGCCAACAACTGCCTCTGAAAGAAGGTAGGAGTGAGTGCCCAGCAAACAAAATGTTATTACAGGGACACATCAGCAAAGAAGTTGGTTCATACAGACCAGAAAGCACAGGACAAAGTAAAAAACACTATGTCACACATAAGGGTGACATAAGCCTTCTAAAAAAAAGTGTTAAAACATATTGAGAAAATTATTTAACCTTCAAGTGCTGGGCTTGAAAAAAGTAGTACAGGTGGTACTATAGTACAGTAGTATCTGTGCAGTAGTCTATTCAATATAGGACAAAGGTTCAAATTGACTAACAGTAGCTCAAATTCAAAAGTATTTCTTTATCCAGAAAGAGAAGGAAAATGGCTCCTAGGAATCAGAAGTGGCAGCAGAAGGCATTAGAAGAGAGAAGAAAATCAGCTGGCAGTAGGAATTTTTTCTGTAATTCTGAAATATCACTGAAATAGCACATCTGCTCCTTTAGGCATGGAAGGAGCAGAGAACGTGTCCCTGAGCTCTCTGGGATGTCCTAATTGAGCAGCTGGAAACTCAGCCTTTGAACCTCCAATCTCAGACCCTTTCCCAAACCCTGTAGCATCAAGGAGGAGCCGCCCGTGGAGCTGCCCTGTACTTCTGTTTGCAGCAGTGGCAGAGACCCTGGTCCTGGAAGCAGCTGGGTGAGTGAGAGATGGAGTCTGTGCACTCCCCAGCCCTAGGTGAGGCTGAGGCTCTCACTGTAGGGCACTGGTTTCTGCACATAGATCAGAAGCCAAGAGCTGAGTGAAGGATGATGGAGCCAAAGCTGAGGGAGAGGATGCAATACGAAGACTGGGCACACACCACAGGCAAGAACAAAGAATCTGGCACAGGAGAGTCTCAGAGGACAGTCCTGGAGTTTCTTCTGCTCTCTCAACATACCCTGTGATTTCTCTGTGTAAGAGCAGCACCAGAAAACAAGTACAGGATTTGAAATTTGCCAGTAAAAGCCAGTTTGTTAGTCTCACTCAGTAGAAATTAAGAAAATAGCTGTGCTGAATTTCCTGTATTTTAACGACGTACATTTAAGGTGTAGCCTGCCCAGTCTTGTGAGTATAAAAGTATGGAACCATGGATGAATAGCTAGCTTCTCAGGCTAATGGGTCATTTAGTAGCCTGCCATAAACAAAACTTAAGGAGCACTCAGTGGAGGAGGAAAGGATTTTGAAAGAAATGATAATGAAAAATAAGGATGAATGGAACAGAGGACAGAATTCAACAAAACCTGCCAAAGAGCAGATCACACCAGACTAATAGGATATTTAAATATTAATAAGGTTACTGATTTTCTGGGGAACCTAAAAGCAGCACATGTACAAGATCATGGAATGAGATCCAAAATATGTACAGATAATATGATGCCTAAATATTAGGCTTGGAGTTGAATGAACTTTCAGGTGTCAGGCTTGTAGCTTCCTATTGTGTATTTGTACAGTGAAGTGGCACTATAGACATTTATGATCAGTTATACAATTGTATATTTAAGAAGAAACTGCATCAGCTTGAGGTACAAAGAGAGCTGCAGCAAGCCATGATGTTCATCAGGGGAACACAAAAAGCTAATACAGTAGCAGGTACAACAGATGTGTCCAAAACACACTTTCTTTTCTCATTTTAGTACATCTATAGACTGGGCTTCATGGTATAAATCCTTTCTCAAGGCTTACACAGCTAAACTGTCTCTTTTGGAACCAAGCAAGGGAACAATACTCTTTTAGGTAGTTTTCCTGAGAGAAAACGTCTGGGTCTTGTAGGGAGTGTTGCATCTTCTCCCCCTCCTCAGTTAGCTGGAATGTTTTTTCCTGATTTTGGCACTTCTCTGCAGTTTTCTGATGCCCCATGTCTCAAGTTTTCATACCCGGACATAGGCTCTTCCTGTCCCTCTTATTTGCATTCTGTCACAGGACAGGGAAGGGTGAGGCAGCCTGTGGGCAGGAAGAATAATGTGATCTTCTCCTATCCAGGAAGGACTTTCCTATCCTATTTGCAGTGTGCTGTAGTGCTCTCTCCTAAATGAGTTTTTAAATTAGGCTACTTCTTAACAGCAAGTTTTTGTCCCTCAGAAACGGCAGGATTCTCCTAGTCAAAGTCCCAGAGGCAGAGATGACCCTGTCCATAATGGCTGGGAGAAACAATCATGCTAATTAAGATCTGCTCCTCTGTTTCAACACCTCTTGAAAACGCAAAGGAGAGCCAGCATTTACCCAGCCAGCAAAACAAGCAGAGAAACAATCTGTCCCATTCCCTTCTGAAGACTGTCTCATCTCATGTTCAGTGGCACTCTGCTGGACAGAGACCATCCTGCTTTTCAATTCATATCTGAAGACCCTCTGGCTGCTATGGTCAAAGTTCATCCTTTTAATCTTTTAAATCTGTAATTGCTCAGATTAGAAACAAGGACAGATGATAGAGAGGAGAGACAGGGGAGGGCAGTACAGCAAAGACTTGGATAAGCCCTTAGAAACAGGTCAGAGCTCTTGCAGCCTGTCCTCTACTCTTGTAAAAAAGAGGAAGGTTTGCACCAAAGGCCCCACACATCTACAAATTTCTTAGAAATGCCAGACTATCTTGAGCAGATTCTTTATGAAAAGGCCCTGTGGAGTTCTGGGGCCACATTACTGACCAAGGTCCTTGAGGAACAAGGAAGCACCTCAGAGGAGTGTTAAAGAGCTGTGGTCTTCAGCTGTTGACCTCATCCCTTCAGGACTCGGTATCTTGCATGCCTCAGCTGGTTTCCTTGCAAGACCATCTCAAAGTCTGGGCACCAGAGATGTCTGGACATCAGTTACTGTCTCCTCATATTCCCAAGAGGTGACAATATAACAGAACCAGATGCATTGATCTTCCCAATCCTTTTGTGAATTTAACACCCACAATGGATGCTTCTCATATGGTAAATGCTGAAACTAATTGCTTCAAGTCCTTTTTTTTTTTTTTTTTCATTTTCTTCTCTGTGCAACCAGACTTCAATTTTGAAAAGGCTTTTAGCTGTTTTAAAACTGCAAGTCTGATGGCTAAATATTTTGCAGAAAAATGTCCCATGCAATCTCTCTGTAACTGTGAAAGAGTGATTTCCTTCAATGATAGTGTTTTATTTGCTCCAGGTCAATGTTCTTCTTACCAAAGCCCATCTGCCATGTTTCCTTTGCCTTCTGCTCTCCTTATCTGTAGAAATTATGCTGTTTGTTTCTCTTCATCAAAAGAGTTAAGTTAACACAACAGTTAAGTGGAGGAAACAGTTTGGGCATGGGCAACATAATCATACATGTCTTTGTCAACTAACATTGTTTCATAAAGGCGTTTTTCAAAGTGGCTACTAGGTGATTTTTGCTCACCCCAGCTGCTACAGGTTTTCATTCCCTGTCAGCATCACAGAATATGTATGCCATGAGGAGTAATTTGAAGGAGATAAGAAGCATCTTTCTGGCTTGATTCAGGGAGCATGTGCAAAGGGATCAGTGAGGGAAATTTGCCTGAAGCTTTATAGATACACCAGCAAAAAAGAGAGAAATATGCATTTGAGATTGGCAAAACTGGAGCAGGAGAGCCAGAAATTATGTGACAGAAGACATGATAGATGTAACTATTATGGTAATGCTGCTTTGGTCTGCTAAAAGAAAATTTAAAGCTGTTCATATTTTTGTAACCCGTTTGCTTTACCTCAACTTTTTCAGCTATGCCTTGATGTAGGGCAGGATGTTCTGCATAGTGATACTGAGAAATTCTGTTTGCCTACAGCTTTCCAAAGCTGCTTGTAGATAATTTCTTAATCCATTACCAGGATGGATATTTGACACGGTCACTTGCATTAATTAAGCAGATGTAGGAATAGACCGGTCATTTTTCAACATCCCTCCAGGACTTTTTGAAGAATCTGATGGAACAGTTCTGTATTTTTTTTCCTTGGGAAATAATAGGAAATGAATGTTGCATAGATTATTTGCATATTTAGCTAGTTGTCCATTTAAAAACATTTACTCACAACTTTTGTTCCTCTTATTCCTACTGATCAAAACATCAGCTGTTCACTGGTAAAAAAATGCCCTTTTGAAGGGGGAAAGCCCCTACTAAAAGCAAATACTTATATTGTTATTATGAAATCATTATGAATGTATTATTTATATTTTCTAATATTTTGCAAATGCTTTATCAAAACTATTTTCTAACACCCTGACATAAACTCTGCATTTCCTGAAAATGGTTTCTTTATTTAGAAATGAAGCCTTCCTTTCTTGCACATTCTGAAAATAGATTTATTATATTGAGCAGTATTTTCCAAAGCATACAATGCAAATGATTGTCACACATCTGTGCTGTAGCCTCAAAATCATGAAAGCGTGTCACGGATCTGCTGCCCATGTTAATACGAATTTGAATACAAATGTGGTTAAGGTAGCACAGCTAATTTCATGAGGTGCTCGGGACTCCTTTGATAACGCCTTTGTTTAGAGTGCTACTTATTTCCAGGAGGGCTCCAGGAGGTACAAGGCTTCCTACATGCCCTCCTTTCAGTTGTTCCCAAAGAAAAACTTTGTCTTGAAAAATACCCTCCCTCTTGTTTTTATCAGTAACATTTGCTATTTATAAAGTGTTTATCAAACTGTGCTGCAAAGTACTCTTCTTGTATATGCAAATAAATCTGGAGCATGACATGTTTCTCAAATGCAGTACTGGCTCTTCCTTGAGGAAGTATAAGGTACCTAAGCTCACAATGAACCATGAAGAAAACAAACCTTGCTCTGCTTGTTGAACTTTCTTAGTAGTTTTATTTGACAACACGTTCAGGTTATGATAACTGGAGCAGAATTTCCAGCAGATATCTGCTACAAACACAATAATCTCTTTTTTTCTGTGCTCTAAAAGATTTTTTGGTGGTGTCTTTTATTCACTGTAGATGCTTTCAAAGAAAGAAAAATCCCCCTGATCTTAGGAATCACAAACTTTCATGGGGCAATGTGTATCGAGGAGGAGATTTTTATTAGGTACAGCCAGATTCTCAGATTCATGCCATAGGGTATAAGCAAACTTTGATCCTCTCCAGCTTGGCAATGTTTTTTGGTTGGGCTCCTTGCTTTTATAGATAATTTACTAACATGGTACAGTATATTTTTTTCAGCACTTGGACCTTTTCAGTATTTTCCAAGGGCTTGCCCTCTGATTAATGAACACATTTTCAAGTCTGAAGACCTCGAAGTATTTGTTTGAAGAAACCCCTATTACCTTTCCCTATTTTTTTTTATGAACAGAAGAGGTTTGTAAACAAATTAAGTAAACTCAATTACTCATCTTAGCCTAATTATTTTTGGAGATTTTTCCCAGATAAGAGTTGGTAAAAACCAGGTAAATATTTTGAAATTTGGTCACTTTACCCTCTGTGAAGGTGAGGGGTCCTCTCCAGGGCCTTGGCAGGGGCTGGGATAGCTCCTTTTCCATGGAGGCACAGTAGGATATATCGACCAACCATTGCAGTAATGTTATAGCACGTGCTCTGCGTCTTACGGCCTCCTTCTATTTTGTTACCAGTGGACATTTTATTGGCTGGGATTGAAGATGCAGATGTAGGAGGACAGTTTGGCTCACACTGTTTGGAGCTCATTTTGGCTTTTAACAGCTGGGCTGCATTTGAGGGACCTCACAGCTGCAGTGATGTAAACAGAGGCCCTGGCGGTTTCTGGCTGGAGGAAGGACAGCCTCCCCCACAGCTGCAAACCGCAGGGCAATCCGCACCCCGCTCAGCGGAGGAAGCAGCAGCTCCATTCTCTGTGTGCTGTGACCAGGTGGGGTCTGTTGGCTGGTCGAGAGAATACGAGACCCCAGCCCAGCTTCCTCTTTGCTCCCTCGCTTGCCGTGACTGCACTGCAAACGTGCAGGGGTGAATCCGCATTGCTCTGGGAGCCAGCTGTGCCCGGCGGGCGTGTGTGATGCTGAAGCGAGCCCCGGAGCTGTGGGAGGAGGAGGCTGTGGGAGCCCTGTAGGCTTCTCCAGGCACAACGCCTCCTGCTCTTCAGCGGCTCTGCAGAGGAAAGCCTTTATGTCTTCATCCCTGCTCCCTGCGTGCTCGTGCGATGGCCAGAGACAAACAACCTAGCCATTATTGTATTGCCCAATGCAGAAAAGAACCACCCCAGCTAATCTTGTTTTGTGTCAAGGGAAAATAAAGTTGTTTTTGTTTTTTTAAAACCCGAATGAAATCATGGTGCTTTATGGATATTTGTGTCATCCTTGGAGAATGATTCCATTAAGATTAAAACAAAGACTTCTTTTTGCTAATAACCTTTGAAATGAAATTTGTTTTCTCAAGAGTCCTTCTTTTAAATAGGAGTCTTTCTCTTAACTGCAGGGAAGAAAAGGCGGTATTGTTTTTCATAATTAATCAACAGAAATCTGTATTACAGTAAATATGTGGCTGTGTTTCTCACAATGAACAATGACTAATGTTACTTAGCTAAGAGATAAACACTTTAATCAACTCTTTCTCTTTAAAAGCTTAAGAAAAAGATTGGTTTTTAAAGTTAGAATTATTATCTTAAATGCACTATATCTAGGTAGCATCAATGTGTTGAATCCAATGTAATCTTAGATAAAAATGGTAAATTGTTTCTTTAAGGCAGTGGATAAAATAATTCCTATATGCAAAAAGAGTGTGCATGAGATTAAAAATCACAACAGAAATTTTGAAATTTGCTTACTAAATAGGTTGTAGCCACATAGATGTAAAGAATATAGGAGCTGCATAGCTTTTAATCATCTCTTCTTGTGCTGTTGTCAGTGCAGATGTTTGCAGTGGGAACAGCCGCTCCTTATGGGACTCAGTACTACAGATCACTTCCTGGAAGATCTGGCACAGGGTGGTTTAGAGAGAAGTTTGCAGATTTTGGTTCTGCACTGGCAAGTGGGAGAGACAGAGAAAACAAATTGTGTAGTAAGTGAAACAAAAACAGACAACTTACACATCCTTTGCTAGCTTTTCGGGGAATGAAAGCACTTGAGATTTTGCAGTCTCACCGGAATAATTAGAACTACACAATTTTTGGAATATTTAAACCCAAGAAAATCTTGGGAATATTAAAAGGGTGATGTTAAATCCCCGTCAAGGAAGGAAGAGCCTGGCCAGGCTTTGAGAGGATGCACACAAGGGAAGATCCGTGGTCTGTGCTGGATGCTCTGCCTCACTGTTAACAGATCACACAGATGTGAGAAATACAGCATGAATAAAAGCTAAAAAAAGATCCATCTGGAAGAAAAAGAAGAAGGGAAATAAAGTGATGCATTTATTTATTTTTCCAGCTTCCTACAGGTCTCCCTGTAGGCTTCCCAGCTTCCACTTTTGTCAAACTGATTTTATCACCTGGAGCTGTACAGTGTCAGATAAGGACAGTGTGTTGGCATTTATAGGGGAAGCTGTTTGCAGTGTCCCACCTGTCTGGTCCTGCTGCCAAGGGGTCAGTGGCTGTTTATTGACAGGAACTCTCATTTTGAAAAGCAGTATGACAAGTGTGATGCCAGGCCAGTTTCTGATAGCTTTGTCATATGCTGTGGGACTAGTCACAAACTCTGCTCAGGTCTTTATGTACTACACACCATGAATAGTAGCAAAAACTGGACAGCTGGAAAATAGTCAGATCCATGGTGGCAACAGTGTGAGTGACCCCAGTGTCTTAATCCCTGAGCTCAAAGACGAGGATAGAAAGACTGCTGGCACCGACCCACGGCTCAGGAACAAATGCACGTAAGGAGGATTACATTCAAGATTAGACAGGCATTTTTTTGCCTTTGATCTTGGTTTCATAGACGACAGCAGGTTGCTAAAATCTTCAAGGATTAAGAAGAGAACAGAGAGGATATTTCATGAAAGGTGGGAGTTACACCAGTCAGATGCAGAAGGGATGAGCGAGGTTACCACTGCTAGGTTTCAGCTGGCTGGCACTAACCAGCACGGTGAGTCACACGTGGTGAGGGCTGTGCTCAAACTCTGCTCAGATTTCAGCATCCCTCCTTTCTTATGACTGTATGAAACTGAATACTTTCTTCTAGAAAGTCACACTTCGACCATGAATTAGAGATTGGTGTAATTCCAGCAGGCTGGAGGGGAAAAAGCTCAGTTCTTTTCTTTCATCCAGAGTATGCACCTTAATTTATAGAAAATATGTCTCTCACATCAACTGTTGTCATCAACAATTGCACAGGTATCAAGTAGAAACCCACAAGGTGCTGATGGCAGACTGACCCCTGTGTCTGCAGTCATGGGCCAGGCTCTCACCAACAGACCCAGACCAAAATCTGTGATCTGAGTAAGACAAAGCACGGATAAGATATCCTTCTTACTATCCTCATATCACTGTGGGGGCAAATGCCTCTCTCTGTCTCTTAACTTAGAAACGTTCTTTGGACTAAAGCATCAGTTTTTACAAATTCATATTTTCCAGTAAAGGAACTAGCCAGAAAATTCTGGGCCAGTTTTTCTTACAGTGTCAAGTCCTGTTTGCCAACATTTAGCTGAGACTAGAAAATGTTTACTTTAGTCTTAACAGACTTAGCAAGCCTTAAGCAAGGCATTAGAGGTGACAGAAGAAATGCTCTGATGTCAATTACCAGCTGTCATCTTGATTTGCAAGGAAATGGTCTTTAGTGTCATCCTTCTTTCTTTTGATGAGGAAAGCACACCTATGTTTGACCTATCAGTATTCATTTTGGCATCTCTAGGACACATTCACACTGACTGTCTTGACCTGTTTCATGCCGAAACCTAACAGGACCACTGGAAATACAAGCCATGCTTTCCGGTTTAAACAAAGAGAGTATTAACTCCTCTTCCCAGTGTCCTAGGTTAGGCCATAAGATATGAACAATTTCCTTACTGCCCCCACAGAAGACAGTAAACTTAATTTCCCTCCATTTCTTCTGCCTTGTGCTGCTGGATGCAAATCTTTTCTCATCAAACTGCCCTGCATTGCCCTGACATTCTACTTCCTTCAGCACAAAAGCTTTTCTGAGAGCACCAGTGCTTCACTCTGTCAGAGATCAGAACTAGGAGGCATCTTTTGGCTCTTGCTATCTGTTCAGGCTTGTGTCTTCCCTGTGACACATGTTGAACATGTGCTGGGAGAGCATTTTCCCTTCTAACGTAAGTCACATTCCTGGTAGTGCTGCATCAGCAGGATCTGACTGGCTGGGAGCAAGGAAGGAAACGGTGAATGCATTTGAAAAATCACTGATGGCCAGGCAGCTGAAGGACATGACATATAAACTTTTCAGAAAATGCTTTAAGGGGCAGACATTCACTTAACCCCATCTGGAGCACGTAGCAAGCTCTTTGGCTTTGTTCCTTCTTCTGGACAATTCTAGTGACGACAGCACCGGATACTATTTTTATGAAGAATACCACGTGGTGAGCACCTGTATGAATAATGCTCTCAGTCCACAGCATTTTGTCTTACGTGCTCTTTGTAGTCTCAGTTTCTGTGCTGAGTTGAATAGTTTTTCCCTTTTAAAAATGCAGAACTGTTATTTTTTCACAGAGTCTGCAGGACAGGTAAAACCAGCCACAATATATCAAAAAATCTGAGTGCTGAGAGCAAATGGATTCTTGAAAAATGTCAGATGAAAATGACTCTGATCCTGACAAATTCATTATGTTGTCCTCATGCAATAACAAAGGCATGGGAAGGAACAAAGCTGTGATGAGCATAGAAAATATTTGTTGTTTGCCATGAGAGAGGTTAAAATGTGCTAACCAGTTTTCAGGTACACAGAGAGGGTATTGTGCCAGATGCACAGATTGATGGGTTATAAAATAATTTGAAAACTGAAGGTCATATAGATGACATACTGCAAATTAGACATTTAAGCAGATGGCATGGGTATTCACTAGTCCACCTGGATGGAAGAGGGAATTTTCCAATGCTGTACAAAAATGCCAGCACATAAATAATAAAAACAAATTCAGATAAGAGGGCTAAACTGTGCTAATTACTTACTTGTCATTTTCCACATTTCTGATCTTGGTCATTTTTCACAGTTCATTTTTCTATTCCATAACCACCACTCTAGTCCCAGGCAATACAAGATACCAAAAGCACGGAGCTGGGGGAATTCTGAGTGAGATTTCATGTCCAATTAGTATGGTACCTATCTTTAAAATTTCTTCTCTGGGAGTGCAAAAGTAATTATTTAGAAGGAAAGGAAATTTAGATAGCCACTCTTGTACCTGGTCACTATCATAAGCAGCAGAGAGGGGGACATGAAAAAGTGAACATGAAGGGGAAAATAAGCCCTGTGAGAAGGTCAGGATGAGCAAGAGACAAAGTAATGAGATAGAAAATGTGGCTCTAACTGCAAGCCCTCACAAAACTCCCTGTGTAGAGACATGATGCAGCTGACATAGCACAAAGGCAGCGTCATGCCAGCTATCTGGAAAGGGGAAATAAATGTAATTTTGGTTTTGAGGCAGAGCTAGGACTGGCACCTGGCACCTGGTCCTCCCAATAGACCTCATTGGACCATACCACATATCACATATGACTCTCTCACTGAGAGAAAGCCACCTTCCTTCCACCATCAATTCTTGAAGCAGATACGACTATAATAGAGAGGGAGGGAGATTTCATTAGCATCACTAAGAAGTGGCCCATGCCCTTTCTGGGATGGGATTCATTGGCATTAAAATTCAATGGCAAAGAGCCACACTTACACAGGAGAGATGCTGGATTGATGGGAATGGTTTATATTCTCCTGCTGTTTTGTTTTCAGTGGATATATTTTTTTTTGGTATCAAACAAGAGGCTCAAGAGGAAGCGAATGCTGAGGAGAGATGGTACAAGTGTCAGACGGCTATGATCCCACCAAGCAACACATTACTGAAGCAAAAACAGAGCCTCTTGCTCTACACCTTGAATAGTTTTAGTCAAATCCTGATAGCGGAAAGGTCAGAATAATTAGACAGAAGCAGCTTCCTATTCAGCGGTGAGAGAACTTTGAGAGTGTTGCTTTGTGCTAAGAGAGGATGCATTGATGTGTTCTTGTTCAACACAGTTCAAAATAAATCTCAGCTACAGAAGTACGTCATGGCCTCAGGATATCTTTTCTTTGTTGAAAGAATATGCAGCTATGTTAGAGATGAAGGCGTTACCTAGAAATTGAGGGGTCCTGCTGCAGAAAGGACATGACTGTCCACAGCACTATGTGACAGCGCTGTTTTCCACCACGCCCTTTTGCTCAAGAGAGGTATCATTGCAATGTTGTTTTTTTTCCCCAGATAACATAGTACTACTTCAGGAAGTATTCTCAGAACACTGAGTTGGCAGTGGCCTTGTTTTGAGGACAAGCATTAACTTTCGCCGGAAAAAAAAGGGCTGTATTTTAAAGACCATGCTGAATATTGAAGGAGGAGTAAGATCCTAAATATTTTGTGGTGTTTTATAAGAAAATTTTCATGCAAAAATGCATTGACATTCATGAACTTAATTGATTAATTGCTTGCCAGCTAGTATAACGACCTTTTTTCTAGTCAGCAACCTGATTGAATGTGCAACTGTCCTACCTGCAGGTAGATGGGATTCACATGATTCTGAGATGTTCATTGTTAGCTATCGGGGTAAAATTTGTCCTCTGCATTCCCACCATGGTGGGCTCTTATAAGAAAAAGAAAAAAGGTTGGTTGTCCTGGGGCAGGGTAACAGTTTATCTAGTCTAGTGCCCAGTTTCCTAGAGGAATGACAGTGGATGCCTTGGGAGAGAACATGAAGCAAGGGCCATGCAATACCTCCCCAGAGCTCTCTCCAGCTCCCAGCAACTTGTGTTCTCTTCTTCAGGTGCCCTGAATTAGAAATAGTGTTCTTGCATTTTATGGCCCTTATTGGGTGCTCTGCAGCACCGCATGAGGGAATGGGGAAAAATTGCCTCCCACCTGCCTGCAGGTAGGTGGGAGAAAGCAGGAGCAGAGGGAGCATTTCCTCTCAATTACACAGCCTACAGGAGCCTGAACATTTAGTGACACACCCAGAAACTGCATGCTCTGACATTCTCCAAGACCTGTGGGTTTTGTGGAGTGCCATGGACTCCTGGAATGGTAAAGCCAAAATCTTCCCTGTCTCCCCTAGAGGACACTCATGGGGATGGGTGGGTTCAGAAGCACGTGAGGAAGTGTGTCCATGCATGGCTGCCTGCCACATATGTGGCTCCTGGGGCAAGTCCTTGCCCCAAAATTCTGCAGCTTAGCCCTGCATCCACAGGTTCTGTGCTCATCAGGCACGACAGAGCTTTTCCTCAGTAAAAAACTGCATTAAATGTGTCTTTGAGGTTTGTGGTTTTTTTTAAAAGGAATATCTGCCACCAAGTGGAAAATGTTATCACTTCACCAATATTTATAGATTATTACCAGTAATAATCTTAGCATTAATCTTGCTTCTTACTCTGAAAGAGTTCAAAACAAGCAGACAGACAGAAAAATGTGGTGCTGAAACAGAGCATCAGTCATCTTGCCGATTCCTTTTCAGCACGGATTAGAGCCCTTGCTGAGGCACAGCCTGCTGTGTGCTTAAACACAGAAAAATGACAGAGGGGCTGTGGTGTGGAGAACGCCTTTCATTCTTCGGCTCTACAGCTGGGCCTCTTGACATCAGAGATAATTCTCCTGAAATACAGGAACAGCAGAAATTCACACCCAAATGTGAAACTTCTGGAGCATTGGTTTCTAATTCTTGTACCAAGCCATTTTCAACTAACCTTAGCTACAGCAACAATAAATGTGTTTAGTTTTAGAAATCTTAGGAGGAGTGTCCCGATGTACCAGTGACTGATGAGAACAACTGTTTAGTTTTTTCCTTTCCCATCCATTATACTTTCTATAAAACCTTCAGCAGGGACCAATTGCCAGAGACTGAAAACAGTTCATGCCTCAAACACAGATATAAAGTTTTGCTCATTATAAAGAAGCCACAACCAAAGAAGGCTCCCCGAAGCCTGGGACTTTGTACTGAAAGCCAAACTGCTGATTAGATAAAGGGAAACCCATTGTTCAATCACCCCCAGGTGAGTTTGGGGTAGGGGGAGAGCACAGCTCACAGAAGCCAGGTTTACACAGACTCTCCCCTCAACCAAGGGGGGAAGGAGGAGGTTTTGGGTGCATGGTGTAACCTCTGGTCAGAGGCACTGGACACCCATCCTCCATTACACAAACTGGCCCAGCTGTGGAACCCCCAACCCCACAGGCCACATCCACAGGATTTTCACGTGAGAGGCAGCTGAGGGGGAGCCTTAACCCCCCAAAGTGCTCCCCAGAGGTTTTGCACCACCAGATGCAACAGATCCAGAGTCTGCTGTGAGAGACTGCCCACCTGCCCCAGGGGGACATGCCTGGACATTGCCACCTGGCTCGAGGGTATATAAACCCATCAGATTCTATGATTTTTGGGGGGACCTTCGCCACAAAGAAGACCAGCTGGAGAGGATCAATGGAACATCATTGGGATCCATGGAGTGGTGATATTTTCCTTCACTCTCTTTCTGTGTCCCCACCTATTTTCTATTTCTTTCTCTTCTTGTCTCTCCTTTTCTCTCTCTCTCTCTCCCTTTCATCAAATAAAACCCGTACTATTGTCACTGGCATAGGGTCTCATTTGTACCTTAATTCAGGCAGAGGAATTTCTAAAGAACCTTAATAATTGGATCTTAACACCAATGCTCTGAGAGACCAAAGAGAATTTATTCCCTTGGCCTGTGGATGTGTTGTCAGCACTTCCTGGCTACTCATGGCCAGAACCTCATATGGCTAAAAGTCAGCTCTTACATTCCTAGCTCTGCTTCAGGCTCTTAACATACCTCCAGACACAGCAGAGGTGACATAAGGGAAAAAAAACTATGACACAATGGCAAAGAAAGGATAGAGTGGAAGAGAAAGAAAAACTAAAAGAAAAAAAAATAAAATCAGCAACATTTGGGTTTGGTTCTTCAAACAGGGCCAGTACTCCACTGTGTTTGCTGGGATGCCCAGGTACTACAGGAGATGGTCCCAGTACTCCAGCCCAAACCTAAGAACAGGAAAGAGGTGGAAAAGATGGACATGGTGTCATGGTTTAGCGTAGTTGGGGTTTTTAGTTAAGGAGGGCTTGATCAGCTTTGGGTACTCTAAGATAGGGTAGAAGTCCCTGCCCATAGAAAAATGCCATAAAACGCAGAAAAATTTACTAGGTAGTACGGAATGTTTACAAGATGCCTTTTGCATAAAACACTTTTTGTGTTTGCTTGCAGACAATGCAGGTTTTGCTCTGATGGGCTCAAGGCTGTATACAAAGTATTTTCTGGGAAGAGGGGATGGATTTTTAAAGTAAATGTTTTTATTTACTTATGTTCAATGCTCTGATCAGCTCTCCAGCATGGAAGGTAGTCAAACACATTTTAGATAGAGGCTGTATAGGTGTGCTGTTGACTCTGGTTCATTTAGACATTGCTGGCTTGCTCCAAGGAGCAAATTCACACTTGCCAACTTACATGAGTATGAAGCAAACTTTGATTCATACTATAAGCTCATCCTGGAATAACAGTGGTGGCTCTTAGCACAAATGTTTGGGCTTTTGAATGATAAATCCTGGACCAGGTATCAACTGTGCAATGCAGGAGGCAGAAGATAGGCGAAATTATAATGCTGGAAATACTTTATCTAGACTGTAGAAAGAGAAACCCAGCCGAGGCTAGTGATGTTCAATTCCATATCAATTGAAATTGGAATGTAGGAAAAATTACATGTACTGTAACAAGATCTAAATTTTTATTCTGTGTATATACTGGTTGGCATAAGTTTATTCATAACTCATTGATTTGAATGACCTCATGAACTATTGAAACTGCATGTCTCTGTGATAGGTGCAAAAGTATAAAGTTGTTTGTGTCTCTACCAATGCAGTCATCACAATTATTGGCACAAACACCTTGTAGTGTTCTGTGTGGACCATTTGTCTGCTCATGAAAACTCAGTTCTTGGGCTTTCATTAGGTTTATGTAGTAGTCTATAATGTTATCAACTGTAGGAAAGATTCTAAGTAACCAATTATATTTTTCTGTCCCAGCCTATCATGTTGGCAAACTCAGTTTCACAGCTTTCAGGATAAACAGAGTTCCTGATCTTTTACCCAAAACGCTTGCACTTTCCTCTCTCAAGGGACCATGTCGTGTCTCACTTCTTCCCTACCTCCCTCCCCTCTGCTGGTCCCCAAACAGAGCCAGGCCAACTTCAGTTTCTGTGCCAGGATCTCCTTTCCCTCTGCCAGAAGTCAGCTAGAACTGACTCCTGGCTTGCTGCTGTGAGCTCTCTGTCCCTCAAATCTTGGATTCTAAGTGTGTCCACCTGTGTGAAACACACAGTTTGGCAAACACCTTCCCAGTGTGTGAGTCTCAACAGCAGCAATGCTCTCAGTCTGCTGCTCCTTGCAGGAGGAGTGGTTTGGTGCCCACCCTGGCTACAAGCAGGGCTCTGGCACCCTGTGCAGAGCTGCTGTGAAACTGTCCCCAGACACTGTTTTTCCTTGCTCTATCCCCTTATTTCTCTGGCACTTCTAGGGTCCCTGAGGGATGCCCACACACGCAGCGTTAATTGCTTTGCTGCCCCCCTGCAGCCTGAATGCTTGCTGCGGGACAGTTTTGCTCTGGTTCATCCTTTTCCACAAGTGCCAGCCACACTTAAATCAGAGTATTAAAATCTTTAAGGGTATCTCTAAAATATTTAAGGATAAGAAAAACTGGAACCAAATAAAAAAGCAGAAAAATGCAGTTTGACTTAAACTCAGCCAACAGATACCTTATCTTGTTGTGTAATTAATCCAGTCAAAGCATATCCTGGCTGCCAGATGTCACTCCTGGTCTCCACTGCCCACAGCAGCAATCCCAGCCCCAAGCAACATTCTCAGACAGCTGGAGTTTGCAGTGACACCCTTTTTTGGACAGTTTTGCATGAGGTTTATACACATATCCTGAGGACTGATGGCTCTATCTGGAATTGGACATTAATTGGCTGCTTAATAGAGGCAATTTCCTCCTTGTCCTGGCTAGGAGATACCTTGAGAGTTCCACCTGGATGTGTTTCTGAAGCATTAAAGATTTTTTTTTAATTTTTCACATGTTCTGCTGTGTGAATTATGTAAGCTGTTGTGTCCATAATGAAGTTACTAGTAACATTTATTAACATTTATACCAGTAACAGGGTTGATTCTCGAGGAAGTCCACGGTCTCTAGTACATTTTTAGCTGTATTTGGAGAGCACACATGGCATGTTATTAACATATGACAGATCTCATTAGAAGTTGCTTTGCTGGACATTTCTGAAGGAATAAGATTTTCTTGAACTTAGAGGTCACATCCATCTTCTTCTGGCTACCTTCTCAGTTACTTTTCAGCTTCGAGATCTGGTTCCTCCACACCTTGAGGGGCTTTAGCTGCTGTTGCCTTCCACAGCTGTCCTACCTCCCATTCCTTCTCTCCCAGGTTACTTCAGCCTCTTCTTACCTTTCCAACAGCTGCCTAATGGTTTTCAGCTACCCTATATCCATCCTGGATATAGGAGATGTCCTCCAAGGCACTACTCCCCTATTAGTCAAATCCTTTTCACTAGCAAACAGCTGTGGTACTTATTCTACATAAATAGCTAAATAAATTTGGCTGAAAAATCTCATTACTTTAATGATAACTTATAATCCATTGCTTCACTTTCTTGGACCTTATAATTGTGACATATTTAATGCAAAATTTCTAAGGAAGCGATTGTGGCTGATCTGCACTGGTAGCTGCCTAAAACTGTGTGGGGTGCTATGAAATAAGCCTAAAAGGACCCATTAAACTGGGTCTTGAAGATGGGAATATAGCAGTAATTTTAAAAGTTCAAGAGGCGTATTGTCCTCACCACAAATCTCAGCGTTATCAGAGTGGAAAAATACAGATTTCAGATTGTTAAAAGGATGTAAAAATGTTCCGTTTTATGGGAGAAGATGCTTAAAACACCCATAAAGGTTTAATTCAGTCTGGCCATAGGAACAACTGTAGGAATGTCATTAAAAATGACAGTAAGAGTGAGAAATGGGGAAGAACTAAAGAAATAGGAAGGGAAGGAGGGAGAAGTAGAAACTGTTGAAATTATTCCAATGTATCTGATATCTAAACTCAGAAATTTAGTTTAGCAGATCCAGATAATCTGAGATGGTTTGGATAACAGGTTATTTTAGTTTGTGGGATGACTGTGATGTTATTTATTTTATTCCCAGTGGTCCTATAGTAGTCTTACCTTCTTCAGGGTGTTGATGAAAATGAAGGCTTCCATTTGTCACAGAACAGATGACATGTTAAAGAGGGAGTTTTGTTGAGTATACAAGCAACTTTAAAAATGAGAACAATTCAAGTGAGTAAAATACAGGGTTTACAAGGTAGATTTATCTGCTTCCGAAAATATTTCAACATAAAATTAACTTGATGTAAACTGATTTCAAGGATTAGAATTCAGCTCATCAGTCACACGCTTATTTAAAATATTGCAAACCAACATTTCATTACTTGCAGCAGAATAATTTGATGTTTCGAAAGGCCTTTTAAAATTACCTATGACATATTTATTATGAGTTATTAATTGAGTGTATGGGTAGACACTGTTTACAACATATTTCTGCCAAAGTTTGTTTTCTCTAAATGTTTAAAAACTTTAGGGAGCTCTATATTGTATATAACAATGTGCAGTCAGTAACTTTAAAAATAACACATTTTTTCTTACTGCATTTATGCAGAACTATAGGTCAGTTTATTTAACACAAGTCAGCAAAAGCTTTTAAAAATTATGTAATAATTCCTATGTTCTCATGAGTAACCCAGAATTGCCATGCTACATAGTATTGGGAATGATACAGTTCTACAGGAAAGAAGATAAGAAAGTGTTACCATGCCAACTGCATGTGATTAGTGATGGCAGCCTACTGTCAACCATTCTTAGCCCTACGTTCTTCCTTAATTTGAGGTAGCTGTATACAGGCGTTGTCTCAAAGGTACCTCTATTCCCTCTTCCTTAGGATCAGTGTCTTTAAAAAAACCCAAACCTATAATTGTCTTCATGAGTATTTGTTTTATTGTGTCTCATTATTTTAACATTTGTTTTGAGGAGCTGAGCCCTCGTTAATGTAGAAACACCCGGTACAGACACCAGAGAAGATGTTCCAATCATCTTTGTGTGACCCATGGGGCTATGAGGTGTTTGCCAGAGCTGGAGGTTTGAACAAGGTTTCTTATGCCAACAAAGAGTGTGAAGCCTTCAGAAAACCCATCCAAGCTCGTGGGTTTTTTTGGGAACCTTTAGGGTTGTTTCTATTTGTGAAATCCAGCAGAGAAGATTCTAACATCACTGGGAAAACCATAACGAAGCAGCTTGGCAATTTATTTCTCATTGTTACAGGTTGGCAACTGAGTGACCTGGAGGCCATCTCAGCCTGGCTGGAGGCAAAAAAATACTGACTTTCAGTTAATAATACAGTGATAAGGGATTTTCTCGGCATTTCTACAAAATACTACTTTCGTCTTCAAAAAAGGAAGCCAAGTAATTGTGTTCTGCTGTGGTTTAAAATGTGACAGTGCATGAAGATCAAAATGTGACTATAAACATAGATGTAAGCCACAATGAATTTGTTGTCATTGGCTTTGTAAAAGACAGCAGTAACAAAAGGAGGGGCTGGAAGAAGACAATAGAGGGGACTTGCTTTTGCTTTACTGTTAATTGATTTCAATCTTCCCGCCTTCTCCTGGTGATCAATTGATGTCTGAGTTTGCCAAATGCCAAACCTGATCATGACAGAGATAGACAGTATTCATGTCACAGACTTTGATAGCATCTCTGTGTTCTTGCCAGTGTGAATTCACGTTAGTATTTGGTATAGGAATAATTCATTTGATGTATCATCAAATAGCGAAGAGGATTTTGATATGCTTTTATGGCACCAAACTAGTATTACTTAAAGAATACCTTCTTTGGACAAAGAATTTTAGAAAATTGTGTGGAAGAAACTTTCTATGTGTCTCATGCAAAATATTTCTGTTTAAATGTGCCAGCACAATGTTTACATTTTTGCAACAATATGAGATTGGTAACTCATGTTCAATCTTTGACTGTCTATTTGTCTTCCTTTCCTGCAGATTTGATGCCAAGTTAATATTTCTACAGAACAGTTTTTCAGTTTGCTAAGATCTTTTTGAATTCTTACCTCATTGTCTAATTTACTGTGTCATATGCAAATATAGTAACCATACCTTCTGCACTTACTTCTGTTTCCAGGATATTAATAAAGAGTAGTGTGAGCTCAGGATACATCTGTGGTGAAATGCTGCTTGACAATGACTTCCTTTTTGACTATGAACCTTCCTCTGCGTATCTGAGCAGCTTTCCTCCCCACGTTTTAGTAGTTTCACCTGGACCAAGTTTCTCTAGTTCCTTTGTTATGTTACTTGAGACGACGTCAAGAACCTTACAGAAATGAAGACATTTGACATGTTTTCCTCCGCCCACAAAGCCTGTTCCCTGTCAAAGAGGGAAATTGTAGGGGTTCAGATCGATTTGTGCTTGACAGACCAACCTGGTGTCTTACTTGCTTCTTTGGAGTCTTACTTTTTACAAATAGTTTGTCTAATTTTCTGGCATTTCCTGGGAACCGATGTTAACTGAAGTCCCCAGTATCTTATTTTCTACAGCTTTTGAAATAGGTGGCTCTTTTGATCCTTTTCAGTTTTCCTGACCAAACTTCCATGAAGGCAATCACTGATGGTTCTGACACTGACTCACCATATTTAACCAGGTAAGGTGAATCTACTAGGCCAAGCAATTTGGAACAAATAGAAAAGCAGACCCCAACTAAAGTGCTCAGTAGCTTGTCTCTCCCTTAAGTGACCCAGATTCTTTTTACTCGTGTGTGATAGCTTTTCTTATCATGTAGAATTTAATGAAGACTGAATTAAAGGAATATACCAAGCATTTCATATCCTTTTTTTTTCAAACTTTCTCCGCCCCCCTCTGTCTCTTTAACCTGCTAATGCAATTCTGGAATTTTTGTCCTCCCTGTGACTTGTTTTGAGTCATATCTCATTTCACACAATGATCTCTCTGATTGTAGTAATTCTGAATTGTGAAACTTTATTTCCAATTCTGGTATACCTCTTTCCTCTCAGAGATCCCCATGGCTTATCAAATTGTATTCCTGGTACACTTCCTACCCATTTCCTCCCCGACAGACTAGAATATTCCACAATTTTGCTTTTATTATCTCCTTAGGGGTCAACATTTCTGAACTTGCTTTCCCTGTTTCCCACGGGATATTATTTATTAGGTCTTCAAGTTCCTCTTTGCAGTCCAATATCATGTGTCTGCTTTTTTCCACTTGTGGAGACTCTTTAACTCTCATTTCCTCAGTTCCCTCCTATTTTTACTTTCCACTCTGACATTTTCAAATAACTGTCCCCTACAGGCTAGGCTGACTTGCAGACCTACTTCCCTTCTGGTTGCTTGCACAATTTTCTGCATCAAAAAATCATCAAAATACTTCTTTGGGAAGTTTCTGGAGAGCCTGCTCTCCTCTTTCCCAAGAGATGCTTGGACTTTGAAGCTTCTTCTTACTGTGAAGCCTTGTACCCTGGGGGCTTTCTGCTAATTTCTCACAGAAGTGTCTTCCACTTGATCCCCCTGGTTTGATGGCTGCTTTTGCCAGGATAACACCTTTGCTCTTTTTCCTCATTATTATCAAGATGCTTCTCTATAGATCTTTTTACATTCTGCCACTCAGCAGCACCTCTTCCCTGCCTTTCCCTGGCTGAATAAGCTGGCAAATATTCCAGCCATGTGAGTATTCCCACCAGGTCCCTATTCTAGTTGACTCATAATTTTGTTCTTGTTTAAGGACATCCAGCTCTGCCAGATAGCTCCTCATGCTTTTTGTATTAATATGCAGGCATCTGAGATGTTCAGAAATGCAGTCTGTTCTCTGCCTTTTTTGTTCTTCCTACGATGTTGTTTTCCTCTGTTCTGTTACTCTTGTCCCTCATCCAAGTCAGCACTGCTTACACTTACTTCTCTCACTTGTTCCCAGCTATCAAGCTTCTGTCCCAAGGTGCTGTTTTTCTTCAGAGTGAGACAGATCTCTTTTCTTCTCAGACATTCTTCTGAGACCCTCTTGACTAAGTTAGCTGTGTATGAAATTATTCCGAGGATGTCTCTGTCTATGTAACTATTAAAACACAAAGAAAATGTTATTAACCTTTTGATATAAAATGGAGGTTTTGGCAAGGGTATTGAAAGTATGCTTTTGTATTGTATCACTTCCCACTGCTGCTTACATTTCCTCTTGTATTGTTATTATTTTAGTTATTTCATGGGAATGTTTTAGTATCTTGGAATGAAGTCCTGCTCTGATTGCATATCTGGAAGAGAGAGATAACTACTAATAACTGATTTTTGGAGTATATATCATCACAACAGATCACTCACTCACCTGCTCACAGAGCTTTTTTTCCCTAGGCTTACTTTGCTATAATGCATCATGGTTTTATTATCTTTATCCATTTTCTTCTCTTCATAGCTCTTCGCACTCCCACTTTGTGCCTGGAAGTTTTTCTGAGACAATTTTGATATCTCCTATGCTGACATAATTTCATACCTACCAAGGACAGTTAAATGTTTTGGGTTTTTTCTGCAATTTGGGTTCATGTAGATTCATGGGGAAGAGGTTTCTGCTTTTTTTACTACTAAATACAATATTTTTCTGTATTTCTTTACCTTTTTCTATTATCTTTTATCTTGTTATCTGATTCCAGAATAAGTTCTGGATGTATTCTTATAATACATTGACATGATTAATATATTTTCAAATTTCTAGTTTTATTGTATGAAATGCTGTTGGATCAGAAGGCTTGTTAATTTCTTCAAGGCCACTGTGTTTTATTATTATAAAGTATGCATTTATATGGCCTGAAGATTTTCTGGTGTTCTACAAAAGAAAAAATAGTCTATTTAATTTTTTAACTTATTGCAACCTAAAAATAAATCTGTTTATTTGTCTGTTTTCTTTTAAAACAAGCAGCTCTTTCTAAAGCTGAGAATAGCTCCAGGGAATACAATACTGGGCAAAGATATTCAAAAGATCACTTAAAACTTGATGTAGGTATTATACAGACCTATAGTAAGAGCAATTTTACTAAAGAGGGGAAAAAAAAGTCCTGTTGTTACTCTAGATTATGTATTAGATCGTTATGCTGCAGAATGAAATGCGGGGTTTTTCCATCTAACCTAGGAGAGTATGTGAATAATCATTTAAATCAAGCACTGACATCTGCATGTGCTTTACTTGGCTTGCTTTTAATCAACAAACTGTCAGCCTACGATATTACTCTAAGTACACAGTTCAAGTGCCAAGATATTACAGGCCATTTTAAGTCCTGGGTCTGTGTTGGTTAGTGAAGTTAATACAAGTGCATCTAAGATGTATGCCTTGTGCCCGAACAGATACAAAGTATGCTTATTTTGGCTGGTGGAAGTACATCCTGGAATGTGTTTTTCAACTTAGAACATCTTGTTGAAAAAAAAAAAAAGTGAAAAAAATGGAAAAAAAAAAGAAGTTTCTAAATGCCAGTTTGTCTGGTCTAGGAGTTATTAATTCGCCAAGAATTTAAAAGTAGACTAGTTCTTGGTGTCTGATTGGAAAATATGTATAATAAATACAGGAACAAAAGCTGGGGGGGGGGGGAAAGAGAAATCAGGAGGAGAGATTTACTGCAGTGTTAGTGTTGCATTAGCCTACGTTTGCTCTCACTTGCCATGAACTCACTGAAGCTGCTCTTCCTTTAATGGGACCGCAGCAGCTCAGCTGACCATTTCAGCAGTGGCTCTGCAAGGCAAGGTCTGCTCCAGGCCCTGGGACTTGCTTCAGAAAGGAAGGCAGAGCCAGTTGGCTTGATGGAGTTTGGTTCATTGCCTGTAGCATGACGGAAAACATTCCCATTCACCAGAAAGCTGTGAATGTGAAACCCTGCCATACCCATCCTTTTCCTTTCTTATAGTTTTTTCCTTCTTTTTCTCTCATTTTCTCATTCTTTCTGTCCCAGAAGAGGGAGTTAGCAGGGCTTTGGAGAGTAACCTTCAACACTGCTTCTCCAGTCTTTTTTAATTGGAGAAAGCATCTGGAGAGAAAGAGAGGCCGGTGTTAGCCTCATTTGGTACTGACCATCAGAGATGCCACAGACTTCAAAGAGAGTTTGGCAGTCCTTGTGTTAGCAGCGCTCTTGGAGGAAACTCCACTACTAAGATGACGGTGAGCAAGGTGGCAAGTCTTCAAGGCAAAGCTTCCTTTATTTTGTGCTAGGTCTCTTCAGACACTTCATCAGCTGGGCAGAGTGTGACAAGCAGCACTGGAAGTCCAGGTTGATACCATGACCTTTAGTAACTCTTGTACCCACAGAAGAAACTCTCAGTTGAGAACCAGAGGACAAATAAAAGTGCTGCTTCGCCATGCTCTTACTTCAGGTTCTAAAAATAAGGTCATACTCAGCAAGAAATCACTTTCTGAGCAAAATTTGAGGCTGTGAATGTGATGCTATATTAATAGGCACATATATGCGAACGCTATGTATAAGTTGCAGAATGGGAAAAAAGAGATGCAGCCACATTTCCCATTTAGAGAACAAACACAAAAGTCTCCTAAAATCATGCTTCCTGTAATCCCAATGCATGGTTGAAAAGATGCATTTTGTTTCTCGCTTCCCTGGCTTCTGAGACATCAGATATTATCTCTTGTACGATGCAGGATGCTGGGTTAGCTATGGCAGTTCTTGCATTCCCGAGAGATTGCTCTGCTGGGGTTGCCGCCACTGTTCATCTGCATTCAAAGATGGGTTTAAACTGAACTGATAAAGAAAGAAAACTTGTATAAAGCATACAGTAACTCATTCTGTTAAGGATTTGGCATAGCATTCAAGGGAAACCAATTATGATTTATGTCAATACAGCACAGATAATTTCCCATTGATTGACTGCCAGATCCTTCATAAAATAATGGGTTAGGCCTGATGCCAGTGATTCTTGAGCACCAGCAGGCCAGTGTTTCTATTTCATATGCCCTTGACAAGGCTTCTCTCAAAAATTTGTGAGTTAAGTGAGTTTATTAAGTTCTCTTCAAATATGCAGACTCAAACAAACATAAGCTGGGATTCTCTTACGCGTTAGTGGGGTTTTGAAATGCATGCTCTTGTCTAGGCATTTGGCTGGGTCTGGCAAAAGTGAGTTTTCACTCATTACTTAAAAACCAACCAAACAAAAGGAGTTGCTCTGTTTGCTAAGGATTGCTCTTAGGAGATTAGTGCATGCCCAGATTCAAAGTAGTTCTCAGTGAAAAATAACTCATGTTCAAGCCTGAGATTATCTGGAAACAAATGGTATGTCTTGAGGACTAACCAGTGTGGGGACAATCTTCTGTGCTTACCTGGAAGAGTAATTTACAACGTTTCTATTGCTGCAGGCCTGACCAATGCCAGTCACTGTGGAGTATGTGTATTCATTATTCAAGAGACACAGAACTGAATTTTCCTACCCTAAGGATGAGGAGATGGGGGCTGGCCATATCTGAACTGCTTGTGGTGTGGGATGGGTGAGTGGCTGAATCTCCCTTTTCAAAGGTGTGAGTGGAGTGAAGGCAGCAACTGGTGCTTCTGGAGAGGACATATACCAGCAGGAGAGTTTGCCATGCCAAACACACAGCTTCTCCCTTGAAAATATCTGTTTTTCTGCTCCCTTGTCATAAACCGTCAAGTCATAGACATCTGGTGTGAGCAGTGCACTCCCTTTTGTAATGGTTTTGGCAACAGTGGAGTTAAATTTCTTCCTAGTAGCTGGTAAGGGGCTGTGGTTTGTATTTATGCTGAAGACAGTGATGATAACACAGGGATTTTTGGTTATTGCTGTGCACTGTTTACACAGAGCCAAGGCCTTTTTTTCTTCTCACCCCAACCCCCCGGTGAATGGGCTGGCAATACATGAGAAGTTGGGAGGGGACACAGCCAGGACAGCTGACCCCAACTGACCCGAGGGATATCCAATACAATATTCTGTCATGCACAGTATATAAAACTGTGGGAAGAAGGAGGAAGGCAGGGACATTCAGAGTGATGGCATTTTTCTTCCTAAGTAACCATTTCCCAAAGCCTGGATTCCCTGGAAATGGCTGAACACCTGCCTGCCCATGGGAAGTAGTGAATGAATTCCTTGTTTTGTTTGCTTGACTGTGCAGTTTTTGCTTTACCCATTAGACCGTCTTTATCTCAGGCCATGAGTTTTCTCACTATTACCCTTCCAATTCTCTGCCCAGTCCAAGGCAAAATGAGTAAGTGGCCATGCGGTGCTTTGTTGCCAGCTGGGGCTAAACCCATACACTTTCCTGTTCCTGACAGTCTTGTCTTAGGATACTGCCTGTCTTGTGTATGCCCAGCTATATCCACGTATGTTTCCATGAATGTTGCATATCTAACTATTTAGAGAATTCTGCGAACTTGAAGTTATTGCTTTCCAGGCAGAAAATTCTAGAAAACCTCTTAAAAACAGCCTCCATCTCCCCTTCAGAGAGAAGAGCAAACCAGTTTGGTAAGGTTCACCTGGAGGTTCACAGCTGCCAGGGAATTTGAGTAGGAACACAAAAGAAATAAAACCTAGGTATGGTAAAGAAGAAACTAATTTTAAAGGAGAAAGCAAAAAGATATCAGCTGGAGGAGATATAATTTCTAGCAATGAAATGTCTTACCAAGCCTGACATTTTTTAGGAGATGGGTAAAGTGAACCAGCTAAAGCTGGATTTAATAAATATATTTAGGTTATGGGTTATGGACATGTGAAGTGTTTTAAATGTTCATGTAAAGTTTTAAGTCTTTTTCTAATGGCCGTGTGCTTTTTGGTTAATAAATACTGCTTTCTTTGCAATGGAAGAAGTTTCTTGTGCACACTTTGATCAAAAGTAGTCTCTGAAATGGAAACCTATTGACAGTGACAGTTATATCCATGGTTACTTATAGACGGAAAAGCAGAGGAGCTGCAGACTCAGACACTATTTACTAGTAGGTGAGTTACTGATTTTTTTTCTGTGACAGGAAAACTTTGAACAACTTCACTTTTAGTGCCACAAGCCTAAAAGCACTGCTCACCTTGTGACTGTGGGAGAGGTGAGTGAGAGTATTCATAAAATACAGACCCTTCCAGCTTGCCTTTCCTTACACACACAGAGGCCAGAGCCAAATAGGCTCCACAGGTGTCCCGGCTCCCAACCAGACTTTCACATGATACTTATCCCAGCTTCCCTTCCTGCCGACCCTGGCAGGAAGGGTGAGAACTGGCTGTGTTAAATTCAGCAAGAACAAGACTTAGTCCTAAGGAAGCTTTAATGTTTGCCAGAATTTTAGCCATTAACAGCTTGAAACCTTGTGAAACTGCCTGCTCTCTACTTCAGCTGATGCGGCCTGCAAATTCACACACAATTCGTAGGGGTAGCAATTTCTTCTTTGCTACATAAAGCAGTGAGGAGGGGGCAGATGGACGAAGAATTTGGAGTAATTCACCATCTTCTGTGAAGAAAAATTTCTGCTAGATCACCCTTATTCACCCTGGCAGCATTTTGTAATTGTTCCGTGTTACTTAGGAAAACACACAGGGTGCTCCCTTTGCATGATAATTTTTCTGGTGAGCACTGAGGCATATAGATTTTTACTTCATTGAGGTTTCCACAGAGGTTATGACATTTAATGTTCGTCTTTAGCTACTCATTGCTATGGGGAGTATGAACCAAATGTGGCCCAGCAAAATTATCTCTCTTTGTAGCACTTCAGCAGATGTAAATAATCTGTTTCTTCAAGTTGTCCATGCATGAACGGTAAGAAAAAAAAAGAAAATTCAGTTCCACCAGACTCATCCCCATATGCAGACTGCAACAATTCTCTAGAATAATAAATTTTCTCTTCTGTCCCCAATCCCAATCAAGAATCCTATATGAACACCCGGAGCAGGATGATAAGCTTTATGCATGCTTTGCTGGCCAGCACATTTGGTTTCTGCTGGAAGAAGAGGCAGGCTGGCTTCCTTCAATGAATGGTCTTTAAACAAGGACTTACTTTCACCAAGTCACCCAGTGTCTTAACTGTGGAACTGCTCCTTCAAAGTTGCAGCCTGTCCCATTTGGTGCAGTCTGAAAGGAGGGAGGAGGTTTCTGAGGTACCCTCAGCTTATCACATAAATGATTCTGTGGTTTAAATCCCATACACGTGACCTGGTAACCAGCATGTGCTGTTGAAGATGTTCCTTCCCTAGCAGATTCTGGTGGGTGGGGTGCAGATGCAGAACAAAGTGAAATGTTTCATCTGGACTCAAATGCAGCCTGACGAAAGCAATGCACAACATGCAGCAGAACAGTGCTTGGAGCAGAGTAGGCTGAAACATCCACTGTCAGGTTCAAAGAGGTCACAGCTGGCCAGGAGAGAGGTCTTCTTTAGAGAGACGTTTCTACGCAAGGGCAAACTCAAAAGAGGTGCCCCAGCAGGCCCACATTTCTATTAAAGGCTGCAGGCCATCAAGAGAAGCTGAAGCTGACTGAACATGGCTCCAACTCTGGCTGTGGTGTGTTTGGCTCAAAAATTCAGCAAACAAGAGCCAGCTAACACAGCTCTTCCTCTCTCTCAGGTACAGGAGAGGATCAAGCTCAGTTACTTCACTGACATAATGTGGGATATAGGAGTTCTGGAAATTGGCTTTTAAAAGCAGTGGACATATGCCTGTTTTCCATTTTTAAATTTTAAATAGTTCGAAGAAAAATATTTCTGGTTTGATTTTCTTAAACATTTATGTTTAAGCAACAGCCTAATTTTCATCAATGTACTGCCTAGGTGCTCTGGGAGTGCTTAGGCAGCCTCGCTTGGAAGCCAAGCAGGTTGTGTGAAGGCAAATTTTCTCCTCTTGCATTAGAGTGACCGTCTAGCTCAGTTTTCCATCGCCAATTCATACAGCAAGAATTACAATTCACTAAATGGATGATCAGCCAGCTCATTAAGTAGTTATTCCATAATTTTGTTCAGACTGACAACAAAATCTATAGTGATGGCACCCCTGTAGGAAAGCATCTGTACCACCACAAAATCTTTGTTTGGATGAATTAAGGAGTATTTGAAAGTCAAGCTTTAAGATTTGTCTATTCTTTTTGAAAATTAAGCTAGGTAATATTAAAATACGTTGGAACTGTATTCATTCACAGGTCCTACAGCATCAAAAATACAGAAAATTATTTTGTCTGAATAGGAATCACTCAATATGTATATGTGTATACACTCATATGTGTATGATCTTACTTTTTTCCTTGCAATAAGGTGTAATTTGTATCATCTGTATTCTTAAAAACATTGAATAAATCATTGTCTAACATATCAGGTTTTAGGTCAGTTGCAAATGAAACAATTAATGGTGTGTGCCACCTAAACCTTGTTCTGCTTTCCAGTATCACCAAATGTTTGATAATCTTACACATTCTCTTTCGTTGTAATTTTTCTCGGTATTTGAGAACCAAGATGCTTTTTTACTCATGAAAAGCAAGCAAATATGCTGCTTCATATTTTTGCACCACCTTTTTCCTTATAGGACACACAGTACGTCTGTGTTTTTGCTAACTCTTATTTCCTCACCTCACCCTTATTGACAGCTGTTTTCAAGGGTTTATTTACTTGTATTAAAAAGTTTGTACAAGGCCCTTGTGTTTTTTCCATGTAATTTAAGGTTAAAGAGAATGAATATTCTAGATACCTTCTTAGCTGAAGTGTAGTGGTTATGATGGATTCAGTTCCAAATGTATTATTTTGCCACCTAAGCTGTTGCCAGTTGTGGATTTAACACTGGAAGTGCCTAATCTGGTGATGAAGGTGAGTGCCACTGTTCTTGATTTTTGGAGCCGCTTGAGTACACACAGAGGACAGTCCTGGAACAAGGGGATGAGAACTGTAAATAAGAACAAGAAGAAGAGAGAGAGAAGAGACTGAACAAGTTCTTGTTGTTGCAAGATAATTGCTTATTGTAGGATTTCTTATACCTGTCAGAGTCTATTTTTAAAGTTCCAGACAATGCAACTTCCACCTCATCCCTTGGGAAGTTATTCACCAACTAATACATCTTGCCATCTGGAAGTTTTTTCCTGATATTCTCTGTTAATTTTTCCTTTGTTAATACCTTTTCTATCATAAAAACTTATTAAATCCCTTACAAAATTACAGCTTCTCTGTGGGTTATTTGAATCATCAGGATAAACTGAGTAATTATAGCTCCTATACCACATTCTATATGATGAAATTAACTCCCCACCAAATTTATAGAATAAAATATGCTGAGTTGGAAGGGACCCATCAGGATTATAGTACAGAATCATAGCACAGCATACCATATCCTGAGTTGGACAGGACCCACAAGCATCATTGAGTCCAACTCCTGCCCCTGCACTGGACATCCCAAAGATCCTATCATGTGCCTGAGAATGTTGTCCAAATGCTTTTTTGGTGCTGTGACCACATCTCTGGGGAGCCTGTTCCAGTGCCCAACCACTCTCTGGGTGAAGAACTTTTTCCTGATATCCAACCTAAACCTCCCCTGACACAACTTCATGCTGTTTTCTCAAGTCCTGTTGCTGATTGAGAGTGAAGAGATCAGTGTCTGCCCCTCTGCTTCCCCTCATGACAATGCTGAATAGCAAAATGAGTTCTCCCCTCAGTATCATTTTCTTCAGGCTGAACAAACCAAGTGACCTCAGCTGTTCCTCATAAGGTAGTTCTGTGTTATAGTCATCCCAATTGATCTGAAATACAACTTTGGAACAAATGAAAGAAAAAAGGCCCCAACAGCCTGCTGGTAAGTTATACAGAACTCAGTGTCCAGCCTTCTGTGCTCCGCTCTTTTTCATGTGTGTCATTCTTTATATGCTATTTTATTACCTTAGGAGAAACCAATGTTTCAGCTACGGGTTTTAGGACATTTAAAAAGTAAGGATTGCTGATTCATATTATTAACTTATACCCATGGTGTTATTATCTTAAGATCTGGGGAAAAAGATGCGCATTATCAAAATATTTCTAATCTTATGCTTTTTCTGTCTGAGGATATAGTTAATAATTTTGGGCTTTTTTAACCCTGGATAATGTGAACTACTCTCCACTTCCTGCCTGTTTTTCTGCCTGAGTTTTAATGTGCTCTTCCCTTGGATTTAGAGGAGATGAGCAAGTCATTCAGCTCTTCTCTGGACACACTACTTCATGGCCTGGATATTAACATAAACTGAAACTGAATCACTGGACATGATCTAGCTGGAATTAAAGGTGCAATGTGACTGTTATTGCGGGGTCAGTCCACGGAGAACTTGGTTGCTTGCATGAGGCTTAGGTCTTTGAAATATGAGGCTGGAGGGAATTATGTGATTGTCACAATTACCTTATTTACTAAATCCCTTCTGCCATTGCCCAGGGAAGATGGGATTCCAGTGTCAAAAAATGGCTTTGCAATAGATAAACTGAAGATTGAAGGGATGTGTATTCTGAACAAATTCAAGCGTAGAGAAGTATTGCCAAACAGTGGCTAACCTGCATCTCTGCTTGATAAATGTCATCTGCTGATGCTTATCAACTTATAATATACTACCAAAAAAAGGGGGGTAAGGAAGTTTGAGTGGCCATAATTTGATAAATCATTTAAGGACTTGGGATATTTAATCAACAGATCTTAACTGACAACCAGCAGTGGTCATTTCCAGGAAAAAATAAATGGAAATGGACTGTTGAAAATAAAAATGATCCACAGAAATAGATGAGCCTAATGTGTGAATCAAATTGTTCGAGAGTCTAAAAAAGAGAGGGAAAGAAGGAAAAGATGGTTACTTTGCCTTGGCTGGGAACCTAAAGAGTGGAACAAAGAGATTTGCAAAGGAACATTACAGTTTACTTTCAAGATATGACAGAAGTTCAGAGTATTTAGCAAATCAGATGGTTCTACGGCATTTTGGCAAAGTCATCTGGACATAATGAATGCAAAGATGTGCACATTTCCCATGTCCTTTTGGGAGCTACGGCTCCCAAAGGGTATGCTCAGAAAGAGTATGGCAGGAGGGCATGCCAGTGTGTGCATGTTGCCTTCTGACCACCTTGATGGTCACCAAAGCCAGGGAGAGGAATACAGTGATGAACCAGGGCCTTGAGCATAAGACAAAAGGGAGATCAATGCCTGCATTATTCCTCTGTTTGTTTTATTTTGGTTTAAAAAGCTTTTAATGTTCATTTTATCTGGTAAGTCCTGCAGACAAAACTTCTGATAGGGCAAAAAAATTGTTCTTTCATACAAACAGTTTTTCCCTCCTGATGCAGCAGTATTTTCCTGTAATTCCTCTTCAGAGAATTACAGAGATTTCTCTGCCTGTCACAGGCACAAATCAGGAGCATATCCTTTGTGTCTAGTACCCAAATTAACACCAGTGTACTTGGGACTGGAATTTGATGTGCTGTCTGGATTTGGCAATGGACTGGAGAACCTCATGATTTAGTTGTACAAAATAGCTTGAAGAAAACAGAATACTTGTTCCAAAAGAAGGATGGTAATTCCCCAGAGAAATGACGATATTTGATGAAGCTAAACAAAAAACTAGAGAAATGTGTGTCAAAAATATCCAGGCCTATGAGTAAAGTTGAAGCATATTCTTGCAAGCCTATTTGGAACATTTATCCACAAACTTGACTGACACTCAAAATAATCAAAAAACCCAGCACATGCAATACGATGTTTATCACACTGCAAAGTACTCAATATTTTTCTGTCAAGTTACCACTAGAAATGTCTCAAAGTCTGACTCAGGAGATTTTCGACCACAATTGAGTGGTAAATATTAGAGATTTATTATTGGAGCATATTGAAATTTGACACATTACATCATAGATCTGCACATTATTGCAACAAAGATGTTTTCTTTGAGTACTATCTTGAAAAAGCAACTGAGATAAGTGAATCTGTAAAATAAACTGTCTGGTTGGTTATATAAATTGTGTTCCTTGTCTGTTTGATTTGTGCAGCTCTTTGTATAGCTCCAGGTTCACATTTTGTCCCAGTCTCTTAGCTGTGGTTGAAGGGGGAATGAGCAGGCTGCCTCACAGGAGCTAGAACTATCACAAGGCTGCTCTGACCTGGGCTCTGTACCCAGGTCCTCAAAATGTATCTGCAAGGGAGTGAGAAGACTCAGTAAAACCTTGGCCCTTCTGACTTACAACCCAGGCAGGGCAAAGCAGGAAAAACAGGGTAGGAAGAGGAAAACTTACGTCTGCACATTTTATCCAGTATGTTTTTGGGTTTTTTTCTAAAGGACTCCCTGTCATTAAGGGAACTCTGATGTCTGTGCCAGAGAACATCAGATGTACACTCAGTTCTGCTGTACAGCTATCTAACCCAATCTAACCTAGGATCAGTAGCCAAGCAGTGCAAATGGCAGAAGATCCTGTGGAGAGGAGGGTGCAAAATGTTGCCTTCCTGTGTCGGTGGATATATTCAGTGTTCAGAGAGGAACACTGAATGTGGCAACTGAATGTGTGTGAGCCACAGGTAGGGGCAATGGTCTGTCATTGCCAGAGATATTTGGGTTTTGTTAACTGGAGCAAGTCAGAACATTATTTTATTCTGGGAATCAGTTAGGACAAGTTATGTAAAAAAATAATGTTCCCTTAAAGCTGATCATTCCATAAGTACACCCAGCTTTGTCGTCGGTATTGCCCATGGCATGGACACTGATCACTCTGTCCATTCTTCATATTGCCTATGGCTCTGTGTCTCAAGTTAATCCCCCTGGTGAAGCAGGCCTTCCTCAGCCTTTCAGCCTGTTGTTCTGGGGGCTTAACTCCCCAGAGGAGATTCTCAATCTTGAAGAACGCTGTTGAGTGTAGGCTGATACCTGGTGGGGTGAGCCTCTCCAGCATGGCTCATACTCTTCACACAATGCCATTGTTACTCACTACTAAGAGCTGGCGAGTACAACCCTTGACAGGCTTTGTTTGTGCTCATGCTTGGATAATTCTGTTTTTTCACTGCCAAAAACATGCTCCACAAAGGGAAAAGCATGAGCAAGTTAGAAAAAAACCAAAAAATGTCTGATGAAGAAAGATGATCCTGTTGTGCACTGTCTTTTGACATTTTTCCAGAATTTAGAAACTGTAAGAGTACCCAAAAAGGAAAAATAAACTTCTTCCCCGGCAAATGTCTTTCTTCACAAGGGGTTCAGAGTTGATTACAAGCATATGCACATGCATACACATAGACACAAGTATTCCACCTGTGGAAGGAGACAATTTCCAGTGAAGTTGTTGCTCACAAAACAATAGTGAAAGTTA
The DNA here is from genome assembly GCA_013399195.1 of Dicrurus megarhynchus. NCBI lineage: Eukaryota > Metazoa > Chordata > Aves > Passeriformes > Dicruridae > Dicrurus > Dicrurus megarhynchus. The sequence goes on from VXAD01000990.1 coordinate 1,205,164, forward strand.
AGAGTCCAGTTGTGGTGCAACGGGTTGCTGCCAGGGTGAAACTGACCCTGGGGCACGGGGCTGTCCGAGAGGTAATCACTGCCCAGGTCCTGGCATGGGCATTGCAACAAACAAGAATGAATGTGCAGACCTGCTTCCAGTTCAGACAAAAGTACTCCTCTAGAAGATATTCACGGCTTCAGCACTCTGACTATGGTCTTAAAATAAGGACCTATTGTTGAAGGTTTGGGAGTCTGGCCTTTTCTTCACCAGAAACTGGGCTATCAAGCTTGGCATCATTAGATTTTTCCCAGCTGTATTGGATGAGCCATTACAGCCCCACGCATACAGCTTTTTCTTGTAAACTTGCTTATGGATCTGGTAAAACTTCTCAGAAAACACCATCCATCTTTGTATGTACCATCACAAATTGGGATCCAAGAAATGTGCCAAGAGAACAATAACCACATATCATTGCCTGATACTTAATAACATTTTGCATGCTGTTGAAGAGGCACATAGCAGATGCTTGCTTTAGCATCATTGACAAAGGATGTGCTGAATGTGGGGGATTTCCAGATGTGTGGTTGTTTTACGACAGAATAAAAGTGACAGTTGTCTACATACACAAATTTTCCTTTAAAAACCCTCAAAGAAACCAGAAATGAATGCAAACAACCAGCTAACTGTGCCATCAGAATATTCTGTCTCAGATTGTTTCCTTCTATCAGATACATTTGCACAGGATTTTAGGCAAGACTTCTGCTTCATAATGGATTGGAAATAAAGCTAAGAAGGGGAGCTTTGCCCAGCAGAAATACTCAAATGCTTTTCAATTACCCCTTTCCTGGTTAAAACACTTTGTTTTAAACAATGCTTACTGCTCATAGGAAAGACTCCCATCACACAAAGTTTGGGAAGCAGATATCCTGAAATAATTTCTACGATGCGGAGTAGGTATTTTCCTGCTCCCCAATTACGCAAACTGTTAATGGGTAATTGGAGGCAGGCTAAGTGCTAAAATCTGGTACCATTACATTGAATGACACTCTATAAAATAACATCTGTCTGTGTGTAACATGGCCTTAATTCCCAGCGCACTGACAATCTGTAATGAAAACAGCATGCTGTAAGCATTGAACATATGTAAAAAAAAAAAAGAATGAAATACAAGTAGGGTGCTTTTCTGATAGAATTCAAGTAGGAAAAAGGCAGGCTTATTTTTTATCTTCCTGTAGTTTATAATGTAATTTTATTTTGTGAAGCACATTTATACATCTGTCTTTCTATTCCTCTACAGCATATATAAATATATATATACACATATATATATATACACACACATATAAATGTATGAAAGCGTAAATATTAATGTGTGTATATACATATATATATAAAAACACAAATTGATTTAAATGGAGTTTGATCAAAGAATTAAATACTAATCATATATTAAAGTCAGTGCAAAGATTCCAACTGGATTTACAGCTGGAATCAAGATGAGGCTAGAACAAGCTCTAAATCTGCATGTCTTTAGTTTGTAATGTTGGCCCAGATCACAATATTATCTTCGTCTTTGCTTTGCCTGCTCCTACACCCTCCTCCTAAGAGTGACTTAAAGCTTGTTGATGTTAGATGGGCCACATATAAGGTAAAAATAATATCATGTGAGCGTCCCATTACGGTGTATTTTGTGTTTACAGATGATGTCACAAACTCCTTGCAGTTAAACTGATCTCAGGGAAATGCAGCCTCTGGTGTGTGAAATACCGTCTTCCACAACCAACTGAGACAATACATTCAGAGATGGGGTTTTAGGACTCAAGAGCTGACACTACAGAACTGATGAACTAGTGATGAAATTTTATCTAATTTTAGATTCTTGACTGTCAGACCATTTTCTACGCTGAAGTTTAGCCTTGTGTTTTTCTTTTTTACCTCATTTTATTTGATGTAAGAAAAGCTTCCTAAAAATGCCAGTACATGCCCATACTAACAGTTATCATTTTTGATTTCTATGCCAAAGGACAAGAGTAATGTTTCAATATATTCCCATATGATGTGTCTTTATTTTTCTAAGCTGTGGCTTGATAATTAGTACAGCATTATCTTATCAATTAGTAAAACATTAGCCAATAATGTTATCAGCTCTGACACATCCAGGTAACATTTGAATAAATCTATTTTTGCAGTTACACTCACATTTACCACAAAGTCATGTTTTTTGGTGTGAACAACAAATGGAAATATTGATATGTGTTCAATGTTAAGAAAATGCTTTAGCAATGTATTAGATTACTTACTGCTTAGAAAAGCTCATTATACAGAACCATTATATTAGTACTGGTGTACAACAAACAAATTATAACACAAAAACAACCCCAAACCCAAACATAACACCCCTTCCTAAAATAAAAGAAGAATGAAAAAATGATGGAAAGAAAGGCATGCTGTCATGACATTTCCGTATTTTCTGTAGAAAAACTGTAATTTCTTTACATAAACTAGTTTTAAGGGGGATTTTCTCCCCCTGGTGTATTTTGGAAAAGTCTCATTTTTCCTAGTAAGGGTGCTGAAACTTCTTATTCAGTTTGATTTTATACAGAATGTTTGACACCTTCTGCATATATCTATTCTAGGGAAGGGAAATGTAATTTGTCAGGTAACATGTTTTTCCCAGTTGAAGAAGTTCTGTGGAAACACGTGTGAGGTAGCAGCATCCCAGGCTATGTCCTCACACATATGAGTTACATGGCAGCCAGTATCTGGTGATTATATGGTATTTTTCTCCATGGGTTTCCTATTCTTCAGGACTCAGCTATATTTCTAAAGCACACGCTAACATAAGGACAAGGTAGTGCTTTCAGCATCTCCTTCTCACATTTCGGGTGAGGCAAGGCTTTCTGCATGTGCCCTTGTATGGGTTTTCTTTGTGCATTTGTTTTTGGGAACAAGTGCAATCTTACTCCTCTCACTTTTAGGTTTTCAAACTGTTTTGTAGTGCAGGAACTGGTGAAGGGAATGTTTCAGCTTTGAAGTCACTGACATGGCTCAGGCACTAAATTGTCCTCCTCAAGGAAAACTTTAGCAATCCTTATGATAAAGAATATGCAGACTGCGTAACTGCACTAGAGCAGGGAGTGAGTATCAGTGCTCCATCATAAGCACTGCAGGTCCTATCACGTTTTCATATTTCTGAATCCTCAGAGATTTTAACATCATTGCTTGTGTGGGTTAGTTTGCAAAGGTACCTCATGTTGCTGTATAGATTACTATAGGACAGAAAGAGAAAATTCTCCATCAGGTCATGTTCACATATTCTGAACTGCTCTTGTAAAAAAAAGTCAACCACAATGAGTCCTTCAGTAATCTCTAATGTGATTCTGCTTTATCTTTTCACTTGGAAAACCCTGTTTGTTTCATGTTTGCAAGATATAAAAATGATATTTTATAATCTATCTGCTCAGATTCCTTATACACATTACTTATTTTTCCCCATATATTACAAAGAGAATCCTTTGATTGAAAGCTGCATGCTCTGCTTTTCATATTCTTTAACCTGCTATTTCCACTCTCATCATGTTATTCAGGAAAAGAAAATTAATTTTATTTTATCTATTCCCAGATAGTCCATTACTGGGGGGAAAAAAAACCCCAACAAAACAAAAGCATAAGTCATCTGGATTTATATCCTGTCACTGCTTAAGTCCTAATGCTTGAGCCCAGAGAAACGATGGAGATAAAATTGGAAAATCCAAGTCAGACCATTGTCTAGACTCAGCTGCTTTGAACACTTCAGACATTTGGGATTTTAGGATTAAAAAAAAAGAAAAGAAAAAGACCAGTTTCACAATGACAGGGCAAAACCCAGCAAATTTAGCAATATATCACCAGAGTAGTGCCTTGTTGCTAGATGTGCTCGTAAGTAGAAAGGTGTCCAAGAACAATTCATCTGCAACACACAAACAGGCTAGTGTGGCTCTAGCTGACACCAAGATTACCCTGAGGAATGATGTGCCTATTAGATGGAGGCAGAATATCATAAATGTGAAGGCATTTCTCACAATGATGTGAAATGATCAGCATGAGACCCCTAGAGATCTCTGGAGCATGGATGTGGAAAGAGAGGGAGGAGGAGGAGGAGGAGGAGGAGGAGGAAGAAGAAGAAGAAGACGAAGAAGAAGAAGAAGAAGAAGAAGAAGAAGAAGAAGAAGAAGAAGAAGAAGAAGAAGAAGAAGAAGAAGAAGTAGTAGTCTGGGGCAGAATGTAGGCAGTGATAAATACAGCCCATCTGTATTTATCTCCCAAGTAAGCATGTGTGTTTCTGTGTGACACAGAGAGTAGAGAAGCCAGGGATCTCTACCTTAATGTGTTATGGAAGATGCACTGAAGTTTTAAGACACACAGGGGAATCAGAAAAGAAAGGAAAGTGTTATTTAATTACTCAGAGGCTCAGTGTAAGAGCTAAATTACTCTGAGACTCAGGGACGAGTAAAGGACTGAGGGCTCAGAGGATGTGCCACTGAGCACCATACAAATGATCAGGCAGACAGACAGGATTTCACTGAGGTTTCAGAAACCAGGGCCCTCTCCTGCTTGCCTGGGGTGCCAGGCAGAGCCAACACCGCTCATATCCTGAGGTCTGAAGAACAACATCAGCAGGGTCCCTGGGGACTTGGTGTGGGCACTGGCTGACAATCCAGGCTAACCCCCATATGTCGACAATTGTTCACTTTTGAGCTTCAGAGGTGAAGCTCAGCTCCCTGAAAGACTGTGCAGAGTAATATGTTATGACTTTATTTGTTAGATGTTGTGTGCAATCTTTGGGGAAAAGGTGATAGTGCCTTTTTTCACTCATTTATGTTGCATGGAAGAAAACATTCACTTAAAGCATGTTTGCATTCTACCTGTTACTCTAGAAATGCCAGAAATGTCAAGGTTGATCTTCCTTGTTTAGAGAGTGGGGGATGACTTAGTTGTGACAAGTGCAGCACTCAGGGTTTTTAAACTGTGTTGAAAGAACAGTGTCTAGAAAAACTTATAGTTTCCCTAATATTAAAACAAACAAACAAACAAACAAACAAACAAACAAAAAAACTAGAAAAACCCACTAAAAAACCAAAACAAAGCATTTTGACATATGCATTTCCTATCTCAGTAAAATTTCACTTCTTTAATTCGGTTGTCATATGACCATCACTACTGTTATTTGAGTAAAAATTGAGAATTTCAGGATGTTCTGAGAGGGAATTTTGAAGAGGGAAAACAAGTGAAAAAGATTTTTTTGCTTCTGTAAAGGGGTTAAACATTATTTTTGGTGGCTATAAAGCATTACATGTTCATGTTTTTTCCCCTCTTTCTTAGTTCATCTCAAAATGAAATTCCAGAACTTCCGCCTTCCTTACAGAGTTGTCCAGATTTGTCAGTCATATGTTAAGATTTCTTTCCACATTTTTTTCCTAACACCTTAATTTGAGTTTTGAATTCTTTTTAAAGCAGTCATTTTGTTGCCTGCAAGGCTAGATTTGCTTTCTTGGTCATAGTATTTCAACCTAATTTTACGTAGTAGGTAATTTGTCTTCATGGTGTCAAATCTGTCTTCTTCTGATTGGCTGTTTTTTAAAACCACTGCTTTGATTCTTGCTAATATGTTTCTTGGTCATTCTCAGATTTTTGCTTTTCATTAAAATCGATTCCTAGCTGCAAACTGAGAAACTTAAAGACTCTTATATCTCCTCAGCCACAGGTCCTCCTTGGGAATTAATTAGATGGAATAATGTCCATCATTAATCAGCTTACTAAAAATTGTCCCGTTAACTCCATTTAGTGGACTATCAACAGCCCCTGTTTTGCTCATTAAGCAATGGGGTGTCCTTAACTGACATGAAACCTTGTTCCCAGGATCCTGTAATAACACAGTCTTCCTGCTTGGAAAGAGCACTTCCCTTCTTCTCTTTGTCTGGAATGTAGCATGAATGGATGTGTGTCCACACTGCAGCAGTAGGCAAGGCAACCTTGCTGGGGTTTGGTACACACAGGAAAAGCAGAACATACAGAAAATCAGGGTTGCATTTAGCAAAGACACTCCAGTCCTGCTGGTGCAGGACTGAAGTTGCTAAGAAAGAGAACACACCAGGTATTGTATGATCTTAAAAAAGCAGTTTGCTTGTTTTGAAAGAGCATCATATCCTTTCTGGGTGACCAGCTAAGCTGAGCACCCATGTGCATGAGGTGAAGTTGATTTTGACTGGCAAAGCCCTGCATCTTGAACTCCCTTAGGACATTGCCAGGGAAAGCCTGATGTACAGTCTTACGACTGTGGAGGAAGTTCAAGATTCCTCCCTCTTCTTTCTTCCTGTCTCTCTGCTGCTGTCCTTTCCCTGCAGCAGCAACCTTCACTCCCCACAGATGGAGCTTTGCTGGTCCTTCCAGCAGGGGACACAAAGGTTTCATGGAGGAGTGGTGGCTTTGGTGGGTTTCAGCAATGGTCATATCTGGAAATCCTAAAAGCTGATGAATGTTAGAGTAAATTACCATTTGCACAGAAAACTAATTTAAATAATTTAAGGAATGGGTCAGTGGGGCAGGTTAGTTGTTATAAAGGGCTGAGTGTATCACGTGTGACAATGGCTACCACACACTGGATGTGCAGTGCTGTCAGGACCAGCCCTGAGCAGAGCACTCTGTTCTGGCCTGTAACTCTCTCTGCATGAGAATGATGGGGCCCGATCCTCAGTGGTGACCGAAAAGGGCACGGTACGTGGTCTTCTGATCACCAGTCTGCTCAGGGCTGTGCTGGAGAACACTGGCACAGCCTGTGCTTGGAGCAGCTGGTGTGTGCTGCAGACTCCTGCCAGGGGCCAGGGTCCCACACACTGCCATTAGCTGGGGGGTCTTGCATCGTGGAACCTGAAATGGCAACACTGCAAAGCCTGCAGTACTTCTGTGAAGCTGGATGAATTAAGTTTGAAGTCTGTTTTAGGTTGATGGAGCAGCATAAAGTGACTGTGCCATGGGCCAGGATCAAGGGCAAGGTTTCATTCCTGGCTGGGAGATGCCTGTGTAACCTGCCTTACCTGAGTGCCTAAAAATAGTGCTATCTTATTTACCATGAATTACTTTCCTTCTGCAAATTTGTATGCCAGGAAAGTACCTTAATGGATGCTAGGTAATCTTTTGTAGAATAATAAGATTTTTTTATATAGGAATAATTAAAGAAACAAAAAAAGAACAAAAAACAAAAAAAGAAACAAAATAATTAAACAAACAAAAAAAAGGGGGGCAAAAGAAGCTCCAAGTTTCCCATCTCCTATTATTCAAAGCTAAAACCCTATGTGTGTAAAAATTTTCATCTGAATTACTCCAGCTGGTATGTTGGGATATTTCAAGATCCCTGCCCATTTTCACAGATCTGAGACACTTCTGTATTTTGTTCCATTTGGGCAAAAGGGTGAGGAATAGCAGTTATTGTAGGTGTTTGCAGATCAGACCCCACTACTGTTGATTAATTACCAAAAGATTATAAACTCCTTGCAAGACAGCTTAGCTACTCTATTCCTTGATCTCTGTCGTCTTTGCTTGTCACTTTGTCTTTAACCTCTACAAGGACAAGCTGCAGGAGGCTGATTTATGCTCTTAAAGTGATTTACTCTATTTGGCCCTGTCACACAGACTTTATCTGATTTGTTACTTACTCTTCTAAACAAGTCCAGGCAGGGCTTTCTGAGGTAAACATGAATGGCATGCTCATAGAAACAAGGGTCAAAGACTTGCTACCAAAAATCTCCTAGTCATATAAAATTAAAGAGTGAGGGGGAAGTAAAAACCTTGAATAACTTCAGAACAGACTGTAAGAGCGAGCATGCAGCCATCCTGCGCAGAAGGGAAGGATGCGGCTGTTCCATCTAAGAGAAAGATGCCTCTGACAAATCCCACATCACACTGTGGACACACATCCATGTCCAGCCTGCTGCAAACCCCTTTTCCACCACACTGAGGTTACTTTGCAGGCATTTATGGAGTGAGTGATTAGCTGTGGATGCAAGGGGAGGGCTTGCTAGCAGCATTGCCCCATGACTCCTTCAAGCTCCCCAGGAATGGTGGGAAGCTCCAAAGCAGGGTGCTGCTGGGCTGCAGTGCCATTAAAAATAAGGCCCCCCAACAGAGACTGCAAATGAATTTGAGCAGAACAACTCTAGGTCATCCAACCTGGCCCACGCTGGGTCAAAGTCTGGGCTCAGTCCTGAGTTGGACGGGCAGTGAGACAGAACACAGGCCCTGAGCTGTGTGGTGAGAACAGGCTTGTTTCCTTCCGAGAAGAAACATGGGTTTGCCTGCTATAGTCTCAGTAGAATAAATTCTACTTGCTTTGTACTGCAACCAGAGTAAGATCTAATGTGCAGGTGCTTTTCCCTGTTACAGCTTGCAAATGTAGAGCAAGCTGACTTTGTATCCTGTTACTCAGCAGATCTCTGGGCTGGCATATGGAAGGTGGAGAGCAACTCTCATCAGGAATTCATTGAAGTATAAAGTGCTTTATAGCATTGTGTAAGATGAGAAAGAATTCAGGAATTTTTGTAATGGCTCTTCAAGAGTTAGGAAGACTTGGATATGGAGGAGACCTTGAAAACATGCAACCCATTACCTGGATATATGGGACCTCGTTTTTCAGCTCTCAGGATGGGATTAATGGGGTAGAGTGGCAGTGAAAAACAAAAACTGTCATTAAAGGAAATATAGGAGTATTACCTTGCTGCCATGGTACTATTTCACAGGCATTTAGTTATCCATTGACCTGCACAGAGAAGCAAAATCACTTAGGGCTGGCTCCAAATGAGACTGATCTTACAGCAGAACATCACTAGAAAAATGTGAAATGGACATCAGGTTGGCTCCCTTGGCTACCTGAATGACATGGTTTCCAGGAGCTATGGAGGGCTTTTCTGAGAACCTGAAATATCCATCTTGAGGGATGACCATTTAAAAAAAATCTTCTGATCCGCCCAGAAAAGACAGATCACAAGAACTTAAAGATGGACAAGAAAAAATAATTATGTCTGACACGAAGTTGAAGTGCTAAGTAGGCTTGACTTTTCATTTCTGTGTGACAGTGAGATCTTCAAACATATTTCTTTAGACATTCACAGCCAATTTCCCTTACATTAACCAGAATCTCCAGGGCTGCATCTGTAGATTTTGATCTGTTAAGTTCTAAATACAATTTTTTTGAATGCTGAATAAAACCCCTTGAAATATGAAATAGATTTAAGGAAATCCTACTTCTTGAAAGAACAGTAATAATAGGTGCTGAGGTTCCTTGTCTATTAAGCAGTCTTTGCCTTTTCTGCTGCATTTATCACAATCATCTTGTGAAATTCTGCAGTACTGTCACCACCTACTCAGAACAAAACCTGTCGTTTAAAACCTCTTCAAATGCAATTAAATGACATAGTGGTCTCTCTCACTGGAAAGACAAGGATTTTTTCAAAGATTCCTGTATTGCTACTTGTCAAAACATAGTTCTGGAAATTAGCAGTGTTTCTAATCTTACCAGAGGTGAGTTGCTCTGCTGCACTAATCTGCTCTTCAGTAAGTATGACTTTGATACTATTGTGCAGACACTGAGCTGACTGTCAATAAAAAGCAAATTATGCATTGTATCGTAGTGCTATGTGAGTGAATCAAATTTTTGGAAAAGAACTTAATTCAGACAGATTTTTCAAGGCATTTTCCTATACGTAAGTTCTTGCCTTGAAAAATTATTTTAAGCAGAACAAGTCACTGGTTAAACTTCTAAACTTACAGTAAAATTAGTAATTTTAGGGAGACAGACGAAAGTAAAGAAGTGTAAATGTGCTTCTTTTCCTTAAATTAACCCTTACTTTGACATACTTCGGCAGTGTCTGCTACATGGCAGTGCATGAAGACTACACAGTGACTTTTAATGACATTTACTCCTGTCATCCCAGCAAACTGACTTTCATATGCATAAGTCAGAAATATTACAAAAGAAGACCTAATGAAAAGGATCCTGGATTCTAAAGGTTGCAGATACTTCTGGGTTTAAAATTCCCCCAGTATTTTTGTTAAAGGCTTTGACATAATCCCATCTGGCTTTGCTGTGTGGATCAAAGGTGCAGAGATATTAGTCTCCTCTGAATTTCAGCCCTCCTGGGGATTAGTTTCCTAGGGATGTCCTAAAAGTTTTCCTCTAATACAAACACAATATCAGAGGAGCTGTTCACAGGGGTTGAGAGTTTAAATTCTCAGTTTATACAAGCACACTTTAAAGAGTCAATTCTTTTGAGTGCAATGTGCAGTACCTTAGGTTAAACGTCTCCCTTGTTATCATTACCAAATGCACATTACACTAAACAAATTATCATGCTTGACAGAAAGGGTATTTGAATTTCTTTAAGAGACAAAATGAAGACAAATCACATTCAAACATCTGTGATCCCTCCATTCGTCCTTCAATGCACACCAAAAACTGCTTCTATGAAATTTTGCACGGGCTGTTGGTTGTACTGTACAGATCAGCCAATGCCATTGTTATGCAACAGTGGGGAAAGCAAACATATGTAATATATGGTAAAAGATTCACAGAAGATGAAAATAATAAAAAAAAATTATCATTATGCTTTGTACTTTCACAGTGCGATTTCTGCTCCAAAGGTATATTCTAACGATACCATAAAAACTGTGCAAGTGATTATGAGGAACTTTCTCCTGGTTTTTCTTTTTAATAACACCATGCCAAGGAACTGTACAGACAATTCACTGGCTGCACAGTAGGTTTCTGAAGTTAGGGTAGCAATCAATTTTCCTGGGTGTTCCCTTGCTGGGTGTGGGAGCTTTTTTCCCCATGACTAGTCAATTTACCCTATTCTAAAGAGCTTACTGCTTATGATAGATTTTTTCACAATCTACTACATGTTTAGGATTTTGTTATAAGGAAGTGTTAAAGAATCTCTTTCAGGTACATCAAGAGATACCTGACTCCTTCTGGAGCTGGGAGCGCTGATCCTGGGAGATGCTGAGTGCCTCTAATGCTGATGAGTGCCTCTGATGCTGCTGAAGCCTTTCAGCTCCTGCTGAAGCCTTTCAGCTCCTGCTGAACCTAGTAACCAAATTAGGAGCTCCGCATATCAGGTTTTTACAAATCTCTAGGGAGATGTGGCCCAGATGTGATCGTCATTTCTCCCCTTGATCATGTCATATTGACTTCATTATATTAGTTCTGTGAATAATTACTTGACAGGATAAATGAAGTTCTTACAGGCTATTATGAAACTATCCTTGAAAAGGTTTTTCTTAGGGAAAAAGCTTTGATTATCACACAAGCTGTCAATACAACTCAGGCAGAAGATATTTTGAGCCTGAAAAGAAGATGGTAAATCATTATTAATAAAGCCTTTTGATAATTTGACTATAAAATAAACATAAGAGGTTATCATACAACATGCAGTGTGCACCCACTACCGATGTTGCAAAACTCTGTAAAATCAATGTAAACATGAATAAAAGAAACCAGAATTTTTTTTTGGAAGTGCAGAATGAAACATCAGGTCATTTGAAATGGACATCTATACTACAGCAGTATTATTTCTGTAACTCACTTCAGTTTGGGGTTTTTTTGAAAATATTACTCTTTCCAATAAAAACAAGGTTTTGGCTAGCTCTGTTCTCAAGCTGGTAAACAAGACTTTTGTGATACTGTCAAGTGGGCACTCTGGCTAGAGATAATGTTAAAAAAAATCCATACTGGGATAAGATGAGGAGATTTATCAGGAGACGGGGGCCATCTGCACTGGGCCAAGTAATGAATGGACTTTGGGAGGAAGAGGATGGAAGAGCAGGGTCAGAAGGACAGCTGTAACCTTGCCATGTCCCTGAGATCTCACCACCAGCATAGGGTGCTGGGGCAAGCGGCTTGTGAACCACATGGACCCTGTTGCAGTCTGCCTCCCCAGAGTGACAGGAGCGGGAACTGAGTATTAACTCTGTCTTGGTGAAAGCTAATTTAATCTCCTCTTCCTCCTGAAGCAGACGGGAAGCCTGTTGTTGACATAACTGAATGCAAACACTTTGTCTAAAGGATGTCCTGATAAGATTTTTCTGTATATTCCCTTCTCTGTGCCCCTGAAATACTAGAGTGTCTCCGCAATGACCAAGGTTTTGTCTTCTCAAGGAAGTGTAATTACACAGTTTTTCTTGAGGTGACACTTAGGAGACTCCTTCCATAGCTTTCACTGCATAGTGAATGTGTCTGAGAGTCAGAAATGTCACCTATTTTATTTGGTGAAATACAAAGGAGAAGAAAACACTTAAGTCTGTGACAATATTGTCTGTGTATGCACTTTTTTAGCAGAGTATATTTGTGACTTCATTACTCAGTCCTTTGTTACAGTAAAAGATCATCTGAGCTTTTCGAATTATTTTTTTCTGCTTAAAATGCTATTGTTATTTTTCTTCTTATGGTGACCAGAATCACAGATTTCAATAAAGGCCACTTTGAATTATCTTCTTTGCCCCATCCTGTATTATTAAAACGTCTTTCTAAAAATGATGCACTGAATCTGTTTCTCCATGTACGTATCCATATTTGTCATACAACTATTTTAGCACAAATATTTTCTTTAGTATTCTCAATTTTCATTAGTATTTGCAATTTCCCACTTTTGCCTATTTCCCCAATATTTCTTACTTAGTTTTATTTCATTATTAGCCTGATTTTCAATATTGCTTTCTCAGAAATTTTTCTAGTACATTTGACACTATTTTAACTTTTCTTTCTTGAAGATTCATACCTTGTAGATTCATTGGTTTGATGAGTGCTCATACACACTGAAGTTAAAAACAGACCTCTGAAGTACCAGAAATTTTTTATTCTCGCCACTCTTGCTTAATATACTTTTGTCCTTCTATAATTGCCATTTGTAATTAACTAACCCTCAAACTTACAGAAATTCTCAGTTAACTTAATCATTTCACAGTTCAATTATATTTAAATACAGTAGGTGGCCTATAAATCTAGTGCTCTATAATTGATTCACTTGGTGCAACGTTTTCAATCCCATTCCATGTGGATTGCCAGCGGACCATAAATCAGAAGTAAATAGCAGAGCAGTGAGTGAGGTGAGTGTGTGTGTGTCTGCGTGAGGGCAGTGCATCACTGCTGGATGTGGCAGGACTCATTCTATACAGTTGTATCCAGTAAACAAATATATGACCTGATAGGAAGAGCAAAGGTGGCCAGATAGGAAGAGCATGTTATCCCTCTGTGATTCCACTGCTGCCTTCCTAGTGGGTAAGAAAATATCTCTAGCAATCTGGGTCTCAGGCTTATAAGACACCATGAAGGTTATTGTTATCAGTGAACTACCAGATCTATAGAGTGCCTCTATGTTGCCCTGGCAAGAAGCTGGTACCCAAGGGATTGCTGGCCCTTACTGTCCAAGGATAACAAATGGTTGGTTAAGCAACAATAATGAGCTAGTAGGAGATGCAGGTGCAGGAGATGCTGAGTGAACAGGTGCACAAATGTACTCTCAACTCTTGAACCTGGACCAGCAGTGAGTACCTTGGTTCATCTCCCAGAGGACATTGCAGCACTTTGCCAAACCAGCACCAGCCAGGGAGCTCAGCACACCCGCTGAGGAACTAAGGACTAGCCAGACCCGAGGTCAGTAGTCTGTCCTGGTTCCTGAATTTGACCATTCCTTTTCTGGCAGCCAAGTGGCAGCAGCATGGAAATTATGGCATTAGTCTTATAGCACCATATTCGTTGCATGTGCTGGAGCAGTGCAGTGGACACAACTGCAGGGCAGGGTGCTACCCATTGTTGTTCAGATTGGTTTTTGCTTTCTTTAATCCAAGATAATTATGTTGTTGTGCTTGCTGCTGTATTATGGATCACCTGATCCTCCATCTGATAGACCTAGGTGTATTTTGTGGCTTTGCTGGTGATGCTTGTAGGAAGTAATTCCACAGAGCCTCACTATATCTTTCCCAGACATCACATATGGCTATAGACTAACCCAAACTGTTGTTGTGACCTAACCAGTCAAACAAGATGAATCCTGTGTCACTCTTCATTGGCACATAATTTTTTTCTGTGAGAACCTCAGCAAGAGGAAGGTACCAAGAGGTCAAATCACAGATTACAGAGCATCCTGCAAGCCTTAGGAGTCTGAGTGTACAAGCTATGATTGATTGGCTCATTCCTCTGTTGTCTTGTGCTGTAACAGAGCAAGACAAAAGGGTAGAAAATTTCCACTGTTTTTTGATTGATACACATTTCTACATACATTTCTAATGTACGTTACGTGATTTCATCTGTCACTAGGAAGTCAAGCAGGTGAGATCTTTTAGGTTAGAAATGTAATATAGTGGTTTCAAGAAGTTTATCTGACTGCTACTGTCTTCTCCAAAAACTTCATTCAACACCCAAACTTTTGAGCAGTTTCAAACTGACATCTTTTTCTCCTCTTTGTTGCAGTCTAACCTTCCACACATTTATTTCCTTTCCTGAGCAAACACCTATATTTCTCCCTAAAGGTGTAGTAGTCCTAGTGTCAGAAGACCAAGAAAGAGTCCTGAAAAACTGTCAGATTCTGTTTATGTAAAGTTACATAATCTGTAGAATTAAAGAAAAGGAAGTGGATTTCCTATGACAGGAAGGGGATAATACCAAAGACACTCAGGATTCACTTTTAGCCCTAAAAGGGCCTGAGACAGAGTTTTGCAGTTGTAAGACTGATATTGAAGCTGAAGTTTTGAAGCATATACTCCTAAAAAGCTGTTTTATGTAGCATGGCCTATTTTTGTGGCTTTCAGCACTGCTCTCTGTCTCCACAGATGTGCCCAAGACATGATAACTATAGAGGGGATTGCCATCACCCTGCTGTGGTTCCTCAGCATTAGGGACCTAGTGACAGGAGATGTGCAATCTCTGCCAGCACATGGTAGAGTAAGAGGAGACAGGTGTCCATCCTGTGCTCTGGAGACAAATCAAAGCAGAAACCTTACAAGAAGCCCAATGCTCTCCAGGTTGTCTAAGTGAGAAACAAATGTGCTGGTTATTTCTTTGTCAGAAATATTTCTCACTCTTTTGGTACATTATTTTTCTTTTTTCAGTGTAGAGATGTCTGTAGACACACACATGTATATATAAGCCTGTCCAAACACAGATGTATATTTATAAAGAATATACAGAAAACATGGATTCATTGCTTTTTCAGAACTCACTTGGATGTAACAGTAATGTTCTCATATCTTTGTTGATAAATATGATACACCAGACTCCATGGATTATATCCATAATGGGATATGATCCATCATTCTGTCTATTCGTAAATCATGCTTTAAATAGCAATAAATATATTTAAAAAGAAGTGATCTTTTCTTTTTTTTTTTTCTTATGAATTAAAAATGGTAATGTTACCTCTGCAACAAAAACCCAATCCAAATCTTTTAGGTCTCATTACGCCATGTTTAGCATATTGACATAGCAGTTCAGGAAGACTTTCCTTCTGTAGCGGGTTCAGTCTGGGAAACCGGGCGGAAACACCAATTTTAGTGTAGTGGTTTGGTTCAAAATGCCCATTACTTACTTATTTTCCTTCTGTGAGATAAGAACCAGGAGAAAAGCAAAGCAGGCACAAAACGTAAACCTTAAAAGCATAAAGAAGTTTATTAACAGAATTAAAAGGCAGGAAAAAAAAAAGTTAGACTAAACCTTCAGAACACTTCTCTTCCCCCCACCTTCTTCCCTCCTCCCACCGACAATGTCAAAAAACAACCCTCAAGGTTTTCCAGAGTCAGTTTACCATCTCTATAATAACCTTTCTCAGTCCACTTAGGGAGAGGAGTATCTCTTGCTCATGCTATGGAGATATCTCCACACGAAAACAGTTAAACAGTTCTCTTGTGGCTCAGTGTCACAGCAAGGCAGCCGCCCGGGATGGTTCCTCCTTGCCTGTGAAAGTCCCTTC